>OZ010681.1:5345231-5814705 GCA_963932265.1 Thymelicus lineola | reverse complement strand
ACTAGCAGTTGCCCGCAGCTTCGCACGCGGAAATTATGCTTATCATATTTGTAATTTTATACCGCTTACAGAACAAAATTTAATAACAGGTTAATTTATATTGAATTTAGGAATTTATAAAGTAAAAGAGCGGGTTTTGAAAAATAAACAATATTCACATTAATTTGTTTTTTCTTTTTCATGAAAAATTTTGAAAAATTCGAAAACATGTATTTCATCAATTATAGGAGAAACGTTTGTTGCAAATTGAAAGCAAATTGTTGATATTTTAAAAATAATCCATACAAAGTTTCATGTTGTTTCCGGGAAAATATTTTAATTTTTCTGGATGAAAAGTTTTCTAAAACATGACCAAAAGTATAAGAAACATCGAGCACATATAAGAAACAACTCAACTAATTTAAGTCGAAATCAGTTCAACGGTTTTGATGTTATCCAGACAGACAAACAGCAGACAATTATTTTAAAAACAAATTTTTGGTGCTCTAACACGTTATTGAAGTGTTATTTATTGATTATAAATTTAAATATTAATCCTCTCCCTCTTTCTTTCTTCCTCTTCGACTCCCAGTCCCTCTCCAGCTTCCTGTCCCTCTCCCTTTCCCGCACTCGATCCCTCGCCCGCTTCCTGTCCCGCTTCCTCTCCCTCTCCAGTTCTCTGTCCCTCTCCCTCTCCCGCTCCCGGTCCCTCTCCCGCTTTCTGTTCCTCTCCTTCTCCCGCTCCCTGTCCCTCTCCCTCTAACGCTCCCGGTACCTCTCCCACTTCCTGTCCCTCTCCCGCTCCCTGTCCCTCTCCCTCTCCCGCTCCCGGTCTCTCTCCAGCTTCTTGTCCCTCTCCCCTCCCATCCGTAAAGTCCCCTATGAAAAATTTTTCTTTCTCACTCTAAGCTTGCATATTCATTTTCATAATGACGAAGTTCCTGAAAAACTTACAACCCCTTTATTTACCTCTTAGGGGATGAAATTCCAAAAAAACCTACTACAATTTTTTTTCTTAATTATAAGCTTACAATATATCAAGTATTACTTCAGTGTTCAAAAATGACGAAGTTTCTTAAATATTTACATCCCCTTAGTTTTGCCCCATAGGGGATGAATTTCGAGAAAACCATGACTGTTATTTTTTGTGTTTAACTATAAGCTTATATACAAATTTTCACCCTTCTTATTTCAAAACTGACGAAGTTGCCATACTAAATTGCACACTCTTATTTAACAAACAACTTTTAAATTTTGTTTCTAATCATGAGCTAATATGTAAATTTTCATGTTTTTAACTTCAAAAATGACGAAATTGCATACTATGTTACATCGCCTAAATTAACCCTTTAAGGGATGATTTTCCAAAAAAAAAAGTGTTAAAGTTAACTTTTGTTTATTAATTTTCATATTTATATCTCGAAAACTGGCGAAGCTGATTTGTATGTAGTTGACTACCAACCCCTATTTTTAGGGGATGAATTTCGAGAAAACCGTGATACAATTATTTTTTGTGTCTAACTATAAGATTAAATACAAATTTTCACCCTTCTTACTTCAAAACTGACGAAGTTCCCATACTAACTTGCGCAGCCTTAATTAACCCTTTAGGGGATGACTTTCCAACAAAACTTAATACCTCAAAATTTAGTTTCTATTTTTGAGCTATTATATAAATTTTCATGTTTTTAACTTCAAAAATGACGAAGTTGCGTACTGACTGTTGTCCTCTAAATTAACACTTTAAGGGATGATTTTCCAAAAAAATGTGTTAAACTTAATTTTTGTTTATTACTATAAACTTACATAAAAAAAATCATATTTATACCTCGAAAACTGGTGAGCTTGATTTGTATGTAACTGACTACCAACCCCTATTTTTAGGGGATGAATTTCAAGAAAACCGTGATACAGTTATTTTTTGTCTCTAACTATAAGCTTAAATACAAATTTTCACCCTTCTTACTTCAAAACTGACGAAGTTCCCATACTAACTTGTGCCGCTTTAATTAACCCTTTAGGGGATGATTTTCCAAAAAAACGTAATACTTCAAAATTTAGTTTCTAATTTTGAGCTAATATGTAAATTTTCATGTTTTTAACTTCAAAAATGACGAAGTTGCGTACTGACTGTTGTCCTCTAAATTAACCCTTTAAGGGATGATTTTCCAAAAAAATGTACTAAATTTAATTTTTGTTTTTACTATAAACTCATATAAAAAAATTCATACTTATAACTCTAAAACTGACGAAGTTGGTTTGTATGAAAATGACTTCGGACCCCTATTTTTTCTAGTTAGGGGATGAATTTCCAAAAATCCGTTCTTAGCTGACGTCTCCTTAGCATAATCTATCTCCCTGCCAAATTTCATCATAATCGGTACGATAGTTTCTGAGATTTTTTGTTTAATCAGTGGTGTGTCTCTTTTCAATTTTATATATATAGATAAGCATTATGCGAAATTTTAAGTCCCTAAGATGAGAAGAAATAGTTCGAATTCAACTTGAAAGATTTGACCCATATATTCGTATTGTAACAAACTACAATAACGAACAAAGCAAGGTAAATAAAAGCTTGTCAAGTAACAAGTTGGGTTTTTATATAACTTAATAATAAGTAAAATATCAGTTATAATTTAAATATGTATGTAAATGTGTATGTATTAGTTCGTAAACTTTTTACTGTTTGCACCTCTACCTACGCATTTCTTGAACGTCTGTGTCCTCTACCCTTAGGTTGTCTGGTAGAAATCGCTATTACAGCGATAAGACCGCCTATTGTGTCTAAATAATACTAAAATTGTAATATTTTATGTACTTCTAGTGTGCACAATAAAGAATATTGTATTGTATTGTATGTAAGTAATACTTTTTCGCGTTACTTAAGTGTAAATGTTACGATAGCAACGGTATTAGAGCATCGAGCCCGGGTTTACCCGAACCGAAAAACCCGGGTTTTCCCGGTTCTGAGGATTACAAAAAAACCCGGGTTTTAAAAATCAAACCCGGGTTTTTCGGGTTTTTTTTAATACTTTTGTTTTTGTTATTTATTAAGTTTAAGCCACAAGAGAGAAGAAAGTGGGTCCCTTCGGAATTGGACGACGGAACCACCGAGGACACTTGTTGGCTAACTTTTTGGAGAAGGAAGATCTCTTTATGATGAACTCCTTCTTCATAGAGAAGCCTCAACGCAGGTGGACTTGGATAAGTCCTGATGGTTCCACAAAAAGCGAGATAGACTTCATTCTGGCAGACAAACAGCACATATTTAATGATGTCTCTGTGATCAGCAGGTTCAAAACCGGAAGCGATCACCGTCTTGTGCCTCTTACACATTAAATATCGACGTGAAGCTGAAACGGTCATTCCTGATGAAGTCTATGCTTCGTCCAACACCTGTCCAAATCCAGGGATCCGAAAACTTTTAACTTGAGCTGCAAAATAGTTTTGCGTACCTAGAATCATGCACGTCGGTGGAGGAGTTTAACACCAGGAATAGGATGGTAGCGACTGTCCACGAGGTAAGATCGAAGTATTTCAAGACCCGCCCCAGTGGTAGATCTCAAGTTCTCTCAGAACAAAGTCTCGGTCTTATGAGAGATCGACGAGAACTATGTGTGCAGTCTCCAACCTCTATGGCGGAATACCTACGGCTCAATGAACAGATCTCCAAGTGTATGCGACGCAATTTGCGCAAACACAACGCAAATCCTGTAAAAAATACAATAGAGCGAAACCAGGGCTCCAAAGTGTTCGCCAGAGACCTGTCTATTGGGCAAAGTCAGCTCACAAGGTTGAAGACCGAGTCCGGCACCATAGTTACGTCGAAACCTGAAGTTCTAAGAGAAACTGAGAGATACTACGGACGGTTGTATACCTCCTCTCAAGCTCCACCTCCCAGTGAGGAGAGCGACAAGAGAGCTAAATTAACCCGACACTACACAGAGGATATCCCAGACGTCAGCCTGTATGAGATAAGAAAGGCTCTCAAACAGCTTAAAAACAACAAGGCACCGGGAGATAATAATAATAATAATAAACTTTATTGAACCAAATTATACAAAGTCGTCAAAGAAGTCACTCGTTAAATCCAACTCGGATGCGCTGCGTTCGGGAAACTGCGTCATATCTTGTCGTCCAAAACACTACCTCAGTGCCTGAAGTCGAAGGTGTTCGAGCAGTGTGTGTTGCCAGTGATGACATACGGATCCGAGACGTGGTGCTTCACTATTGGCCTAATACAAGCTCAGAGTAGCGCAGCGGGCTATGGAGAGGGCTATGCTTGCTATTTCTCTAAGTGATCGCATCAGAAACGAGGAGATCCGTAGACGAACAAGAGTAACCGACATAGCTCAAAGAATTAGCCGGCTGAAGTGGCAATGGGCCGGCTACATAGTGCGAAGGACCGATAACCGTTGGGGAAGAAAGGTCCTCGAATGGCGCCCGCGTCTCGGAAAACGGAGTACAGGATGGACCAAGATGGAACAAGATGGACCGACGACCTGAAGAAGATAGCGGGCATGCGCTGGATTCAGAAGGCTCAGGACCGGTCAGAGTGGCGCAAGTTAGGGGAGTCCTATGTCCAGCAGTGGACCTCCAAGGGCTGATGGATGGATGGATGGATGGAGATTACTTACTAAGTTTTAAGATATTCTGAAGAAAAAATAAATCTTTATCACTTTTTTAAACATTTTAAACTGTTTTTGTAATTTGTAAAGTACTATTTCATTTATTTAAATTCTTCCTCATCCTTTATAATTTGTACTCATTGCAGGAAATCGATATATAAACGCAGATTAATGTATTTTAAAAAAATACAATAACAGGCTCGAAAAGCTCGAAAAAACCGGTCTACCCGGGTTTTGATATTCTTAAACCCGAAAACCCGGGTTTTCAAAATTGAACCGAGCTTCGATGCTCTAAACGGTATAGATAGATATTAGATACAAAACACCGGCTGTAGATAAAATACCGTTTAAGAAAATTTGTAACTAGTCTATCTATTAATGACTTCTACAAGTGCTGCTAAAAAGTCATATCATTAGAAAATTTTAGACCTCGCGTCGTTATAAAAACTGAATAAATAAATAATAGCTACTGTAATACCTAATAATAGCTGATATAATAGCTAAAAGGTAATACCTATTTTATCGTTTCCCTTTGCAATGTTACAGATATGGAATTATTTCGGATTATATCTCATTCTTTCGGTTACGTTGCGAGTATTAGATTTAGAAATTGTTTCACATTATTTGTAGGTTAGATATTTTTTGGAACTGCAATATTTACAATGACAGAAATAGTTGGCTTAGCATCTCTTTGAAAACCTATTAATTTTCTAATGTAACCTTAGCAACATATCTAACTTTTCAATTTTATAACTTGTTAGACGGTACAAAGTTTGCCGGGTTAGCTAGTATATAAAAAGGAAAACCTCAAATTATGCAAAACTTTCGTATATTCGTATATTCGATAGTTTCGGTTGCGGAGTTCCATATCGTAGGTACATCTGTAGAGGAAAGCTTGCCTAGTTGAGCCAATAATTTTATTAGATGTTGTTACGCAGGTGGTAAATATTCGTCCGGGCAGTACACGTACAAGATCTACCACTTGGCGTCGAAGGTGCCCGCTTTCATCAGACTGCTGGCGCCGAAGGGCTCGCTCGAGGTCCACGAAGAGGCCTGGAACGCCTACCCTTATTGCCGGACCGTGCTCACGGTGAGGATATTATATTAAACTTTTCGCGCTTATTCACTTACTACATTTGCTTAAATTCAGACTAAGTTATAACAATGTGTTACAAATTGGTCCGAATTATTTTCTGAATTTGATTTAGTTTGTTTTATTTATCTTTAAAACCTGATTTAGTTGACATTTTTGCATTTTATCGTACCTTTTAAACTTTACCTTAAAATACTGCCAACGTGGAAGCGCTCATAGCGGCGCGGCGGCTTGCGTCGATCCTAAGTGATCGACAAAGTTAAGCAACAGCGGTCGGTAGTTAGATGGGTGACCGCTAGTGGCAAAAATTTCTTGAGCGATTCCGTGCTTCGGAGGGCACGTAAAGCCGTCGGTCCCGGTTGTTATCATATGATAACAGTCGTTAAGCCATGTCGGAGGCCCTCGGGCGGATTGAAAACTTCCGAAACTCGGGTTGGCCACTAACCCCTCCATCAATCCGCACTGGAGCAGCGTGGTGGAGTATGCTCTAGGCCTCCTCAAGAGGAGAGACCCGTGCCCAGTAGTGGGCCATTAATGGGTAATGAAGCCACTGCCAACGTAAAAAATATGATAAAAAATTTACCGAATTTACCGCGAAATTATTTTCGAATGACGTAAGCAATATTTACATAATTATGTAATTACATGCGCACATATACTGCGTTTATAATAATTAATATAATATGTATAATTAATAAGTATTCTCCATTATGTTTTCAAGTCCCAAGTATGCCAACCGGCACTAGAACTGTTTACGTCGACTCTATATCTAAAGTAAACTAACGAGTTTGCCTCTCTGTTTTAACAAAGTTAATTTTGTAACATTTTTAGCTTGCTCACAGTAAAAATAGAATCCAACGCTATTTACAGCCTTGCTAATATTATAATGTACTTTCAACAAAACCGGGCAAGTGCGTGTCAGGCCACGCGCAAAGTAGGGTTCCCAAGCAGTAAGTTTATCGAATATTACTCATTAACTACTTATTTTTTCACTTGTCCAACTCCAACCGTTTAGCTGGCAGGGGAGGAGATACTTGACTCTAACCAAAATTAGCACTTTAAAGCTGAGTATTATGCAAACAAACCCCTAAATCCAAAATTGGTCTCAGGAGACCCACTGTATTTTTGAAAGACCTTTTCAATGTTACCTATAGGGGAGGTACCCTGGAAAAAAAATATTTTTCAGTATTTTTCTCTATGATTTTGGAGTTTTAATAAATATGTATGTTATATCCATGCCAAATTACAGCTTTCTAGCACTAAGGGTCTTGGCCCTATGCCTCGGACAGACGGACAGACGACGCGACGGTCGGACATGTCGAAACTATAAGGGTTCGGATTTTACTTCGCGACCCTAAAAACGCCTACAATTTCATTTTCGTGCTAAATGTAATTGTATTTCTCAGCCGGTGGATTTCAATAGAATACAAAATGGAGACGAAGCTCTTTTTATTACATCCCAATTTTTGGTATAAAAGAATCTTGGTACTAACTAACCTTCAATAAAAATGTTTCAGTTCATTATATTTGCGTTTTACACGTGTCGTGGGTGAATGCCAATTTTGAACCGTATAGTTATTTTATTTTATTATTTATATTAAATACATTTATACAGAATGCCAGGTAGGTATTATAAAATAAATATTATTATTTTTATGACAAAGTATTTAAGAAAAAAGTAGCCATCATAATATCAGTTTTTTGTATGTTTAATGTAAACGTTGTATATAATATTATCTTTTACGGCTACGAGTATTCTTCCACTGGTCGAAATTTGAGCAAAACAATAATAATCATCGTTAGGGATATAATTAAAGAAAATAAACAATATGCATGTTGGAACATAGTTTTTATTCTTATATACATTTCCTTAATTGTATAGCTGGAACTTTACTATTTTTTACGGTTTTATTTTTTATACATTTCGCATACATTACCATAAAAAAAGAAAATCGGTTGACCAAACAGAGTTTTACCTATTTAAAAATATAGATATTATAGAATAGAATAAATAATAATTAATTTGATATTATACATTTTATTTTCAGAATCCCGGCTACATGAAAGACAATTTCGTCATTTGCATAGAATCCTTGCATTTACCCGATGGCGGCGATCAAAATAATGTAAGTAATGATGTCATTAATCAGTTTAAACTCTCGTTTTATCCGGTTAAAGGTCGTAGCTGACTTATACGACACCGCTCCCATCCAACCGAAGTATGAGAATTCAAATATAAACTTAAAATCGTGCTCTGTAGGTGCACTTTACAGTAACAACAAAAATTAGCAGCCCGCGCGCGGGAAGCAAGCTAACCGCAACCTTGCCACTCAATAGTTGTACCTACAGAGCACGATTTTAAGTTTATATTTGAATTTTCATACTTCGGTTGGATGGGAGCGGTGTCGTATAAGTCAGCTACGACCTTAAGTCAGCTACGACCTTAATGGTTACCCAGTGACCATGGTTTATGGCTAGTGGAGGAATTTTATCGCGTCCATTCAGTTCAGTCGTAAAGGAATTTCTACGCTCTTCTATAATAAATATCAATTGACTAAATTAATGTCACAATGTAAGGAATTTCTACTATGGGGTTGATTTCAAAGGGGCCCAAAAAAGTAGCAAATTCATTAATATTTTTTCTATAAATATTTTTAGTAGTCATAAATATGTAAAAAAAAACATGTCAAGCAAAGATTCCACTTATTTATTTCAATAAACACGCATAAATCAACACAAATGAGCAACATAATTTCTCTAATGATATTTTGTGATTTACTGATAGAACTCTTGTACACTAATGATAATAACATTATTTTTAATTTTTTCTTTATTGAATTCCTAAAACAACTTAAACAATTTAAACTTCTTATTAATTTATGATCATTAATCTAGCTAGGTATACTATAATTAAACTCGAAGGGAAATTTTTCTGTGAATTTTATTTTTTTTAAAATTTCGTTTCGTTTCGTTCATATTTTTTCAAAAGGGCACAAAAGCACTTCAATAATGTGTTAGAGCAAAAAACATTTTTTTTAGAATTATTGTCTGCCTGTTTGATTATATTAAATTGATGGAATATGTCGCACCCCTAGATGAAGACTCCGGTAAATCAAAAAACTTAATTTTTCAGAAACACCGAAAAACTGATTTTAGAACAGTTAGGAAAGATATCAAAAATCTAATAATATATACATAAAGGTACCATTTTATAATGCTTTTTGAATTATTTTATTTGTATATTGGCTGTTAAAATCCTAAGAAAATCGAGATTTTTTAGTTACTCTACTTTTGCAGCAGGAGTAAGCTACTTTTTTATGCACTAAGTAGAGTTACTTTACTTTATCTGAAATAAAAATGAGATAGGTACATTACTTTTCACCTCAGAAATAAGATAAAACTTTTTTTTGAGGGTTTTGCTATGCACAACCTAGTAAGCTTAGGAACACTAGCTTTAGTTTTTATTTTTATGTAAGTACATTATGCACTAGAATGGTTAAATAGTAGAAATAAAACAATTGTTTATGCAAAAAGTTGTTATAATTTTATTACAGCAAAAATTCGTTTGTACTTAGTGTTATAAAAATATTATGGCCTATAAAACAAACTGAGATCGTACACGACGAATAAATATTAATTATTCGTTTTTAAATAATCACATAAATGTACTTTAAAAAACGTATCTCTTTTATACTTTAAAAAATTCTTATTTCCTTAACTGTCATTACAAAATCCTAAAATGTGCAGCTACTGAACTAATATTACTTAGAATGTTACTGCTCATCTAGAATAATTAACGAAGATTCTAAAATGCTGGGTGGTGAAGCTCCTTCAGCTGGCAACTCAGGCTCCTTTATTATATTGAGCATATCCTAAATCCTTACCAGATGATGACAGAGTTCTTAGTGGTCAGGGTTCTCTTTTTATGCGTTGATCAATTCGAAAATGAGTTTTCACGGCCTTTTATTGTCCTAAAAATAAACAATGTTCATATTCAATAATAAATCAAGTAAAGTCAACCAACTCAAAAAATCCAAAAATATCACGTGTTGTTTTTCATAACTTTATAACGAATAATAAAATCAATTAAAAATGTCATTAACAACCTATTTCTCTATTAAAAGTACATATATCACTAAACAGACAAAAATAAACGAAGGTACAATTAAAATTCAACAAAACTACGTTAAATCGAAATTTAGGTTTACTTTCATGTAAATCTGAGTAAATCAAAATATCAAAAAAAATATTGCAATATAATCTCATCTAAACCCCTAAAAATCGAAATAAACTATTATTACCATCAGTGAAATTTCAGCAAAACCTAATCATCTCAAAATAAACATGAAACTTACCTAATCAAATTTCACGTAAACTCCTGCAACTCAAAATATCCCACTATGCAATCGTACTCCACCTGCGTCAACCGGGAGACAACTAAAAATGGTGGAGTAGTGTTCGCGCCGTTAGGGGTAAGTTCATTCAAGTAAAGCAGCACTTCGTGCCATTTTTCGACAACGGTTTTAGGTATCGTTACGTGAGTTATATCTCCGTGTAGGTATTCGAGTCAGCATTTCGAAAACACCACTAACTCAAAACGCATACTTTTTGATTTAGTGGGGTTTTCATCTAGGGGTGCGATGTATTTTCCAGTTTTTCAAATTTTGCATGAAAAATAAAAAAAAAATATTTTCCCAAACCGCGTTCTTTTCGCGTTTCCGCGTCCTTTCGGGATCTTTTATGATTGCATTTGACAGCTAGTAATAATAATATACCTGTTATTGATTACGTAGATTTATTACTAACTAGGGCTTGTGACAACGAAACATTGGTATGAGTTCAGTACAATCTCTTTCATGAACATTAAGTAATCCTCTTGCTGTAACATAATCTATTATGTGCTTATAGTAGCCGACTATTCCTGCCTTATATAGATGAGCTTTTGAAACGTGCCTGTGTATCTGTTTTCTAATCGAAATTCAGAAAAGGAACGACTTTTAATTTAATTGTGCGTGTGTCTACGACAACTCTCTTCGGATCAATATTAAATAATTTTTCGATGCATAATTTCTGTGGTATTGTAACGATAAATGATAAACCAAGTTAATTGGTCGGGGGCCGGCCCGCGTCGGCGGTACTGATTGCCCTCGCGGCGGAGGTCAAGTGGCTGTAGGGTGCTATGCAGTTTGCATACTCCTGGCCTGCTATTAGCTTTGAAAGATGTCCAATGATAGGTTTAAAATTAGATAACCATGTCTCATGTTTCAATAATCTTTGTATGGTTATTTCTGATGACATTTGTAACTTGAGTTGAACTCTCGAATGTGTGGTCCGAAACAGAATCCTGCAAGCATCTCAAATTTTAACGTCATAATCATGCGTGCGTGTGCACACTCATTCTAAAGTAACATGCGAACGTCTTACATATTATAACTATTTATTTATAGTGAGGTTTCTGCAAAACCTCAGATATCATCGGCTGTCGAGTTTACTATAGAAAAATAAAGACAGTAAATTAACTTAATTAACGTCCATATAACAATTACATTGAATTACACGACAATAAGTGTAAGGAAACGTAATTATACTTAAATGGTGTGTAGCATTTGACATTGAATACTAGTTTACTGACGTCCATCGTTATCGTAGTACTATAAAATTAAAATGACTAACTAGCCGAAACTTCTTGAATTTTATAATATTTTGCTGATTATACATAGCGTAATAACATTCTGTCATGTTCATCTTAATTTAAGGTTGAAGGCTTTTGTAAGTAAGTTAGCAACTTCGAACGCGTTCGGGTGTTGGATAGGTTCCAATAGGCAATATTTTACAGTGGCTTCATGCTTCTGCTCCGCTAGGCTGACTTTTCTTCTTCTTTGTCGTATCGCTTTTGTCAGAGCGATCGTGGTCGTCATTAGTATCATTACTATGGGCAGATGTTATACGTCTCACGAGCAATCGCCACTTGTCTCGGTTGGTAGTAGTCTGGTACACTCGTAAATGACCGCCAACTGCCGAATGATTGACTAACTTTTAGATGCCAGTTATTATCGTTACATATTATTATCAGCCGATATGGTATGTGAGCTGGAGCCAAAACATCTACATTTGGTTAAACGTGGCAAAGATATCTATGAATCCACTTGTTGCTAAGACAGGCCAAATTATCGTTGTCAATTTCCTCAGCACATAAAAAAAGCTGATGACCTTCAAAAAATTCACTCCTAAATTGCGGATTTCATTGACGTGCAATATTCAAGTGGACTTTAGACTGGCTCGAATTTAAATTATTCTTATCGAAATAATAATCTATAATAATAAAAAGAGATACAGGACAATATTTTAATTTATTTCTTGTTTGTATTTTAAACTACCTGTGCCCCGCGGTTTCAACCGCGTTAATTTGATGAAAAAACTAACTACTAAAATAAGATACATTATGAAAGCCTATGCCAATAGCCTTCTTCAATATATGGACTATCAAACACAAAAATAATTTTTCAATTCGAATCAGTAGTTCCTGAGATTAGCGCGTTCAACCAAACTCTTCAGCTTTATAATATTAATATGGATATTTTAACCAGACTGCTTTATTAATACTGTAAAGATTACTGTGTTAACGACTTCTCAGTACTAAAGATTGTATAGAAGTTTGTTTCGGTATCAGGTGCACGAGCTCCCGCCGGAGAAGCTAAAAACCCGCGAGGTGGTCCACATTGACATCGCGAACGACCCGCTGCCGGCGGCGGACTACAAGCCGGAGACGGACCCCACGAAGTATAAGTCGGTGAAGACCGGCCGCGGCCCGCTGGTCGGCCCCAACTGGAAGAACGACGTCAAGCCGGTCATGACGTGCTACAAGCTGGTCACCGCCGAGTTCAAGTGGTTCGGACTGCAGGTGAGCTGAGCGACAGGTGTTCATGTGATCGTACATTTAAACTGATAAACACCTTTATGTTAAAGTCAAAGTTAAAGTCAAAATATTTTATTCATATAGGTATCACTGATACACTTATGCACGTCATTTTTTGGCTTTTCGGAAGGTGCTTTGTCGTGTAGGAGAAGAAAAGCCTAAAGAAACTCCTCAGCACATCTTTTAAAAAAATATTACAAAAAAGATAATAATACAAAAGTATTTACTATTCTGAGCGGAACTGGTTGCAGAGCTGGTCATTTCCATGCGTCTTTGTCATTTAAATACTCGTTTATAGCTAGTGGATAAAGCTGACGAACAACCTGATGGTAGCTGGCCGCCGTCGTCCATGAACATCAGGCATCAAAGGCCAATGCATTATCGACCAAGAAAGAAGAGAGAAACAAAGAAAGAGACTTATTCTGTGTTATGAAATATTATTTGTAATTAAGATGTTAATTGTAATTTTTTTTTCAGAGTAAAGTTGAGAATGTGATACAGAAGTCTGAGCGACGATTGTTCACCATATTTCACAGGTAAGTTAGTTGTTTAACCAATTTCATTCCTAAGATAAATTTAAACAAAATCGCAAACTCTTCATAATTCCTATCAAATCCAAAAAAACTGTAAACTGATGGTAAGTGGTCACCGTCGCGTCGCTCTAACTTCAGCAACATTAAAGGCATTTCTGGCCAAAAGGAGAATGCCCATAGCCAGTACTCTCAAAAAAAATATTTTGTCATAATGATTTTTGGACAAAAAATTAAATTAAAATATTTCAAGTATATACCCTATTCCCTAAAAAAATCCTCTTTGGGAATAATTTTCTGAAATTAATAAGTAACTTTACTTCCGTTTTACAAAAGAAAACCATTGGGCCATTTATATTTGGATAAGGGCCAATCAGAATTTTTTTAAGATCCTTCGGGCCAATAGGTTGACAACAAACTATATGACGTAAGGGGACTGTCAAATGAAAAAGCAAATTATTATAATCAGCCAGGAGTAATTAGTGTTCTTTGATTATAATACATTACAAACTACATGGCATTTTGGGACTGTCAAATGAATTTGAAACTTAAAAGATCGACATTACATACGCAATCGACTTTAATACCCCGGTATAGAGTTCATATTACTGTGAGTTTACTATAACCTAAATTCGAACTAATTTTGTTGAAAATCTCGTATTTCCTAATATTCACATTGACTAAAGTTAGTATGTGTAATTTATTAAGATAACATAATCAAATAAAGGTATTTTTATCAAGACACAAAAATGTTAAAGTCAGTACATTTCTCCATTATAAATGGGCATTCTCCTTTCCCACATATATATTACAATAAATTTTAATTCTGAAATTAAGTTATTATTATTTCTTTTAATACTACATTCACGCATCATCGACAACAATGTTAAATTGAGGCTATCGATTTCCAGACAAGTGTTCTGCTCCATGGACGATTGGTATGGTATGACGATGGCGGACATCCGCGCCATCGAGGACCGCACCAAGGAGGAGCTGGAGCGGCTGCGGCGGGAGGGCGAGGTGCGCGGCATGCGCGCCGACAACGAGTGAACGGCCGGTGGCTAGCGGGGAGCGCGGGGCGGGGCGGGGCGGGGCGGGGCGGTGACGTCACTACACACCACTCACTACATACACCACACACACACACACACACCACTCACATACACGATTCACGCGTGTTACGGCTCATTCCCACTTGTCACATTCTAATGACCATGTTCACAAATGCTTGGTTTGATGAAATGGGGCACTTTGAAAAAGTATGGATTAATTATGGAATGTCATAACTGTCGATTGGGTTTGGCAAATATGTAAACGTGATCTCACGATTTGGCTCCAATATGTGAACATCTATCCGTTTATTGTCAACGATGGATGCATGTGGGAACGAGCCGTTACATGTACGCTGCTCTATAGACTGTAGGGTGTGATCATTAAGTGTTGCCAGGTTTTATTATTGATAGAAAGTGTGTAATAGGTTTTTTTGCTTGTGCTGTGAAAACTATGTGACTGGTTTACTGCTGTCAGTAATGTTTACGGTGGTCACCTCTTGGTGACTGACTGTGACTTATTGTTGCAAGTTGTTTTTGCCAATTTAACGTAGAAAATTCTTTATACTTGTATATATTTATTGTTTTTTTTAAATAATGCACTTAACGATTACATCCTATTTATAAATGGTCTAATGGCGCTATAGCCAATAATGCGTTTGGATTCAGAATAATTTTTTATTAAGCAAACTGGCAATGATGCTTTATTTTCATGCATAATAAATAATGTTAATTATGATAAAGTAACTTTTACAAATGAAGTTTTTCAAATAATTTGTATATGTGATTTGTGACCAAATATATTTAGAAAAATGAATCAAATTGTAACCAAACCTGATATAAGCACCATTTCATCATTTTAAAACCAATTCACAGAACATGGTGTATTTAGTTTGGTACAAATATTATTATTTGTTGTATTAAATTGCGAATGTAAAATATTCCCCAGATTACCTATTGGTGCTGATATAAGGAACGCTATGGGGAATTCGACTGTGGAAAAATTTGACTTTGTGCCAACGAGTCTATGACAGACCAAATTCATATTTAATAAAATGTTGTTATTATGTTAGTGTGAATCACAGATAATGAAATCAGTTAACTGTTTATAAATATGAGTGGATTGTATGTTCCTTGTTCGTTACTGTAGATCTTACGATAAATTATTTTCAGATAATAATCACATCAAACTATAAATCTAAACGCCTCTCAGTATTGTGAATCGTGTATACTCATTTCAGGGGAACATAATTAGGTCGTAGAAACGGCTTCGAAAAATATATTCAAGATATTTGTAGAATATCCTACTATAGTCAAATAATGACTTTGATTATTGATCCAAGACAGTAGATAATGATTATGAGATGAAATCTAATTATACCTTCGTCCTCTCGTTCTGCGCTCGAAAAACTTTTGTAAAGCCCTCGCACATTATCCGAGTTTTGGAGTCGAGATTGCGGCGCGCTGGGCTGCTGGCAGCCATCAGCGCATTGATATAAATACGAACAGCGAACGCTAAGATGAAATATTAATACCTTGAAGGCTAGAGGAGTAACATTATTTACCGTCCATTATCAGTTACATTCACCACGATGTACTTTCGGATAGCTTTCGTTGTGGAGAAAAAATTGTACTTTCGTTCCTATCATTCAAATTATATATATAAATATGTGCGATAATTTTATAGTCACAGCATTATTTAATCCTCTCGGAGTGTTGTACGCAGCGGGAGTCGTAGGACCTTGGCGAACCACCTCAATGTGAGCGATCTCGGTATGAGCGAGGGCTAAATTACCATTAGAGAAATTATTTCACTAAAATATGGTATATAAATACTATTTAAATAAATTATTAATAAGCGTCGTAGCCAGCGGTTACAGGTAGTGTTGTCGTTAGTAAAAATATTAAATAATTCAAAATAATTTTGGACAGATACCTTATTCACTAGCCGAGATTAAATCGGCGTTTTTAGCTCCGAAATTTTGGACTTTCGCTGTTATAATACAATGTTCTTACTTTAAGTAATCGACCCGCCTAGGGCGGGCATCGTTTGGCTGTTGTGTAATATAATTATAATATAATAGATACTTATACTATATAAACATGTTGCAAGTAATTTCGCGAAATAGTCAGTTATTTAGTCCAGGCACGAATATTGTTAAGTGAATGTTATTGGTGCAATAGCGACGGTCCCCGGTTCGGGATACGTCGCTCGGATAATTAATTTATTGGAGGGATGTTGCATGGTGAATTAGGTGCAATAACGCGTCATTACGCTATGGGAAGGGCGGGGGAGGGGAGGGGGGGGGCAGGTCTCGGGTATTTGTTCATTAACCTAATTCAATAGGGATAGGGTTCAATTTGCAACATCTCGGTGAAACTATTGCATGTATGTTTTATTTAAGTTTGTTGTTTAACAAATCAGTATTTTTAATATTTGTGTGACATTCCAGATTCTATATACCGATAGACGTTTGTGAACTTAGATGATTTGGCAATTGATTGATATTTTGTATGTATTATAGCTCTCTGCCTATTTTGTTGTGAACATGTGTATGTGCATACAGATTCAGTTCCATTATATTTTGAATAATCACAATGTAATTTCGATGAGTTCGATAATTTTCGATGTTCCTTTGTCGTTGTATTACAAGAAGGAAAAGTCTTTGTTTATATGTATAGAAAAATTTTAGGTTACCGAAAGAGTTAATGAGTTAGAAGATATATAAATTGCATTTGTGTTTAACTAGTACTATGTAAATTATTTTTGTTCTCGCTTTTCATCTGTTCGTATAGAATACGTTTATTTAACAAAATGGTTATAGATTCACATTTTAATCGAAGTAGGTATGACATGTGTCGCTGTATTTTTTTTCAATGTTCGATCAGAACTCTCGGAAATGACGTGCTCAATCATGTAATAGATCTTTTGTTAAAGATATGACCTGATTGAATAAACTAAACGCAAATATATTTTACGTGTACTTGCGAGAGTTCTGTACCAAGAATCTTTTGCACTTTATTTTTAAATATTTTTATAAGTTGTAAAAACGTTTTACATCAAATACAGCATGGTATATATATTTGAGAGTAGTCTTTTATTGGTAGAAGATAGTAAATAATTGGCAACCCGCTTCTAGCATCGCTTAGAGCTTACCGATTTCTTATTCATTGTTTTTTTTTATTTTTCTATAGGTTCTTGTGTCGTAACCGTACTTAATTATTTATTTTCAATTTTGGCCCGCGGTAATAACTAATAAGATAACATTAAGTTTGGTCACGAGTCGACGAGGAATCGTGCGGATGTGTTAATTCATTATTGAAATATTAAATTAATCTTCTGGACGCCATTTAAAACTTTTCGCTTAATGTTGTAGCTTATTTTGTTGCAGTTACCAAATAAAATTAAGTACACCATAGACAATTCTTTTTATTTATTTTTTTTAATTTTTTAGTCCGTTATTATTACGTAATGTTAACGTATTACAAAAAATGGATTTCTTATTTACGGTATTCACGAACGTATTGTGCGGCCTCCTTTAAATTACAACAATAAGTATTGTATTGTACCCACCTTCAGCAACTGAAGTGTAGAATATTAAAATTTAAAATAGACTCCTAAAAAGTTATTAGATTTATAAAACGTATTCCACAATTCCCACAATATTTGCATTAAAATTTATTTAATATTAAAGTTACATCAAAGCAACTGAGTATTAACATGACTCCTCGCTTACACACTTTGCTCTGGAAATAGTATTGAATTATTGATGTCCCAAAACTATGATGTAAATGTAGCTTACGCACACGCAATTTACTAAATAATAAAGTAACTACAAAAACACTTCAGTTGCAACTACTACGAGAAAATTGATAGTTAAATGTATTTCAGAATTTGTAGATATAGTGATTATTCGATCTGTCAGTAGCACATATTAGATTCAGTGTACCATAAGTATAGAAGACAAAGTTGTCAATTTTTAAATGTTTAGCTAAATTAATGTTTTGACGAGTTCTCGCATTGAATGTAAGTAAAGTAATAAATAACATTTGTTGTAAAATGTATTATGGATACTTTAAAGCCAATGGAAATAAAATACTTTAACCTGACTCCCAATCGTTTGTATTGTAGTTAGAGCTAAATACACAACAATAAATAATACTGTAAAACATCTTCACATTTCAATAATGACACAATCGTACTATGAACCATAAATATAAATAAGTTTTTACACTTGATCAATAGGTAATTTAACAAACAATTTATATACTTCACACATTAAGCTTTCCACCAGACCTCTAACTCTAGCACAAACATTCTAAAATCTAAGGAATTGCTTTCCTAGCTTATAAGCTTATAAGGTCGACAAAATATAAATAAATATTCTGAAAGGTTAACTTACAATAAAAAATAAATGAATAAACATGAAACATGTATTTAAATAACTGCTGCACTGAAAAGTAATTTGTTTTTTGTTGACCTTTTACAATATAATATAAACGGCCCGAACTGCCGCGCATCAAGGTTGAAATTTTAAAAATATATAAATTTTTATTAAAGGTACAGGAAATTGCATATAAATATTTAGTATCCACAAATTTTTACTGATTTCGCATTTCATCAACCACCACGGCAAACAGGAATTACACACATTTATTCTATGACTTTTATTAGAAATCAGTAAACTAATAGCATCCTATAACGTATAGCATAGATTCTGAATTTGTTAACAAAAGTAAAAAAATAGCACCAATTTATAATTGAAATGGAAAGATAGGTACGCGCTAAATTAAAAAACGAACTGTATTTTCTTTTCTCATGACAAATCCTTTTTGAAAATTTTCACCTGACAAACACGTGATCACCTAAACATTTAGAAACTGAGCTTAGATAAAAACGCATTTTGCATTATAAATGCATTTTTATAAGTTTTTACATTTAAGATAATTTGTACCAAGCTTTGAAAAACTTAAATAATATCTACCAAATAAAACTTCGATACCTACTGAGTGTGTGTGACACTGCAATAATGTTATTTACCATAATTTAATGTGACTTACAAGAATTAATTCATACTTTCATTTTTGTGGCGTGGCGCCACCTGGTGACAAACAACGAAGTAAAATAATTATGCAATCATTCTTTTGAGCTTGTTCTAGCACTAGAAATTTGTAACTTTAGCAACAAGTAGGTATACTAAGTTTTCATACAATTTTACACTTACATTGTCTATTGGTCTGTGGTACTAATTTTTGTAGGACAGTACCTATCATTTATTAATCTCAATCATAGCCATAGCAAATTTCTTAATTCTAATGCACAATAACAAAAAGTAACTCTCAAATTCTAGTAAATTTAATAATTAGTTGGATGGATTCCATAGGTAAAATATTAACCGATACAAATACGAAAACTAAATTTCAAATATTCCAGCATAAGTTTTAAATTAAATATTACATTGCACTCATACTGTTAAATAGTTCTATATTTAAATAAAATACTCATGTTGCAAGAAATGGAGATAGGTGTTTTCCGACAACTCTATATTTTATTCCATAATTCAGATTATTTACAGATATGTAAAATTATATTCTGAGACAAAAATAGGGCATTTAATAGGTAAAGATTTTGCCTTTGTGTAAAAATTGAATGTAATAGGTACCTATTAAACAAGAGGACGCACAAAAATAATTGCATACAGCAAATCTCATAAACTCACTGTGCCCAAACTCAAAGTGTGCCTATACTTTGCTAAAAGCTCTTTTTTTGCCTACTGTCAGTTTCTCGTCATACCTCAATCATCAACTTCAAGTTCCAACTCAATATCAGCGAGGTTTATCTTACGGAGAGTGTTGATGATGACATATCTAGAAAACAATAGGTAGAGGTGTCTGAACCACACCATTTGTGATTTGTGCCGTTTCATAGCGCGCGCTATGCGTCGACTTTCTGTCCATCGCAGGAAATATCTGGAAAAAAACTTACATTAAAAACTTTGATCTACACTTGTCATTTCTGACACAGAGTACCTACTTAATCATCACATTTTTGAAAATCAGCAACAGTATTATTAAACAAAACTTAGGATTAATTAATTGCTACTATTGCAATGTAGGGTGTAACCCATGTAAGTAATGAATATTCACAACCAAAGTTTGAAAAACATACCTTTTAGATGACAGTACAAAACTAAGTGGCAGGTCCAAAAATCCAAAGTATTTCCTTAAAATATTTACAGAGTCTAATGTGTATACAGCACATTCTGTAAAAGAGAAATGGGATAAAATTACAACTATGATTTTTTTGCCTCATAACAAAAATACTTATTATTATAATAAAATATTTCAATAACTTGGGTTGATACATGGTGCATTTAAGAGGGTTTCTAACAAATAAAAAAAGGCATATTTGCACAATAACTTCTATTGAACATTTAAGATTTGATACATACTCTGTGGCATCATCTTCTCAACAAACATGTAAGCAACGGCATAGAACACCGCAGAGTGATTGGGATGTGAAGAAGCCCCTCCTCGGTCAAATGTAACCAGAGTATCAATGTCATATGCCTCCACGTTATGGTGTATCAACTTTGCTATGATGGGAGCTGGCCAATGAGCCTTGGGGCTATCGGGAAGCCTGGTATCTGTCACCAAACAAATGTTTCTGTCTGGAACACCCAGTTCATGACATGCATCCCATAGTTCTTGTCGCCTTATTTTGCCTTTGCCTTCAAAATTACCTAAAAAATACAACAACATAAATAAAAACAACATACTGGAAAATTTTTGTTGAACTATAGAATAATATCAGTATGAAAACCAGCAATATATTACATACTATTTCACGCTCAGATGTTGTGACAATAATATCACTGGAAACTATATAAACTTAAGGACTAAAAGTGTTTCGTTATTACCATCAGACAGACACAGGATATAAACTTCTGCGCCCTGTTCACACAGCCGGAAGATGGTGGGCCCAAAGAACATACACTCGTCGTCTGGATGTGCTATCACCAGAAGAACCCTTTTAGCACCGAGTGCACCGCGAGTCCTTGTCGGCAACTTTCTGGCATACCGGCGATACACAAAACAGCACACACATAAATAACCAACTACCCATACACTTATGTACAATACGAAGTTCCTTAAATATAACAAGATCTCAGCAACGAATTTCAAGTAAAAATTGTAGATTAATTCAAAATTGTGGGAGGAATCACTAAGTAACATTTCTGACTAGATAAATTAGGAATATGTTTCGTTTAACGGAAAGTGATCTCATCTAATTGATCACTGTATGAACATTATTTACACATATTCATATACTTTGTTATTAAATATTTTCTTTTATTTTGATACTTAAAATAGACATTTTTCAGCATCTTTTATTTATTAAATTCTATTTAATTAACTGACTACTTTGTTTGATACTGACTAAATTCTGAATTTTGTTTGAAATACATCAATTCAATCAATCGTTACGACGGCACGTCAATGTCATGTCATGTCAGTAGACAATTTGGCAACACTGAACCCACAGACTATGACGAAAACTGAAATGACGACAGATATTTTAAGACAATTCAATGCTACCAACATTACGCCCAACTGCAGAGAAAAACACTACAGTACCTATCAATACTATGATGCAGTTTTAAAAAATATCGATATCGATATATATCGCATTAATTCGATACTAATATATCGATATAGTGGTCTAGTACGCCGATATATTGATATTTTACCGATATTTATTCTTTTTTAAAGGCTTATTAATATTAATGTAGTTTTATAGCCCCTGTACACTATGACCATTCGCTGTACACTGTCGAATCAACAGTATACAGCAAATGGTCATCATTATCAACGTGGCCCGTCGTGTAGAGGAGAGGATTACTTCAAATAACTTTCAGAAATTCAAGTACGTAACGTACTGTATTTCTTTAATTTTTTATACATACCTTACCTATGTGAATAATAAAAAAATGGTTGTCTGTAAAGTCGGTTTACGGACGGTAGTTTAACGTGACAACGTCATGACAAAACATTGATGCTCGAATATAATATTATCTCTGGCAAATAACTTATAATTAGAAACTTTTATCTTTTATTACAACGCCATCTAGAACTTCTGAACTAAACTATTTTTCAGCAAGTTCCTTTCTGACTTAATTGTGTATATAATGTGGTTCATAGATGGCGCTTTCTCCATATAATATTATCACTGGAAATTAACTTATAATTAGAAACTTTTATCTTTATACTACAACGCCATCTAGAACTCCTGAACTAAACTATTTTTTCAGCAAGTTCCTTTCTGACTTAATTGTGTATACAGTTTTGTTCATAGATGGCACTTTCTCCATTGTTCGCTCGCTCGCGTAACGCGACAGATGAGTCATGCTTTTTCATGCATGCGGCCGGCATCGTTTTAATAGACGTTATCACGTCAAAAATTAGGAAATTAAAATTGCGTTTATTTTTCACAAATTTATTTAAAAATCATTAATTCCAGTAATTTGTGCCCGCTATCAAAATTAAAAATAGCTACGTTGACAGTCTGCTTCTTTTCCTTTTTTAAACTTCAGTATTGCCAGCAACAGTATTTTACCGGATTTTGTGGGTATTTTTAATTTGGGCAGATTTTTCGATACTGAAGTTTTTTCGATATTGATATCGGCGTATCGTTGATATCGATAAATTTAGGAGTCGATATATCGATATTTATCGGTTTTCTGATATATAGTGGCATGTCAAATGTCAATATCGTACTGTAATGAGTGTAATGTCATTTCTCTGTCAGACTCAAAACCTCAATCATTTTATTGTTTTGCTGTTTTCAGGGATTTCCCGTTCAATTTATATTCTAATATCACTATTAATATAAATATTGTTATCATTATTAACAATTATGTGCCCTTTTAAAGCTATATAACATCATTATAAGTTTTTACTGTAATTAAACAGTAAAGTACCCCAGTTTGTGTTTGCTAAGTAGTTACGACGGTGCGAAGATGATTCAACCGGATTACCCTTCTGCGATGGGCCTCTTGGCCCATTTAAATTCCGACGAGCTAAAAGAGATGTTGAATGATGATACCAAGTTCGACACAGTGCTAAAGGATGTGAAACAGGTGCCTATTACTATATTCTTAAATCTATGTTCTTTGTACTGTGCTGTAAAGCATGTAATTTCAATTTTAGATAATGCGAGTGTAAGTCTATTTCAAATACAACTTGTATCAGGATATTGTTTCCAAGGTTGTAGATTGTCTCTAGCAATTTGTACAATTTTACTATTGTACTGTGCACAACTTAAGCATAACTAAAATGTGTTACACATTAATCATTATTATGTTTAATAACTGGTTTGTAACAACTTGAAACACGAAATCAAAGATCAAGTAACAAAATTTTCAGGTCAAAGACTGGGAAACAGAAAAAGAAATGATTATAGCGAGCAACCGATC
The DNA here is from genome assembly GCA_963932265.1 of Thymelicus lineola. Taxonomy (NCBI): domain Eukaryota; kingdom Metazoa; phylum Arthropoda; class Insecta; order Lepidoptera; family Hesperiidae; genus Thymelicus; species Thymelicus lineola. The sequence goes on along the minus strand of OZ010681.1, from coordinate 5,791,034 downwards.
CTTAGCAGAGTTTAACCTGTCCAAAGAACCAGAACTGGAGCAACTGAAGGCGGAGGTGCAGGAGAAGTCTGCCAGTGGAGAGCAGCTGTGCAGCCGTATACAGGAGTTGCTGGAAGAATATAGTAATTATACCACTTCATTCAAACTTTACTCATTGTAGAATAAAAACATTTTAAAATGTTATGGGTTTTCACATTTTTTTTCTTGGCTAATATTTGCCTAAGTCCAATAGGATGACCCGATATTTTGACCCAATTTCATAAATTGTGGTCACAATATTTTAATATACAGTGTAAACTCTTTATAAAGAGTTACCGTTATATGGAGTGAAGAAAGAAAAACAATCAAATCTTTATTATATTTTTGATAATACATATAGTCAGTTAACTTTGCCTGACAGTTTTTGCTTTGCCAGTACTTGTTTTGTATTTTCTTATGTATTCTATCCATCTCTTGATATGTGGTGGAATGTTAACAGTTTCAAAGTTGGTTGACAACTGATAATACAATAGGTAGTAGTTTGAGACCATCATTTTCAAGAAAACCAAACATATTTATAATACACATACATAAGGCAATTAACAATAACAAAAGCAAGACAGCTGTTTACAACCACAGAAGTTTCGGACCTCAAAGGTTTAGTGGGTGTCTTTTGTAACCTGATAAGATAACATAAACAATAACACCCATAGTGAGGATTTTCTGTGTCTAAATATAAACACATTTCTTCATAATAGACAATGGCTACTGTGCTATAAAGGGTGTATCAATATGTGGGATTTAAGGTAAACCAACCAAATTGTGATCTTTTCTATGTTATAGGGAGTTTATAGATATACACTGTATTACAATAAAATCCTGTGTTAGATTTTATTCTTAATGTATAATTTAGAACTCTGTACTTTTTTATACAAATGTTCTATCACCTCCTATTTTAGTACTAATATAAGTACTAATATTACTAATCAGTCAGTCCTTCTATTCCACTGGGGCATAAGGTCTCTCCATGTTTGAGCCATACCTGGCAGACTCAAGCCAGGTTTCATAGAAAGATAATAATATTGATAATATTATCCTGATGTGAAGCCTTAACACCCAGCAGACCTGCTTTTGTTGCCTCTTATGACACCCTAGTATGCCTGTATGGGATTGGGGTCTGTAGGTATTCTACTCTGCACCAACACAGCTAGAACCTAACTGTCCAAATATTTCACTATTTCAGAGACCAAATCAGCGGGCATATCACCAGACACAACACACGCACTTCTACAGACTGCCGCCGCCGAAACTGAAGAGCAATCTGAGAATATAGCGCAAGACTTTTTATCGGGGAAAATTGATGTGGACAAGTTTCTGGAGGACTTTGAACCGATTCGCAAAAAAATGCACTTGCGAAAGTTCAAAGCAGAGAAAATGGGCGAACTTTTGAGAAGTGGTAATCAAAGTTCCTATGGTAATGGATTCTCAAAGCCATACTTGCCGTACCCCAGCTATGGCCCGCCACAGGGAGTGCCAAGTGTTCCGTACCCCATGGGACCGTTAAACATGCCGATGCCTGGTATGTACGGAAATCACTTTTGAACAAATAAAATATAATTATATATCACTTAAAGATCTATTAAATTCCTTTTAATAGTAGGAAATGAATTAATAATAGGCGAAGTAACTGGTTAAACCTGTTAAATGAATAGCTGTTAAAAATAATTTTATTATTAATACACTAAATACTATTTCAATTGAATACAATATTAGAAAAGCACTTGAAATGTGTGTTGCATCCAGTGGTTTACTCTACACTTGAGTTCTACAAGATATGATGTTATTTTTGAAGTTTGGTATTTTTTAATAATTGCATACATTATGCATTATAACAAAATCTTTGACTAAAGTTGTGTGTAATAATATACCTCTGAACAATATGACAAATTATATGCAACTGAATGTTACTAATACCATCTAATGTAAAATCTATCTATATGCATTTACTGTACAAGATTGAAAGTAACAAGTGAAAAGCCACCTCATACACTGGTATTTACTGCAATTCGAAGGTTTAATACGAAAACTATGGGTAAATAAATATATGATTTCCTCATTATTTTACTCATAGAGACCATAATTATTATGGTAATATTTCAAATGCATTAGAATAAGATGAAAAGAAAAATATACAGATATAAAATATATGCAGTCTCGCAACCCTTTCTGTAGACTCGAGAAAGAACATGTCTGTTGCAGAGTCTGCCTTGGCTGGGACCCAAACGCGGGATCCTTCGTTAGACAGGCTCCTGTTATCTTTACTTCATACCATATGAACTACAACAGGGTTATCAAGATAATTTATCAAAATATCTTAATATGTACTTGCATTATACTCTAGCCACTGTATTATTAATGCAAGTTATTGAATATTTATACATATTATTTGAGTCAATTTTAATGGTTTTGTGATTTTGAACTAGTGCCTGTTTTTCTGTAATTTCTATTAGGAAAATAAAAATATAGTTCATGACAATGTACTCAAACCAAGTGTTTCAATTGCTCTACTGTTTGTAGAAATGGAATGACCACGCCTAATTAAACGGATATATTGAAGTGGTTCACAGGTTATAGGTCCATGTAATGAGTTTTGGGGCTGGTTTCCACCGAAGTTGAGAGGAACAACCAATCAGATATCGTTATCTCTACATCAATTCTTCATCTAGCTTGTATTCATAAATCGATATCATCTAGTCAGTTCTCACCAAGCTTTGCTATGCACAGGTCCCTGCAGTCTTAAGAATATCGCTTTCTCGAGTATATAATATTAATGTATGACCTCGCTTACAGCTACTTTTAGTAGATCCCGATTTTTTCCCGATGGCGTGGCGCCCGAAACAGTCGCGCGTTAGTGCGATACCGTATTACTTATTGTCCTGAATTATATATAATTATATATATAGAATAGAGTAATTTTACTATGATAAAGCTAGAGATCAAAGTCCCCATCTATATTCTAGCCTTCCTTCGGACATGACAATATTTATTTAATTCCCCATCTATTATATTGGCTGATTCAAAGCAATTATTTCGTCTATAGCTCATGTTAACACCTTATGTGCCATACTGTAATAGCTGACCAACCATCTAATGTGCATTTGCATCGACGAGAAACCTGCTTGCCTTAGAACTTGGTTATCGCCCTTGAGCTTGACTCTTACGTTGTGAGAGGAAACCCTAGCCCAGCAGTTGGACAGTTGTTACAGTCAAATGCAATGGATTTATCGACCTGGATGTTAGCAGTAAAGATTAGCTTCTTTAGGTTTTCGCACATTATATTTACTCAACGATAATATTATAAAACTCAGTAATGCTTTCCTATGAATCAAGTGATGAGTCAGTCTGAGTGGAGTTTACGTCGATATGGAGTACCTACTGTGTGAGTTGATTTGTAGTACTGTGTGAATACCTTTGCTAGACGGCGTTGATGTGCTGATAGAATTTATTTAAAAAACTGCATGCACCTATATAACAGTAAGAAAAAATAAAATGTTCAACTGCAATTTATTGTTAAATTTTTATATAATAGTTTCGAAATGAATAAAGTAAAATGAAGAATGAGGTTACAACTTACAAATAAATTTATTTTTGTTAGTACCTATTTCATAAACCAAAAACAATTATTATATTGATTGTAAACGGTAACTGTCCGCTTGTTGTTGGTGCTTGTAGATAAAATATGTAAGAATATTTGATTGGATTCCATAATCTGTATAATACTTATTTCTTTATGCACCACATCAATGTGGGTAGTAGGAGGAAAGTCCTTGCTAGTAAATATGTAAAATATGGACTAGGAGCAGTGTAGATACATTGAATTCAATTTTTATTTAATCTTCTATTCAATGTTTATAGATAAATAATTCATACATAAATGTTATTTAAAATATGTCTAAGTGAAAATAAACATTATATCATAATTTTAATACATAGTTAGTTTTATTTATCTCTTGCATCATTGATTTCAGTTCTATTTCAGCGTAAAGCTCCCCATACAATAATGATTAAAGTATTATATATTAATAGGTATGATTTAAAAAACCATACAGAAACTCCATAGATTTCAATAGTAATTATGTATGTTCTTATAGCAACTACTGTAGTACTATTGGTGTTGACTACTCAATTTTATTACCCCTTTTATTGGTTCACGATTTTTTATTATTAAGAGTTCTATTTAAATGTTATGTATAACTTGATGATTTGTTCCCTTTATGTCGAGTCATGTACAAGTGGTTTAAAGTTCAGAGGAAATTATAAACAGAAGTAACAAAAAATCAGTGTAGCAATTACTCTCAAAGCAATGAATAATTTAAATAGTTCCATCAAAAATATTTTATTTAACATAATTTATTAATTACTACAGAGCTATATACATTTTTACATTGCTTCCTAAAATTTCTCAATTTTATTTGATAGGTTTGATAGACAAAATGTTTTCTTTTCGAGTGTAATTTTATAGTGTAATTATTAGTGTAATTACACTTTACAATTAATAAACAAAAAAAACAATGAAGATGCAATACACTATAATAGAGTAGCTACGTCGAAGAGAAATTGTACACATTCCAATGGTCCAATTATCCCACAAATGAATGTAACATTTTCGTGCTTCGAAAAATTTTCCTCATAGGTTTAGCATTCCTTTAGGATGTAACATGATAATAATTGTGAATCTACATAAACTTAAAAACAAAACATCAAAAAAAATATATCTTGAATATTCCTGTCAAGCAATGAAGCGTACCCTACTAATTAAATATTTTAAGATTCAAATTGAACTTTCTATGTTCACTATAAATTTGCTAACATTTTATTGAACTATCAATTTCAACTATTTGTAACACCTTTTATATTATCATTGGATTTATTCTCTATTTTTGAATTTTTAGGTGTTGTGTCCAAATCATATTCACTTTTTCCATAAGATACAAGGAATAGGAAGCTGATACATAGAAATGCTAAGATAAAAATTATAACTTCTTGATTGACATCTCCTGCATAGTCCATTTCCTTAGCTCTCCTGCGTCTTATAAACTCCTTGTCAGATTTAGCTTTGCTGAGTAAATCTCCATAATGATTTTTGGCCCTGCAAAATATAATACATCATTTATTTTTAAAACTTCAATTAAATACATGAACATTTTGTGATCTGATAAAAAAAAATTATTGATAAAAAAAAATATACCATTCATCAAAATCATATATTGGTGTTCGCCCATCAAATGTAGGTGTAATATGTCTTTTTCCACGCGACTTGTAGAACTTTAAAGAAGGATCTGTTGGCTCTGGATCTACTTTATATTCTGTTCCCATACGAGATTTATTCACATCACCAACTAAAAGCCCTAAATAAAAACAAAAATACATCTGTGAACAGCATGGCACTACAAATTAAATAATTATTTGTTTTCATTATATTAGTCTTGATTAGATTAAGATTAGAATAAACAAAACTTATATAATATAATATGCCAAACCTTTGTCATACATCTTTTTTAGCTTGACATTTCCTAACACCTCGTATGCCTCAGTGATAGCTCGAAATTTTTTAGCTGATTCTTCATCCTGGAAATAATTTCAGGATAAAAGTGTGTTTCCATCCACCCATATTTATGTTAATTCATCGACATTGTATTCCTATATTGCTCAAATGTTTCTAAATATTAACCTTACATAATTTTATGTCGTGATAGGATTGATTTACAACTCACACTTGATTTATCAGGGTGATGCACTTTCGAGAGTTCGTAGTAGGCGCTCTTTATGTCGGCTTGTGTTGCTTTTGGAGTGATTCCGAGAACATCGTAGTGACTAGCGCAAACCCTTTGTGATGTTACAAACGTACGTAAAACAACTCCAGTTAACCTTGATTTCGTATGATTAAACATTTCATTCCAAATTACCATCTTTAGCATTCCACTAGATGTGCCACTGAGAAGCACGAAGTAAAATATTTCTAGTACTATTATTTTATACCAGAAAAGGACACTAAATGTACCTAATAGGCAAAATATTATACATATTTAGAAGTGATTAAGTTAAGGTATATAACAAATTCTACATGTTTTTAGATTTTCGGATTGGACTTTTTAAACTAGACAGCTGACAAAGTAAAGTGACAAATGGAATATGGATGACAATTGACAATATTTTGACGTTTAGATATTATGTCGGTCACAGATAATCGAAACACAGAGTACTTATTATATTTTAACATGACCATAGAGCAAATTTTGAGAGAATATTTAAATCAAAATCATGGATATATTACTCTATCTGGATCACAGACTTCGTAAAGGTACTCGATGACGTCATTACGGAATAACTCATGAATATATTACTCTATTTGGATCACTGATTTTGTAGAGGTATCTGAAGTTCAATGACGTCATGATGGTGAAGAAATGTACTACGGAACATGTATCCTGGGACTATAGATAACAAGGATACAATAGAGAAATGGTCATTTCGTTGTGACGTCATCCATCTTCAAGTACCTATACGAAGTATACCTATGTATCCAGTTAGAGTACTAGTTGCCAAAGTGGTCCAGGTAGACCCCCAGGGGTTCACAGGAGACTCGCTGGGGCTCTACGTTGGCGTTATTTTTTTGGAAATAATTGAATGGTTATTTAATCAATTCTCACATTTTAACCGACTTTAAAAAGGAGGAGATATTCGATTTGACAATATTTTTTATGTTTGTTATTTCATAAGTTTCGACTGGATGAACCGATTTTGATGATTCTTTTTAAATCAAAAGCTGGTGCTTGTCATGTGGTATCAATTAAATTTGAGCGAGATCAGACGAGTAGTTTTTGAGTTTTCCCTAATTTTGTAGTCAGTTATTTTTTGTCAAGAATTATTCTTTCAAAAACTATAAATTCGTGGTTGTAACTCAACACTCCATACCTTTGCATAGACTTAAATATACACCGTTATTCTTAGTATATGCGAAAGCTGAATGTATTTTGATCAGAATCAGTTGCTGAATCGATCGCAATAATTTTTACACCATGTTATATTTTGTCCTAAAAATATTTTAAAATTGCTACAAGTTGGACACCAATGCAAAACATCGTTATTACCGACCATCTTAAGCCTCGGTGGATAGTTTCAACTTTGTTGGTTATAATAACAACAAAATAAGATTTCACATAAACATATGGCATGGGAGAACTACTACTAACATCTCAATTTGTTAACTTATACATAAACTGTTATTCGGTTGCGTTGACAACCGAGATTGATTAAGATTGTCACACAGAGTACTTAATCACTATGGATTGTCAAGTCTGGCGTTTTGCTTGCGCTCTCATAATAAAATTAATATCGTGTCGTAAAAAATTTGGAAAATGAGTTTTCAATACAGTAATGAGCAGTACACAGAAATGGTACTCGAAGTGGTGTAAGGTGATAATGTGTCCATGGCAGTGCGACGGTACGAGGAGCAATTTGGTGTAAGAGTGTCGTAGAACACCATGCTTTCCGGCACACAACGCTTAAGGGACTACGGGTAGTTCCTGCCTCCTATCGCCGTTAATCGAGGCGTGAATCGCATTCCGACGGCAGTACAACAAGGGATTTTGGACTACATAGCCGACAATCCCGAGAGCAGTACAACACATGTGCTTGTTTGTGCATAAGGCAAAATGGGGGACACTGAACAATTATGTATGACTTGTGTGAATGATTCACTATGAAAAATTATTAAATACATTATTGTAAATAATAGGGATTAATATAAACACGTCAAGATGGTTGACAGTTAACTGCGGCGGTCGCGAATTGACGCGGGCCGCACGCTCGGTGACCATGTTTATGCGGGGACAATGGAGAAACACAACAAGCTTGTAACTTTGTGAGTTTTCAAGATACACCTTTGAAAATTTTTATGTAGATTATTTAGGCGAAAATATTTGACATATGTATAGGTTTTTCTATCAAGAAAGAATAACGTTGTATAGACGAGCTGTTCCGAACAAAATCCGCGTCACAGACGCGCCAGCCACAGAGTACTCAATCACTACGTGCTGGTATAGAATACGGAGGGTGACGCGACGCTTAAGTTCTGTCAAGTTTGGTTCAAGATGCGGTATTAAATATTTTACACTAAATATTTTAATGCAAGTAAAAATATAGTTACTTACCAGTTATAATTAAATAAACTCAAGTAAATTTCAAACGTAAATAATGAAAACGTTTTGACTGTACACAATAAACAATAATGAGTTATTATTGTGTTCTTGAAAAGTCGGAGTTTTTCAAAATGACATCTACTTATCTCGCTTGCTCGCAGCCGACTCAAATGCGTTGGCAGCATTTGGTGTCAACGTAGGTTTTTTTTTATGTTAACGACGGGCAAACAGGCATACGGCCCACCTGATGGTAAGTGGTCACCGTCGCCTATGGACACGTGCAGCATCAAGGGAGCTGCAAGTGCGTTGCCGGCCTTGAAGGAAACTTGTCCAAACTTTTAGTACTGAACATCCTGTCTAGTATATATATACACACATATATACATATATACATAGATATATATACATATATACATAGATATATATATAGGTCTATGACTTTTTGTCGAGTTTTGGAAATATGGTAGAAACGTAGCTGCAAGGGGTCCACCGGAACTAGCTAAGTTTTGAAAGTCTATGAGAAAAAAGTCTGGGAACCGCTGACTTATTCATGGTTCGCCCCATGGATGTAATAATGTCCATGGTTCCTCCTATTCCTATAATGCCCATAAAACCTCATAAAACTTGATTCGTCAAGTGACAGCGTGGTCTTCATAGTCTCCACTCCACGACACTTGCTTCTTGTATGTTCCATAGAGATATAGATCCTCTATGAGTTAGTCTGTGGAACAGTGACTGCAACCCTCCACTACCACCAGTGTAGGGATGCACATTGAAAAAAAATCGATGTTTTTCGATGCAATGCATCGCATAGTGATTTTAATGTTATATCGATATCTCAAAAAATACATCGATGCTTAAATACATCGATTGTTTTTATTTTTATTAGCGTTGGGACTAAAAAAAGGTCATCGGCAGTGAATTTCATGTCCAAAAACCAAGGTTTGCCTCTTCGATGCATCCAATAAAAAACATCGATGCTTATTCGATGTTGACGTATTAAAAAAATCAGATTAAATCGATGTTTCCATACTTTACAATTTACATCGAGTGTTTTTAAAACATCGATGTATATCGTGCATCCCCACACCAGTGTACCAATACCAACAGAACAGACACAGTCAACACTAAATAAACGTTCATCTTATATTGTATGTATATTTATAAATTGTATTTCCAAGTTGAGCCAAGTTCTCGCAAATGTTCTCTCTGTAATTTAATAATATTTTAGTTGCATTTCAATTCAACATAATTTAACAAACTTTATATTTCGCTTGTGTATATTTGACAGAAAATGTGAGTATTCTAATGATTCGAACACTGAAAAGTAGGTGCGGTATGAGAATAGCCAGGTGGCTTCAGTTATAAAATATCCTTGAATTTACCAAATTTGGTTATGCTTTAATGTTAAAGTAGAACCATATATGGAAATGTTTAATGATAAGTGTGTGAGAAAGCGCAATTCGTAGCTCGTGCCCTACATTACTTGCTGCCTTGTTATCCTATCTCTCTTGTATTCATGGTGTGAGTCATACGTTGAGAAATAGCCGTGTTATTTGGAAGTGTAACCATTCGATAAATTAATTTGTTTTTAATTAGTATTAACAGGTTGTATTTAGTAGTAATCACCTATCGCGGTGAATTTAATCGAAGTCGTTATTATTTTGAGATAGTCCACGTAACGTAAGTATGACTAACTCTGTAGTTCAATATCCTTATTGTCTTCAATTATATTTGGTAGGATTGTTATTTTTATACATTTTATTAAATCAGTCTTAAAAAGGAGCAGGAAACTCGAAAAACAACCCTCCTTCTGGCGCAGTCGGGTAAAAAGTAGTGCAAAAAGTATAGAATCAACAATATTATCATTTAACATACATGTTATAAATAGTCCATACTGCTTGAATTTAAGTAGAAACTTTTGATGAAGTACAATTTCATAAGGAGAGAAGGCATTGTAATAAGTTATTTGTTTCTTTAAACATTAATGATAAATATTTACTAGAGCTAGCGAAATATTGGATTGTTACTTATGTATAATCTGTACCACAATCCCTTACATTAACCCAATAACCACAAGAACTCATTTTTTCTGCTAGAATCCCATTAATAGACCTTATTTTTTCTAGATTACAATGTCTTCCCGCAAAACAGCAGGCCGTCGCGGCACCAACAAGAAACGTGCTCAGCGCGCCACCTCCAATGTGTTTGCCATGTTTGATCAGGCACAGATCGCGGAGTTCAAGGAGGCGTTTAACATGATTGACCAGAACCGAGACGGATTTGTTGATAAAGATGATCTCCATGACATGTTAGCTTCTCTGGGTATGTGTTATTTAAGTTATTTTTAAAATCCATTTATTAAAAGTTATATTGGTTTTAGAGGCATGAAAAAATATTCATAAGTAGGGTAAGCAGTACAATGATTGGCCCTTTAAGGTGATCATACTTTGACAATTTCTTGTTACAAAAATGTTCCTAATTATGAAACATTTTATGTTAAATTGTTCCTTGGGAAGCTGTAAATTTAAATTGATGATGACTATAATCATATTTCATTTCATTAACAACTTAATGCAAACTTAAGCATAATATTTTATTGTTGACAGGTAAAAATCCAACTGAAGACTATCTGGAAGGGATGATGAATGAAGCCCCTGGGCCCATCAACTTTACCATGTTCCTCACTTTGTTTGGTGAGCGGCTGCAGGGTACTGATCCAGAGGATGTTATTAAGAATGCATTTGGGTGAGTGAATTTTATAGATATAAATTCATTCCATGGTAATAATTGTATCTTGACATTAGAACCAAATGGTTGGATTCAACCATGTGGTTCTGATTAACAAAATACTTTGACCTCCTCGAGTACTTATAATTTTTATGGGAAATGAATGAAATTTAATGTGGCAACTCATGTTTAACATAGTAGAGGCAGATTCACCAAAATTTGTTTTTTTCAAACATTATATTTTTAGCAGGCTTACATATTCATTACTCATTAGCTATTCCATAGATAGGTACTCGATTTAAATTATGTACCATTTACATCAGAATGTATTGCCAAGTCTATTCGGCATACTAATATTATTAAGACGTCAGTGGTTTACACACAATACACTTGACGTCAAAATCACTCCAACTCGAAGCTGACTCATAGGAAAGTATCTAAATTAATAAAACTAGTAGCTATTGCTGAACTGAATGTTATATAGATGTCGGATTAAAGTCGTCGGTAATCCAATGTACTTGATAGAGCAACATAACATTTTTATTAGAGATGCGCCGAATAGTGGTTTCACCGAATAGCCGAATACCGAATACTATTCGGTTTAACCTTTACCCAACCGGATATTCGGCCGAATTATTCGGTTTACCATTTACCATTACCATTTACCAAAAATATTGTTTTGAGGTTTAAAAATAAATGCTCATTTAATGTTTAAAATAAATGTTGACTATACTAAGTAACAATAGGTTAAGAAATAAATATGTTGACTTGAAGTTTCAAATACTTATATGTGATATGAAGTTTAATTCCTTTATTTTGTTAGCTTTATTCAATAAATTCCTCATAGGATTTCTTTGACTTATAATATAACATAGATCTTACATAAGAGGTTTTGTCTTTTTAGTTCTATACCGTGTAGTGTAGTCAAGAAAATAGAAATACTCGAACCGAATATATTCGGCACCAAAACCGAATAATTCGGCCGAATACAAATAGTGAAAAAGATGCCGAATACGCCGAATACCGAATATCAAACGAATATTCGGCGCATCTCTAATTTTTATCATTATAGCGAAAAATAATCTTTATTTATGAACTAATCCAAATGTTCCTTCAGATGCTTCGACGAAGAGAATACAGGTGTTATTGCCGAGGAGCGTCTCCGCGAACTTCTGACCACGATGGGAGATCGCTTCACGGACGATGACGTAGACGAAATGCTTCGCGAAGCGCCCATCCGCGACGGCATCTTTGACTACGTCGAGTTCACGCGCATTTTGAAGCATGGCGCCAAGGACAAAGATGAACAGTAGATTGACGTGTCTGAGTTAAGCGATCGATATACATGGGCAGGATTGTACCATGAGTTAGAAAAATGTCTCTATGTCTGTATCTGTAATTTGCATGGTATGTAACCTTTTCTTTCGTAGCACCAGCATGCAATATCATTTGTGCTTCGTTTAAAAGAGCTACATCGAAAAATTGTTGCTTAAACCATTATTTAACATGGAGTAGTTAAAATACAAAATGAAATAATAACGAAAAGTATATGGGATTTTTTTTATGATCTGAATAATGTGTACTTCTAAAATACAGACAGTACAGACTTTTAATTTAATGGTACATTATGTTCATGTATATTCGTTAACCTACGCCTACTACCTTAACATTTCGCCATTTTATATGATTATGTAGTTTATATGATTGTATGCCAAACTAATACAAGTGCATAAGAATATCACCGTAATTGTTTAAGTTAGAATGTTATGGATTTCAGTATAATCTCGAACTATACCGAGGTGCTAAATATAGATTTAAGAATTGCACTATAATTGATTTAATAAACATGCATTTCACTGAGACTAATTATTTCATAGACTCATAAAAAATATTTTGAAACATTATGGGAGTTTAAAATGATTCTAAAGCTTATCTGTTTTATATTCAGTTAAATGAATAAAGCTTATTAGAATCGATTTCAAGAAGTATTAAAAGTGCCCAGAAATTCTTACGTTAATTAATTCAAGAAGGAAAAGGCATTTATTAAAGATACCTACTTGATGTCTAAAATGATCCTTAGTCTATACTAATTGTAAAATTAGTATTTACCTGGAGCAGAATAATTTATAAATGATGATGGTAATGTTTTGATTTGAACTGATGGATGTTTTTTGTATTGATAAACCATTCCCAAAATTACGAGATTGTAAGATTGTTTGCTTTGAAATGATTTATATTCAATGTGTTTTGTTTATATTTATGAAATTGTTAGGGCCATATATATTATCTGAGCACTTACTAACAATTTTCATCAAAAATATTTATTTGTGTAACCAAGTTATGTACTTATTTTAATATTTGATTAAAAGTTTTTATCAAAAATGTGTTTTGTTCTATGTATTCATTAACTTCTATGCGCTACTTCGCTAAATGCTCTGATTAAAAGGGTTTTCCAGTAGTAAAACCATAGTAAGTAGTACATACAGTAAGTAAACTTGAGATCTAGCGTCACGCAACGGGAAGTCGCAAAGGAGGCTCTGTACTGCTTCTTGTGAGATCCTAGATTATTTTCATATGCGCCGAATAATGCTTTTGACGAGAAACTATCGGTGGAGAACATTTTCAAAAGTTGCCCATCTTGAGTATCTTTCCTCGCTATCAATTATATATAGCACGAGTAACCGCTCTTGCTTTGCTTCGGTTTTCTTTATTTTTTACACCTTGGGTTACATTATTGGAGTTTTATTAAGGGGCCCTAATTTTTTTGAAAATATAATATTATATATTACTTAGCCTATGTTACTCGGGGATAGTGTAGCTTTCCAACAGTGTAAGAATTTTTCAAATCGGTTCAGAAGTTTCGGAGCCTATTCAATGCAAACAATCAAATCTTTCCTCTTTATATATTAGTAAGTATAGATTATGATCAAAATTAATTTAGGGTACTGGCAGCGCACGTTAAAGTTACATAAAGGACGGTTATTATTGCAAAAACTGCATCAAATACAAACTTGATGCCCAATATAATGATTTATAATTATTCGTTGGGTTTTACCTACAGTCATGTTACAAAAGCCTACTATGGCTGAGTTTCATGTATTTATAATACCTTGTCTCTTTTGTAAGATGTCCGTTACGACTTAGGATATTCCTGGGTTTCAGGTATTTGATTCGACATAGCAATACAAGACTACCGTTTCCGCCTATTAAACGCCTCCAGCAATATTATGTTTGCACTGCAAAAATAAGTCAAATGAAAAAAATTTTTTTTTTAAACGCTTTTATTTCAATAATGTTTAGTTTATAAAATTAGCTACAAGTTGTGAAAATTTCAAGTCTCTACGTAAAATGTCTAAAGTCTGAAAATCGTTTTTTTTAATTTAACAACAAATAAACAATGAAAATTAGTTTAAAATATGATTTTCGTGTATTGTCATCGGAAATACACATGTCTGCCAAATTTCATCAATTTTCATTAAAGGGAAGTCATTCAAATTAACGTTACAAGATTTGATGCTCCGAAAAATCGTTTTTTTTTAATTTAACAACAAATAAACAATGAAAATTAGTTTAAAATATGATTTTCGTGTATTGCCATCGGAAATACACATGTCTGCCAAATTTCATCAATTTTCATTAAAGGGAAGTGATTCAAATTAACGTTACAAGATTTGATGCTCCGAAGTGAAGCTAAATAAAAGCGTTTAAAAACTGCAAACTTTGCAGTGCAAAACTGCAAATGGATGGATGTTTCTTAAACCTGTTTCAATAAACACGAACATTTTGTAAAATTTTTACTTTTTCGTCCAAGGTTCATGTACTTTATCATTTTTCGATAGAGGCAAATGTAGGTAGATATAAGTAGGTCTCGCGCGTGTCTTTTGTTTGACACACCATGGATTGGACACCTTAATTTTCTCGTAAGCTATTAAGAACCTAACAAGGGGAAGGTATTGATAGAAAGGACGGGCATATTTCCTTCTAATTATAGCATCTAAACGAGGACATGTTCTTGTTACTGAAGTAATGTGTCATCAACCTATACATTGTATCTTTATTATGTGTTCCGATCGACGTCCGAAGTCCATTATGAGAGAGTACATCGCTTCCGTCCCGCTTTTTTCCGCTAGATGGTGCTGTTTTCTCTACTTTACCTGCGCCACAAGCGCCCTCTATCTAATAAGTGATCTCAATTTGAAATTTAAATTCAAATTACATTCCACAAGCCACGATATTATTTTGTCATTGTTGCGTTGTTTTTCGAACCGCGCTATTCACCGCTAAATATAAAATTTTTACAGTTTGACTTTTGAGAGAAAAGTAAAAAGTTGAATTTGTTATAATATTTTTGTGAGTGTTTGTGTTTGTTTTCTGTGAGTATTTGTAATGGATGCGCCAACGGAGACATCCAGGAAGAGGAGTTCCTCAAGTTCTTCGTCGAGTTCTACAAGTGACAGCGGGCCGCAAAGCAAACGCCGCCGCGGCTACGATAGTACGGAATACGTAGACAGGAGATTTGAGGTACTATCTCAACAGTTGGTGAGTCACGTTAACAATATTCTAATGGCAAATTTTTCCCAACCGCAGTGCCAACCCAATGTTACGCCGAACATTTCGAGCACCCTCGCTCATGAATTTAATTTTCAACCTCCACAAATGAACAAATTTGAAGATATTTCTAATTTGGGTGTATCCATTAAAGAGCCTACCATGCCTGTTGCGAATCCAGATCGCGTTGCTAGAATTATTTCCATGCAGCGGCTTAATTCGACCGAATGGAATTCTGTGCGTTACGCTGACATTCTTAAAAGATATGTTGCTTTCCCAGCTTTTGCTGAACTTAAAGTAAATGAAGAACTTAGGCGGTATGAGGACCCCTTTTCGCCCTTAAGATGGTCTCAGATGGAGCGAAGTTTTGCGGCCTTATCCAATGCTCTTTTGGCTCAGAACGAATTTATTAACCAATCATTACAGGACATAATAAATTGGTCTGGGAAAGCTGATGTACAGCTGACTCCTGCCTCTCTGTTCGACAGAATCAAGGAGTCTTTTGGTAAAGAATCAAAATATACTAATGTCTCCCAGGATATTCTTCAGTTGGTATGTGGCAAACGAGCGGAAGTCATGGAGATACGGCGGCGTTACCTTCTGAAACAGTTAAAGTCAAAGTATATTCGGGAGGACATGAGCAAGATACCGCCATCGTCTGAGTACTTATTTAACCCAGAAGGATTATCTAGTTATTTGCAAAAGATTGGGGGATTAGATAAACTAGAGAAACAAAGTAACTCGCGGCCCATGCGTCAAAATTCTCCAGAACCATCTACTTCTACCTTTCGTCAAGATAAATCCTTCAATGCTAGAAAGAACCCACAACGGAAGCAAGTTCGGGACGGAGATTTTCGTTTTAAAAAACAAAATTTTTCCGAAAAAAAGAGAGGGGGGCAAAAGAATAAAAGCGGAGGAAGAATGGAAAATCGCCATAAATGACTCACCGACTTTTTCAGGCGGTTGTCTGCGCCTTCACTCAACCACATGGAAGCATTACAAACCGCCAAAAGCTGTCCTAAAAATGGTTTCGGGTGCTCGAATACCTTTCAACCAAACGCCACCATTAATTATGCCGACTTTAGAAATTCTAGAGAAGTTTCACACTCCAGTTTCCGCAGACATGACATCGGCAATACAGGAGATGGTTCAACAACAGATTGTAGAGCTGGCTCCTCTCACACCATCTTTCATTTCCCCACTTTTTCTAATAAAGAAGAGCAATGGGAAAATTCGAACTATTTTCAATCTAAAGGCTTTAAATCAGTACATGACTCCGAAACATTTTCATCTATTTTACTATCAACGAATGCCGGAATTTCTACAACCGACCGATTGGATGGTCAAGTTAGACCTCAGCCAGGCTTATTATCACATTCCGATTCAACAGGAACACAGACGTTTCCTTCGAATCAGTTACAATGGTTGCCTCCTACAGATGACATGCTTACCATTTGGCCTGGCCTCTGCGCCCCGAATGTTCACCACAATCACAAACTGGACCGCCGAGATGCTACGAAGGAAGGGTCTTCGTTTAATAGTTTATCTGGACGACTATCTGATAGCTCATCAATGCGAGTCTACTCTCAGAGCTCACGTGAAGATCGCAATAAAGTTCCTATCGAGTTTAGGATGGTGCGTAAATTTGGAAAAATCTGTCACCACTCCGACGAGGACAGTAGAATATCTGGGCATCTGTTGGGACACCGCAACCAATACAGCGTCCCTTCCCCCAGAGAAAGTGAGCAAAATCCGCCAGGTTTTGTTGAGCCTACTCACTGCCGGCAGTTGGACCCTCAAGCAGGCGCAACGCCTCTTAGGATGTCTCAACTACGCGACCTTCATCACCCATCGGGGAAGGTTGCATTGCCGGGCTCTGCAGCGTCACAGCAATCGCCTACGCAGAGAACCTCTGAACAGCCTTCACTTTACCGAAGAGGTTTTAGTCGAGTTGAAGTGGTGGTTACAGAATGTAACCCGGACGAGACCGATACACGCAGTGGCTCGACCTGCAAACTATGTAATCACGGATGCCTCAGACCTCAGATGGGGTGCAATAGTGAACAACAAAAGTATTTATGGAGAATGGGATCATCATCAAAGGAAGTGGCATTGCAATCTGAAGGAGATGTTTGCAGTGATGGCGGCGATAATAACGGAGGCTGCTGTTCTCAGGAACTCGACAGCCATCGTTCAGAGCGACAACAAAACGGTCGTGTCCTATATAAAGAACGAGGGAGGGACAAGGTCTCTACCCTTATTGGAAATGACCAAGAAGCTCCTCAATCTGGCCGACGATCTAAATGTTGTACTCATTCCTCACTACATTCCCGGGATATACAACACGGAGGCCGACAGTCTCTCGCGAGGTCAGGTCGCCTCAGAATGGCACCTGAAGCAGGAGGGATCAGAAAGAATTTTCAGCCTTTGGGGAATCCCCGATATAGATCTCTTTGCCTCAAAAAATGCTCACGTGGTTTCGAATTATGTTACAAGAGACTTGTTGGACTCGAACGCTTGCTTTCACGACGCGTTCAGCAAGTCCTGGACATACGATCTGGCTTGGATCTTTCCTCCACCGGCACTAATTCCACGGGTGCTGCGTCATTTAAACACTGCCAGAGGACGGTACATAATAGTTGCACCCAGGTGGACGAAACCCTTTTGGCGTCCCGATCTCAAGAGCCGAGCACTTACGCGGCCAGTGAAAATACACAATCTACAGCACAACTTGATAGACTCTGTAACGGGACGACCTCCCGCTCAAGTCTGCAGCCTGCACCTGGAAGCCTGGCTTATTTCGGGTGGGATGCAGTAACAAATGACTGGTCCATCCAGGAAAAAGAACTTCTGTCATCGTGCTGGAGACCGTCTACTTTCCGGACCTACATGCCAGTATGGAGAAAATGGTTACTATGGTGTCAGCACAATAATGTAAATTTCAGGTCTCCTAGCCCTACCGATGTAGCCCGATACTTAGCCTTTCTCTACCTATCTGAGAAACTAGCATATCGCACGATTCTTGTTCATAAATCCACCATATCATCCATTTGTGAAATGTCGGGTGACGTAAAAATATCGTCAAGTCCCATTGTTAAGCATATCTTAAAAGCAATATCCTTAGCAAAACCAGTTCCCCCTAAAGCACCTATATGGGATGCCAGAATTCTCATTAAACATCTCAGAGATACTGACCCAGATTTAACCAATTTATATGAAATTTCCAGACGTACTGCGACTTTGCTACTGTTGTGTTCAAGCCGTAGAGTCCATGACCTGTCACTTTTACATTGTGATCCAAGTCACTTCATAGATAATGGTGATAGTATTACCTTACATCCCGCGTTCGGTTCCAAGACTGATTCATCGTCTCATCAACAATCTAGTTGGGTATTACATAGATCTCCTGATAGAAACGTTGATCCAGTTTTTTGGCTTAGGTCCCTTATTAGCCTGTCTAAAAACTATCGGAACCATATATCCAACCTCTTCATTGTAACAAGAGGGAATGTCAGAGCAGCTACTCCAACAATTATTGGAGGTTGGGTTAAGCGAGTTCTAGTGGAAGCTGGCATAAAGGCTTCACCTGGTAGCTTTAGGTCAGCAGTTTCTTCCCTAAATTGGATAGAAAATTATCCAGTTAATGATATTTTGACCAAAGCCAATTGGCAACATGAAACAACTTTCAGAAAGTTTTATCATAGACAAATAAATCAATCCAGTGAGAACAAAACTGAAAAGTCCCTTGCAGAATATTTTTCAGTATGTTAATTCTTTTGTAGGCGCCCTTATTATTGTAATAAACGCTTTAAGGTTTTATGCATTTATTGCTAGCGTTGGTTTACTACTATTTGTTTTCATTTACTTTTATTGTTACATTTAGTTGATTATTATTTCAGTTCAGTTGAGTCTTAAAGACGTTTATGTTATATGCTACGAAGATGTATTAAATTAATTGAGTCTTCACCTTGTTGCGTTTTAATTCAAGCCACCAGGAGATACCAAACAATTCTCTCATAATGGACTTCGGACGTCGATCGGAACACATAATATAAAAATTTTACCTTCCAATAAAATTGTTATTATGTTTCCATAGACGTCCGAAGTCCAAATAATGTCTTCCTGGTGTTCCTCTCAGCCATTTCTTATTATGAGCTGAACAATGACAAAATAATATCGTGGCTTGTGGAATGTAATTTGAATTTAAATTTCAAATTGAGATCACTTATTAGATAGAGGGCGCTTGTGGCGCAGGTAAAGTAGAGAAAACAGCACCATCTAGCGGAAAAAAGCGGGACGGAAGCGATGTACTCTCTCATAATGGACTTCGGACGTCTATGGAAACATAATAACAATTTTATTGGAAGGTAAAATTTTTATAGTCTTTACGTTTTTCGTAACCACGTCACTGCGTGACTGCATTGTTTTTATTAGCAACTCGAATCGATCAGAGATTGGCAATATTATTATGAATAGCTAGGTATTTAATTCAAAGGTATGGTGGTACTACCACCATACCTTTGGTGGTATACCATACTTAGGTAGGTACCATAGATAAAATATATCTGTAATAAAATCCTTACGCGCGATTGAAGTAAAAGATATTTGACATTGGTGATACGTATTACCAAAAAACTTCAACTTTATTTAAAATAAATACACTTATACGTATTTATTAACAATATACTTTACAATAACCCTTCTTTGGCAGTCGGGTAAAAACGAATTGAAAGCTAAAATAGTAATAATTCGTTAACAATAAGTTGCCAATAACCTTTATAGGCTTTATAATAAAATAGTAAAAAAAACCAGATTAAAATGGCCTTCTTAAGGGTCCGTTCTTTGTAAGGCCAAAATGTTAGAACCCCTCAGAATTGGGTGCCTTTACCTATGCGGTAGCTATTATAATTATTAACTTGCATATTGTTTAACTTTCCAGATTATGTATTTATGTATTTCTAAGAATCACAACCAGTCCTGTTTGATGAAGGCAGCGCCTCGTTCAGCCACCATCATGATGGCCCCTTGTGGATTGCCTGACGGAGGTATCGGCATTGATGACGCGTCGATCACTCGAAGATCTGTCAAGTTTACCAATATACTCTAATGAGTTCCTCAGCATATTCTCCGGAATCCGGAACCATCCATGGAATAGTACTTAGATCCAATGACCGCAACAGCTTTTTGAAGAGTTATATACCTTTGTGTCCAAGCCAACTAACTACGGAGCTAGGCGGTTCAAGCCCGCCTTTTTTATAGGTAATTAAATAATGAATCTAAATAAAGTTAACTTGTCGTCGCTGCACGTCGCAGCGGTGATGCTCCTCTAGATGCCAAACAGCCTTAATCGACATAGATCGCTACATTTCTACAACGTGGCGTCCTCCAAAAAAAGTTCGCCAGCCGCCCTAAGGCGGTTATTGTGTGCGCCCCTTGTCAAAATTAAAGCCTTACAAGCAAGCAAAACCTAAAAGCAACAAGTATTTTGCACCCTCAGTGGAAAAAAGGCATAAGTTGAAAATAGCAATTTTACAGAGAATAAAAAAAACTGTTAAATATCAGTAAGTAGTCAAAGGAATTTACATTACGATTTCTTGCACAAAACCGTCTGCAGCTTTTGCCCCTCCATCCTCCTTTTTCATATTAATAACTAAAATTCAACGTAAAACGACTTATGCTTTTTTCCACTGAGAGTGCGAATTGACTGCTTATGCAAAGAAAATCTTACTGGGTATATCATAAACTCTCAAGTAGGGGTCGATGACGAGGCCTATGGCAGCGGTGCCCGCCTGGTGGTTCTGAGGATCGGTGTGCTGGAGAACCATGCACTCCAGCCAATCGTCAGACCAGGTCTCCCACAGAGCACACGCCTCCGTAGAGGACGGGTCTAGCTCGATTCCATACTTGTTCTTCATTACCTGGTGAAAACATAATAATATTATTTAATGTTTCAAGGAAGCCCGAAACCTGAAACTATATGAAAATCACCGGGAGAAAGTGACCGTTAACCATCAATAATCTTTTATTAAAATTAAAAAAAAAACAACATAAGTAGAACACTCTCGATTATGTCATTTTTCAGACAAAAAAAACTAGGACAAAATCGGTTCATCTGTTTGAGAGCTACGATGCCACAGACAGATATACAGATACACAGACACACAGATACAGAGAGCGCAGATATACATACACGTCAGACTTCACCCCTCTTTTTTCTTCGGGGGTTAAAAACATTTTTAAGTAGGAGAATGTTTTTGAGTTTATAGTCTAGCTACTAACTTAGTGACATGCAATTTCGCCTATCTAACTAATACTAGTATATTTTAGCAATTAGGCTACTAAATTGCATTTTTAAAAAACCTTACGTCGGTGTCAAATATTCTCTGCAGGTATCTGGCGCCATCCTTCACCATGACCATGTCGTCTGGGTGGGAGAAGTAGTTGGGGTAGAAGAGCGGTGCGTCGAAGGGGTCAGTGGAGTTGAGAGTCACATAGCCGACGCTCTTAGGCAGGAGAGCTACTGCGTTTGCTCTGGAAACACACTCGTAAATGTAGTAAGGTACTTACAAACATACATACATAGATACATACGTACATACATACACTCGCAAAACATACCTAACCCTCCGTCTGGCGCAGTCGGGTAAAAACAACAAGCTATCATTTAAACTTTATTATTTTAATTAATTAAAAGTAGGTACCTAGTTAAACAAAAATTCAGGCCAAATTCCGTATGTCCTTCAAGCAAGATCGGACCGTGACCAAAAATAAAGAAGCCAAAATCTATTTTTATAGGTAGCCCAAAAGATTACACATCGTCATATTAAGGGATATCGTCAATCATCAACCTCTTTTTGCTGCCAAGTTTTATCGTGTACAAAGATGTAATACTTAATGTTTAAAAAAGAGAAAAAACAATATAATGATGTGCTCTACACATATACGAGTATACATATACCTCTAAAAAAGGGTCATCCTCCTCAAGGGATGCACTCAGAACGTACGCCGAACCGTTATTAATTTTGTTATTTTTTTATTCAAAATTCAGTTATTTACTTTATACTTTCATCTTTGGGTCAAAAAAAGTACATGAGTACCAAATTTCAACTCATTTGGTCCAGTAGTTTAAACGGCGGCGCGGTGGTCGCCCAGATGCACGAGTGCAGGAGGATAAGGAGTTTTTGTTTTTTTTGTACGGAACGCTAAAAAGTAT
The DNA here is from genome assembly GCA_963932265.1 of Thymelicus lineola. Lineage (NCBI taxonomy): Eukaryota > Metazoa > Arthropoda > Insecta > Lepidoptera > Hesperiidae > Thymelicus > Thymelicus lineola. The sequence continues at coordinate 5,768,363 of OZ010681.1, read as the reverse complement.
AAGAGGTTAATTGTCGCAAAAAGTTAGAGAGAACAGAAGTTATTGGTTAGTAATGATATTGATGCAAATGAATGTTATGGATTATGTTGTATCTATCTGTCATGAAATCATGTCCAATAGTAGTAATTTTACATACGAAATATTAGACCCTCTTTATGGGCGGTCACCGGATTTTTCTCCTACTTCGCCAGTCTTGGAGCATTCAGCGTAAAAACCGTTGAAGAAGAATTGCAGATCAGTCTGGTTACGTTCCCTGTCTGCTAGACTCGAATACAGGAGACCTGTTAACTGATTAGATAATAACATAAATATTAAACACTAGTTGATACCCGGCGAGTTCCATCCACAACGCTAAAAACTTTTCTGATGAGAATGACCGAATGTGCATTTTTAGTGATCTCAAGCCACCTTCGGATCGCCTTTCAGACGAAACCATTTTGAGGCATATCGGTTGGATGGTTCCAGAGTCTATAAAGGACATCTGTACAAACATTTTTTTCTATTTCATATAGATAGATAGACAAATCAAGGTCCTTTTACCTAGAGGTGTAGAAGGATCCACAAATCCACAATGGCTATGAGAACTGAAAATAAATAGTAGCTCCATAATAGCCATATGAGTAATTGTCATACCTGTGTAATACCAGTGGAGCTCATAGGTCCTTGTCTGGTCAGCATATAATCGGTCACGACGGCCCAGTCCAGTACTTCTGTGCTTTCTATTTTCGTCGCTACAAAGCTCAAAGTAATTCCAAGGTGATTCCTCAGATTTTGTCCTACTGGAAGATCTTTAACGATAGGAATATTAAATTGTTCAAGAGTCTTCTTAGGACCTATGCCAGAGAGCATCATGATCTGGGGACTGTTCAGGGCTCCAGCTGAAAGAATAACCTGAAAAAATAAATAGGTAGTAGTTATTAGTTTTTAAAATCATATTGAGTTACATCCACTATGGCCTCATTTCTTTTTCTTCCTCATAATAAAGTGCTACCGTTAAACTTAGGAAGAGTCTAAAACAGATTTATCTGGTAACACGTCTATAAGCACAAATTTACAGTGTGTCTAGATATAGATCGCTGGTGTCTAGACTCTAGAGCATTGTTTCCCAACCTTTTTTAGGCCATGCCCCTCCTTAAAATTTCTAAAATTTTTATGCCCCCCCACACATCATTTTGTCTCCGATATCTAGCATTGCATTTAAATAACCCAAAGCGAAAGGGTTAAAGTCGTGTCGAGTCCATTTTTACATTGCCCCCCTGTGGGGCGTGGGCCCCACGTTGGGAAACACTGCTCTAGAGCAACATATAGCGACTCTCGTCCTCGTCTAATTCATCCAAAATATTTTTACATAAGTCCTGGAATCTTTATAGAGTTCTATATAAACACCAAATTTATTTTAGGATGTTTACCTCTTTCAAGGCATATACAGTCCTTAAATTTCCCAACTCGTCATAGTACTGGACACCGATCGCTCGTGTTTCATTTCCCATGGTCTCCGTCAGAATCTTGCTCACGTGGGCGTTAAGGGCCAAGTCTAGATTTCCTTTTCGAGACAAATATGCTCTGGCTGTCGAGTATCGCTGTCCATGTCTGCGTGATTCGACATAAAATAATTAATATTTACTATACTTACTAGTATTTACCTAATTAGCTAACAATTTTTGTTCAGGTAGGTGCCATTGTAATATCTGATTTTTTATTGGTTGTCATTGTCCCTTGTTAAGGTCAAGACAATGATATTGCTAATAAAATATCTTTGCGTCAAGATTATTTAATTAAATAGCCAGCCAGGCCTAGTCTGTTCTTCCGAATAATAGAAATATCATAATTTTACTAAGTAATATAATAAAAATCTCGTGTCGTGTTGTTTGCGGTCGCACTCCTCCGAAACGGTTCGACCGATTTATACGATTTTTTTGTGTATATTTGGTAGATATGTAACTTATGTAAGATATGAGAATGGGTCTCCAAGTATTAATTTATTTACCGCTAAGGTGATTAGGGTGACCGTCGCCCATGGACATCAGCAACATCAAAGGCATCACTGATGCGTTGCCGACCAAGAAAGAGAGAAGAACTGAAGAAAGAAAGAAAGAACTGGCTCTCAAGCCCCCAGACGAAACGCGACGAGTCATTTGGCGGCTGGCTCATGCTCATGGGTGGTAGCTATCCAGGCGAACCCCATGGAGAAATAACATGTTTTTCGTGCGTACCATCATCATACCTCATATCTTCTAAGCCACTGAACGGATTTCTTTAATTAAGTTATTAGATTTGTCTTGATAACCTAGTGTTATTAGATAAGTGGAATAAAAGAAACAAATATGGTGGCTGTGAGATGCCATTGTTTGAAAATAATCAAAAAATAAAAATAAATCGAATTATGCAATTTGGATATCTAATTAAAGAGCTCACTATAGTATAGTATAGGATTTCAAAAAGGTTTATCATGATAGTTTTTTTTAGAAGGCGGGTTTTTTTATTTTTTTTATTTATACTAGTTTAGTAGTTGGTGACAAATGAAATGAAATAAATCATATTAATTTACTCACAAGTTAAACGTCTGTGCGATGTTAAATCCCTCTGGAGTTGCGGGGTCAGTCATATCCTGGATGATAGGCAGTCCACTCTCATTGATCGCGTTGAATAGCTCGAACAGAACCGGAGGCTGATGGTTGAACTAAACAAAGAACTTTAATTATGTACTTAAAATTATTCTGATTGCACCAATCAATTAGTCCGAAGAATATACCATCCCATGTACCAACGTAACTAAGACAGTTTATTGTTTCTCAACGTTCACGTTTTCTAAGTAAATAAAAACTCACATAATTTTTTTTAACATTTACTAAAGCGGTAATTACCGTGTAAATTCCTCTGAAAGTTACTTTAAATGTTTTTATGAAAGCAACTTACAAGTGTAAGTGCAAGATTTGTTTTCTGGTAGACAATTAAGATAAGCTTTTAATAGCGTTGTATTTAGTTTGCGACCAGAAAAAGTAGTTTTGCGTTGTAATAATAGCGTATTTTCAGGGAAACTGGATTTTTTATTTGTTGTTTCATAACTTGTCTCCTAAAGTCACAGAGCTTTTACATAGAACCATTCAAGAATGACCTGAATGCCTTCACCTGGGCTGGGTAATAGGTGATTATGATAACAGATGACCCTTAAGGTCGTAGCACATCTAAACGACACCGCTGCCACCCAACCAAAGTATGAGAATTCAAATATAAACTTTAAATCGTGCTCTGTAGATGCAACTATTGAGTGGCAAGGTTGCGGTAAGCTTGCTTCCCGCGCGCTGGCTGCTGATTTTTGTTGTTCTACAGAGCACGATTTTAAGTCTATATTTGAATTCTCATACTTTGGTTGGGTGGGAGCGGTGTCGTGTAGATGAGCTACGACCTTTAACCTACTTACGCCCCAACTCAGAGTCACTAACGGTTACTTAAATCGCTCCGTAGTAAAGAATTTGTATGGTGATTCTTTACTAATATTTAAGTAATCATCAGTGACTCTGAGTTGGGGCGTTTGTATATAATAGCATAAGTACCCGTTTCACAGGCAAAGGACCAGAGGCCGAGTGATGTTCTGCGCTGACGACAGTGCCAATCTCTTTGTTTCCTTCTGTCATGTCGAAGTATGGGCGGTTCTCCTCCCAGGACCAGCCCTTGGCTCCAGCATTCACCCAGTCCTCGTAGTCAGCCGCGTGGCCTCGGTGATACATCATACCGTTTAGGAGAGCAGTCCCGCCTGAATAAAACTTTATGTTTAGTTAAAGTTTAAATTATATTTAGGTTTAATTAAAATTCTAATTTGTAGTGCTTAATGAGCAGTGACAGCCTAGCGATTAGAAAAATAATCTCAGAACGAAGGTGTCCGAATTCAAATCCTGGCATCCGTACCTCTAATTTTCAAAAATACCATATGTGCGTAGGTATTAGAAGTTAATCATCACTTGCTTCGGTAAAGGAAAACATTGTGAGGAAACTTGCACACCGGTGAGTTCTTCATAAAGTCTTCAAAGGTGTGTGAAGTCTACCAATCCGCACTTGGCCAGGGTGGTAGCTTACGGCCTGTATCCCTCACATCACGGCTATGTTACCATAAGTAGTTACGTAATGAGTAATAGTCTATAAACTTACTATATTTCGGAACCCTACATTGCACATGGCCTGACATGCACTTGCTCGGTTTTTAGGGTTCGGTACAAAAAAACGAAAAACGGAACCCTTATTGGATCACTCGTGCGTTTGGCGAAAAATAGTAAAAAAAAAATATAATATGTATAGTCATTGTCACCCAGAGATAGCGTAGCTTCCCAACAGTGAAAGAATTTTTCTAATCGGTTCGATAGTTTCGGAGCCTATTCAATGCAAACAAACAATCAAATCTATCCTCTTTATAATATTAGTATAGATGACCCATGGGTTCTCATCGACTCTACACATAACTTCAGAAATAGACGCATCACTTGTTTACTACGACTAGACGATACCAAATTTTTGTAACGACTGAAAATAAAAGTTGACAGGTAGTAAGTATCCGGATTCTGAAATAATTTACGGAAAGTTTCTGGGTAGTACTTACATGTGAAATTCCCAAACACAAACAACCCGCTCCAAGCTTAGTGACATAACAAATTACCAAGTGCTTTTCCTCGTGGCCACATGCATCCTTTTCCGTTTTGGTCCAAGCAATAGTTTCCAGGCTCTGTACGATATGACCAATCTACTTCGGGATGCGACCAGAAAGTTCTGTATAAAGATGGTGGTCGAGCCCCAACAGGTTCTGCTCCACCAGCTTCTAATAACAACACCTGTAAAATTATTTAGTATATCACAAGTAAATCTAGTTAGCTATGGGGCTTTCCGTATAAAAATCAGATGTTATATCACAATGCTTTAAATTCTCCTTTGATTTACAAAAATCAGCAATCAAAGTATGATTTCTGATGATGTCATTACATGAATAGATAATATCTGATGTGATGATACATGATTTAGTTATAGCTATTTAAAAACTAATAAAAATTAGGAGCAACAATTGTTTCGGATTTGGAGGAATTGTTATTGAATTGACCCACCATGGGTACACCTTTGGGTAACCCATGGGTAAACCTTTACCGTGAAATTGTCATTTTCGCTGAGCCGGCCTGCAACAATGGATCCAGCAGTTCCACCCCCAACTACAATGAAGTCATATTCTTCGCGCACGTGGGCTGCCGGCCTGATTGTACTGCAAGGCGTTGAAATATCGCATCGACCCCGCAGAAAACCCTCCAAAAGAGCCATAAATAATATTGTCCCGCTGCATACTGGCGTGTTGACTATCGATGCTCCTCCTGCTACTATCGGGCAGCCGCAAGCCTTGGGTTAAATACAAGAAAAAAAAAGCATTGTCATCACATCATTCTTATAAAATTAAAATAATTGTCAATGGCAACGTGAGTCGATTTTAACACGTTCGCTGCGTAAGGATTTTTAGTGTACTTTTTCCTGGTGCGTCGTGAGGTTATATTGACTCATAGAGGACCTTTTTACAGTGCGTCGTGAGGTCAAATAAGCCCTCATTCAGTTCTGTTTTGATATAGGTTTTTCTCAATGGGGATATTTATTACTGAATATATTTTATATTGAGGTCAAAGAATAATAACCAAGCAATATATACCTAGTTGCGTTTTTAGCTCGCTTGTTTCGTTTAGCGTCTAAAAGAGAAACAATTTGTGAGGTCCATTTGACCACACAACGCACTGAAGATATCAAAACACTAGTGATGGGAAACACCTCTGTTGCATAGCACTCGACACATTTTCCCAGAATTTTATTGACAGTTTAATTTTTAACCTTGTAAGTCACAGACGTGAAAAATAATAATAATAATATTAATAAAAAGCAATTGTGTGGTTTTATGAAATCACGGTAGGTATAAGTGAAACTTTTTTTCGTATTGTAGACATTTAACTAAAATTTTTTGGATAAATATTCGATTTAGGGTATTAAAGGCGCTCGACAGAGCAGCCGAGGCCAATATGGCGGCGCCATATCGCGACATGCGACACACAGACCAAAAAGTTTGAGACGATGTAATAAAAGTTTCACTTTAAAAAACTTTATTTCGGACAAAGTCCATATGACGGGCTTATAAATGTAATCTTCTAATATAGTAATATTTTTGTTTGGATTAATATTTGAAAAACTAAATTGACTTTTAATACCTAAAGTTTTGCTGTCTTGCTGTTTATTTTTAACAAATATTTTTCGATAAATTGGGCTCTTCGTGTTCTCCTTGCTTTCAATCTGTTTATTAGAAACATCAGAAAAAACTAGTTTTTTTTTACTTCGTTTCGGCATATCTTACACTTGACGACAACATCACACTACTTTACTAATATGATAAATGTTGCAAAACATATATTTCGTACGCGCGAAAAATGGCTCAAAGCGACGATACGTCTTCCTTATCGATCGCGTGGTGCAACACTAAGCGCGCGAAATGTCGCTAGCGCAACGTTCAGTGCGGCTGTGAGGTGCGCGGAGCGCTAGGTCATATTGACCTCACACCGCACTAGGGTAAAACAATTTTCTTTAGGTGCGAGTGAGGTCACATTGGCTCACGAGTGTTTGAAAATGTTGGATTGTTCACGTTAAAGCGACAATTGCAATGGTATATAAATCTCTTTCCTACGATAGAAATACACAAAGTTAAGCCTTCCGCACCAGGGGAAAGAACGCTATTTTGCTCGCCGCAGCAGATGAAAGTTCGCTGTGAGCCAATATGACCTCACAACGCAGCGAACGTGTTAAACTAACTTTATCTTTTTGAATCATTAACTATATCTTAAGGAAAAAAGTGCTAAGAGAATTATTATAGATAATTACATGATCTTTAAGTCTAGTCTATTTTTATGATAAAAGTTACCGTTTGGCTGAAAATAGCAATAACTTTGACCTTTGACCGCAGCATGGTCACGAGACCCTTAATGCTAGAAAGCTGCAATTTGGCATGTACATATTATATGTAAATGTTCATTACAAATGTTAAAATTGTACTAGAAGAGAATAATAATATAATTCTAAGAATCACCATTATTGAGATATACCTAGTGATTTGAAAAGTTAAAAATTCATCCCCACGTTACCTCTATGTAGGGAAGGTACCCTGAAAAAAAATTTTTTCAATATTGTATTCTAGGATTTTGTTGTTTTAATAAATATGTATCCATCCATCCTATCCATGCCAAATTACGGCTTTATAGCCACCGATCTATATGTTCTAACATATAATTCACTGTTTCTACCACTAAGGTTCTCGGCGCTATGGTTCGGACAGGCGCGTAGGCGGACGGACATGACGAAACTATAAGGGTTCAGATTGAACCCCAAAAACGTAACTAAAATATATAATGCGCTTTCGAATAAGCGTTCTATGCGGTCTTTGTAGTTTCAAAGAATTCAAAGCACATTCTAAGAGTTAGGAAATAAGTAACTTGAAGTGGGTTCATTTACGTACGATATGACTCTGTCACTTTTTTGTAAATGTTTTTAGTGTGTACAAACAATAAAAAGTTAAAATAAATAAATATGACGTCAAAATGAGGAAAAGTCGTCTTGTTCGTTCTTAGTTTGATCACATAGTACTTAGGTATGTAAAATATTCAATGGACTGAAATAATATTATCAAAAACTTCTTACCTCAGCTGATAAAATCATTATTAGAGATCACCACTATAAGTTGCCAAATACCTAAAAATAAAAATAATAGTAAAAAAACTAAAAAACACGCTTTTATAGAAAATCCAACTAAAAAATAAAAAAATAATTTTAATAAATTTGAAAATTGTAAAAAAATTGATTTTTATTAGAACATCAACGGATTTGCCTCAAACTTGCAACAAACGTTGCTTGCTTTATATTATTGGCAAATACATTTTTCAATATTTTGGGAGACTAAGAAAATTATGTGCATATTTTTAATTTTAAAAACCGCTTTTCCCGATGCAGATCGAGGGCGGGTTTGTAACTAAAGATGTAATTGATTGTGATTTTATAAGCTGTGTACGTACCTTGCAGCCATCGACTAAAAAGTAAATAGCACATGCTCTTAACTAGCAGATACATAAGAAACTTCTTATATATATACCCATATCATTTTTCAATACCTACAAGAAGATGTTATTGATTACTAGGTACTTACTTTTCTTCCTTTAACAAGCGTGATCGACAACAACAATGTCTCGTTAGATAAATGTAATCAGAAGACAATGGTAATGTAAATAAGGTGTGATCCGAAGCACGACGGTCCGATATATTTATTTATACTCCGTTTTTATTGACGAGTCCATTAGTAAACAAAATTACACTGTCTTTTTATCGTTATTTGTAATTTAAAAATAAGGCAGATATAATACCTATGTTATCTCCTACGCTATTCATTCTGCATATCAATGACTTGCTGCAGCATACAAGTGGCATTCATTGCTATGCGGATGATAGTACAGGGGATGCCTACTACACAGCCCCCGCTAATGCCTCTCAGTTGCAAATGGCGGTTAGCAGAATGAAACTTGTGTCTGAAGTCGAGAACTCTCTGGAGCAAGTCTCGGAATGGGGTCGACTCAATCTGGTCGAGTTCAACCCCGCGAAGACACAAGTTTGCGCGTTTACCGCTAAGAAAACCCCATTTGTCATAGCGCCTCAATTCCAGGGTACCGCGCTCACCGTGAGTAATAATGTTGGGATTCTGGGAGTTGACATCTCGAGTGACGTACAGTATCGGCGTCATTTGGAGGCCAAGGCTAAGCTGGCCTCCAAGAAGCTTGGTGTCCTGAACCGGGCTAAGCAGTACTTCACTGCGAGGCACCTGCTTATGCTTTATAAAGCTCAAGTCAGGCCTCACATGGAGTACTACTCACACCTCTGGGCAGGGGCCCCACAATACCAGCTTAACCCATTTGAGCCATACAGAAGCGCGCGGTCCGAGTTGTCAACGACCCACGAGTCACTCACAGGTTAGAGCACCTGAGTCTCAGAAGAGACATCAGTTCTCTCTGCGTGTTCTACCGACTTTACAACGGTGAGTGCTCCGAGGAATTGTTCGACTTGATGCCTACGTCTCTTTTTCACCATCGCACCACTCGCCGAGGATTGAAGTTCCATCCACACCGGTTGGACTCGTGGAGTACATCTACAGTCCGATTTTCACGAACTTTTTTACCACGCACGTGCAAACTGTGGAATGGGCTTCCTTCCGAGGTATTCCCGGAGCGCTATGACATGGGGTTCTTCAAAAAAGGTGTGAAAAGAGTTCTCCTTCAGGGCCGGCGTTGCATTGGCGATTCCTCTGGTATTGCTCATGTCCATAGGCGACGGTAACCACTTACCATCAGGTGGCCCGTAATCCGTATGCTTTTTCGTCTGCCCTTCAGGCTATAAAAAAAATACAATTACAACAAATTACAACAAAATTAAAATAATTTAAAGATAAAAAATCATTAAATCATTATAATCCTAAAGAGTACTTAATGCTAAGATTGTTTACACGCGACGGAAAAAACGGAGTAGGTATAATATAGATATAGTACTTACCTATCTAAATGTTTCTTTCTTTCTTTCTTTCTTACCTAGGTTTATTATTTGGTAGAAAATGTCACCATTGCAAAGAACCGTTACCTGCTTCGAATTACATTGTTTTGTGAAAGAGACTCGTTTGATTAGGTATTCTGTAGGGGAGACCTAGGAGGGTTGTGACAGTTTTTACGTTACCTACATATCTCAGCCAAAAATTGTCCTACCTCTACGAAACTTACACATGTAAATAGCTAGTATTTTTGACTAATAGAAATTAATAAAAAAATTAAATACAATAAGTAAGGGAATATGAGTAAATCGAAAAAATCTATAACTATTCGCCGTGTCACAAGTACAACCTTCCTAGTGCCGAGGTAAGCTGTGACATCAGTCAAGGTAAGTTGTGACAGGAGTTTACTGGGGCATTTTATGAAAAAAAAGGAAACATTGTTTTTGATGAATAAACTATTTTTATTTAAGTATGTAACATCCAAGCCACTTTTACAAAATCAGAAAATGGATTTGGTGGCTTTTATGGCAGTTTCTTAAACTGTTGTTAGCTCGCATTTACTACTCAACGTCATAGGATCATTAAGAAAGTATTTGCTGATATAGCTTCAACTCACTAACGCCCTCTACTGAGTCTCTCCTCTTGAAAATACTCCACCACGCTGCTCCAGTGTGGATTGGTGAAGGACTTAGTGGCCAACCAAGTGTCGGAAGTTTTCATGCTGCCCGAAATCCTCCAATATGGTTCAACTGATATCTTATGATAACAACCAGGACATGATACACAAACTTAATTTTAGGCTAGCCTAATGCCTCAAATCTTATTATTACAGTACTTCATCAAAGGACATTTGGGAGGGTCGTACCCATTGGGACTTCTGATCAGTACTGTTAGGGCTACAACATACCAAAAATTCAGGCCAATCCACTGAAACCCAATTCCCATACAATTAGTGCGGGGTCCTTTGTTCAATTGTACTACCTATTTGCTTCAAGAATTCTTCGAGATAAGAATATTCTTTGAGGTAGCTTATGTTTGTTACAATAAAAGTTTTATTCTGGGTTTGTGATCATCTGATTTTGTTTTTGCTTATTACTTGGAGCCTCTACGATATTTGTGGGTACCCCTAGTACAATACCGTTGTAATTATAGAAAAAAATTGAAAATTAAAACCTACATAATAATATAATTGTCTTTCTGATACAACAACCAGGATAACTGAACATGTAATGCAAAATATTCTGTTATCAATGACTTATCATCAAAGAAAAATAACCTAGGAGAGTTGTGACAGCCTCAGCCAGGTACGAAAATTACCGCCTCATCCAAATAAAGTACCATTTAACTTTAAAACGCATCGGAAATGATATACTTATAACAAAATTATAAATGTGTATTAAAGCTAAAGTCACAATTTCAGAAATATAAATATACTAATATATGTATAGGCTATCAAAAATTTTACAGAAAACTTACTTTGGCGATTTTTTCACTTGTATGCTGTACACGCCTAATCATTTCTCGTACTTCGGTGGTACGACCCGTCACTCCCGCTACAAGTAGCGCATCGAAAATTAAAAATTGCTTAACTTGCTAACGGTTATAGGTTTCGAGAAATAGACGTTGTTACAACTCACCTCTGTCACAACACGCGCAGGTCTCCCCTAGTGGAAAACGTTTTAATTACAAAATAAAGTAGTTGATTAGTCTAGTAGGTACCTGTATCAAGAACTGGTAAACGTCGTGACGTCACATGTTTTATGGTATACATAGAGCCGTTATATAAATAGAGAGGTTTGATGCTGTAGGGTCCAGGGCTCAGTATCGTTTGATTTGACGTGTGAACCGAGTCACTCAAAGACCAACTAACTACCTATTATGTATCTATTACACCCTGAAAGTCACTACTTTTTTATTGATCTGAGTATTCAAACTAATAGTTACGTTACGAGTAGGATTTGAATTGATTTGCCCAGTAAGTGATGATAATAATGTGTTTATAATAATCATAGATATAATTTATTGCCCCACGGTTATTGATATATTAGGTACTTACTGCTTAAAACAATTTTTGGTACAGTGCTGCTGCTGAGTAACATGTGAAAAAATCGTCTATTAACTATGGCGGAAGTGTGAAACGGATGCCAGGAAATATACCTAAAAACTTAGCCGTTTGTTTTTATCGAGTGTGTATGTTTTATCAGAAAACCGATACTTTTTTCACAGTGAACAGCAAAAAAACCGTTTGAGGGCAGGTTTTTCCACAAAAGTATTTCTCGTCGTCCATAAACAAAAACATGCGACTGAAGCCACCGCACTCACGCATTTAGTAGGCGTTTAAACACAATTTTAGACAATCGTTCTATTAAATCAAACTCAGTGAATTTACATAGAAATATTTACTTAGTGCCTTTAATTGAGTACAAAAATAAAATGGAAAATGTTCTTAGAAGTTTTGAAAAAAACATTAAAAAGAGGATAACTTTCAGATATTTTTTTTTATCAAGTGAAGTTCATCAGATTTTGTAACTGAAAGTGATTTTACCTACATTACATCCCTAAGTAATACAAATATTTTTTTCATAATTTAAAAAAAACCTATTTTGTGTCTCTCAGATGTTTAAAAAAAATTCAAAATACGGCCTCTGCGGGAATACCTACCCTTAAGTGCGTGTCAGGCTACATGTCCAACCTTTACCATTTACCATTTAGCTGGTAGGTAATGTGTAATACATGTGACATGACTAACCAAAAAACACTTTAAAGCCGATTATATCGCAAATAAATTATTATTTTAATAACAGGTTTTCAAATAGAATTATTTTGAGCTTCATAAATATGTACTCAATTAATTCAAAGTACCCGGATGTTGCTACTCGTCAATAGATTTCAGGAGAGTACTGTTGCAGTTTTTCTTTGCCTGAAAACACGGATAAAACGACATTTTTTAAAAATTAATATTAGCTAGATCGATTTATCACCCCCGAAACCCCTTGCATACTAAATTAAATGAAAATCGTTGGAGCCGGATACTCTATTATGTCATGTTTGGGATTTGGGTCAGTATTCTAAGCCGAGCCGCCACAATACTGCTAAGTATGATTCGTTGAATTGAATTAAAATATCGCTTTTAAATGTGATATGTTTTCATATCCTTTATTTCAAAATAAATTACATCCATTCATTTTTGATGGATTCAGCGCCTCGCTCAGCCACCATGATAATAGCCCCCTCAGGGTTGCCAGTCAGAAGCCTGGGCATCGATGACGCGTCAATCACACGCAGATCTGTAAATACACAATGTTAGCTACAATCAGGCACCGGTATCAATAGGAAATACGTAAAAAATAACCTGCCAAAGGAGAATGCCCATAGCCAGTAGTACTTTTTGACTCTTACACAAATAATTGTGTCACAATTGTCATTGTCATTGTCCACCTTTTGTACCACTTAGTTATAAGGGTATAATAAAGTATAAATAAATAAATAATAAATGATTTTTGGACAAAAAATTGAATTAACATATTTCAAGTATTTTACCCTATTTCCTAAAAAATCCTTATTGGGAATAATTTTCTGAAATTAATAAGTAACTTTACTTCCGTTTTACAAAAGAAAACCATTGGGCCATTTATGTTTGGATAAGGGCCAATCAGGAATCTTTTAAGATCCTTCGGGCCAATACATTGCATTGATTCGATTATAATTATGATACAACAAACTAGATGACGTAAGGAGACTGTCAAGTGTCAAATGAATTAGAAAATTATTATAATCAGCCAGGTGTTCTGTGATTATAATACATTACAAACTAGATGGTGTTTGGGGACTGTCAAATGAATTTGAACCTTAAAAGATCGATATTACATACCCAATCGACTTTAATACGCCTGCATAGAGTCCATATTACTGTGAGTTTACTATAACCTAAATACCAACTAATTTTGTTTAAAATCTCGTATTTCCTACTATTAACATTGAATAAAGTTAGTGTGTGTAATTTATTAAGATAACATAATCAAATAAAGGTATTTTTATCAAGACACAAAAATGTTAAAGTCAGTACATTTCTCCATACTAAATGGGCATTTTCCTTTCACACCAACCTCTTATTATGTAACAAACACCGAATTTATAAAATATATAATAATTATTTTAAATTGCATTTGCAATTGCAATCGTTGTCAATGTGAGCCGTTATAATTATTTTTATTAAAAATAAAATTACTATTAATTTTATGTTACAGAATGTCACAGTAGTGCCTTTCAGATTTTAAGTACACGAGTGTAACACTTACTGGGTATATCATAAACCCGCAAGTGGGTGTCGATGACCAGGCCTATGGCAGCGGTGCCCTGTTGATGGTTCTGGGGGTCGGTGTGCACGCGAGCAATGCACTCGATCCAATCATCACTCCACGTCTCATAGTCTACGCAGGGCTCCATGAAGTCTGGGTTCAGCTGGATTCCGTACTTGTCCTTCATTAACTGTCGATAAATTAATAATAACATGAGCTGTTATTTCTTTCCATCTCTCGCTCAACCTTTCGCACTATCCGCGCTGGAATAGCGTGGAATTAATATGGATATTACAAGTTTTTTAAAAAATATCCATGCTTTGGAGTTGGCAATTAGTGAGTCCAAACCGAGTACTTATAGTTAGTTATACTTGTTCAAGGCGGGATTACAAGTTCTTCAACAAAGGAGCTGAAATTTTATTTACGCGTTGAAGAACTTACATCAGTGTCAAGTATATTCTGCACAATTCTGGCGCCATCCTTCACCATGACCATGTCGTCTGGGTGGGAGAAGTAGTTGGGGTAGAAGAGCGGTGCGTCGAAGGGGTCAGTGGAGTTGAGAGTCACATAGCCGACGCTCTTAGGCAGGAGAGCTACTGCGTTCACTCTGAAAGAAAATATTGCACATTGCATGATGGAGAAATGTTGAGTATCTTTACGATGTTGGAACTTAAACTTCTACTTTGCTTCATGGTGTAGTTCTAGTCATAAAGATCTACTTTAAACCATATCCTCTCATCTGTGCCGCAATTGCGCGGCAATTACGTGAAATGTGACACTCGCGCCGGGTGGGACCCGGTACGCGGCGCGCTCTTGTTTACAATTACTAAGTCTCAATATTATTGTACGAGAGCTATACACAATGCTTATGTCGTTGGAATCGTAATGAAACAAGCTAAACATTTAAATAAATATTAGTCTAGTGTTGCCTTTTATTGTATTAGTAATTTTAAGTTGAAATCCGGATGAGCGGTTTTTTTCCAGTTTATTGTACAAAAGTCGTCATAATTAAAAGAAACACCCATTATTTCAAAAAGCTTTTGTTTTATTTACACAAATACACATCATTTTACATAGGTAAATAAACAAAACACATCTTGTCATACATTTTTTTTCGCCACACAAGCTTTACAAAAACGCCTCATTCAGGCGACCCGTACGCCGAGACAAAAAAAAAGGGTAAGTTATTACATCTATTCCAAGTATACTATGGGTCAAGTGGCTCAGGTTATTAACTTATACTTTAGTATCGTCGACGTTCTTATTACATACAGAGTTTAAGCGGTTACAAGTGTTTAGTTTATTAGAAATCGAACAATTAACTAAGCACTTTAAAATAAGTGCTGAAAAGGTCTTCTCAAACTTTGGAACACAGGGTAAATTCTGATGGAGTTATTTTGGATACAAATTAACATTCTATAATTTCATTACATTTACAAATTGATCATAACAATTAAAAGGCATGCTGCATTACAAATATATTTCAAAAATCAACAACCAAAGTTATCAATTTCACTACAAAACGGGTCTTCTAGGAATCGATCGACAAAAAAATAAAAAGTACATGCTTTCAAAATATGGATAAGACTAAAGCCAACACAGCAAATATTATCATACCTGAACTTGAAATATGAATGCTATGAATTAGATGAGAGTTAATTAAAAATGTAAAATACACATAATAAAATGAAATAAATCTTATTAAAAAAAATACAACATTAAAAATATATTTTTTCAAAAATTTAAAAAAAGTTCAAAATCATTTATTCATATAGGTATCATTGATATACTTAGAGAAAAACATTTTTTTCAAAAATTTTAACACTGTAACACCCTTGGTATGACTTGAGCCACTGGAGCCTCTGCATCCTCGCCGTCGTCAGAGTCGTCGTCGCCGCCTGTAACAAATGATTGGTTTGAAATCTAGTGGGGACCAGATTTGCCCACGGCCCATTGCCCCAAACAAAAAAAAACTATCTTTTGTTTCACTACATCAGTCACATTACAATAATACACGAAGGCATTTTAACGTTGTATTTCAAATCTCAAGCACTTCTGACAACAAAAGCGTTCATAGCGTCTTGTATTGACAGAGCGACTACGAGCAAACAGAGGTCAATTGACTTCTCTTACGAGCTTCATCTTGGGCGCGCTAGTGACATATCTACCTCTTTTTTACTTATAATATCGTTGTCGAAACCTTACAAAGTAAAAAATAATTCAATCCTTTTTTGAAGTTCTTTAAAAATCAGCAGATACATACCGTGATTGATGAGGAATGAAATATCCTCATCTCTCAGATAACGACGCGCAGGACGCCGAGGTGGAGGAGGAGCAAGAGGCGATGCTGGAGACCCATATTCCACAAACCTGTAACAATAAAAAAAATTTGAAATCCATCACCAAAATAGAAATTCAAATCCACGGAACCCTAATCGGTACTAATTAATCATCTCAGCAAAACTCACCAAAATTAAACAATTAATATACATTAAAAAAATGAATCCACCATCAAAATAGAAATTTAAATCCACGGAACCCTAATCGGTACTAATCAATCATCTCAGCAAAACTCACCAAAATTAAACAATATACATTAAAAAAATGAATCCACCATCAAAATAGAAATTTAAATCCACGGAACCCTAATCGGTACTAATCAATCATCTCAGCAAAACTCACAAAATTAAACAATTAATATACAATAAAAAAAATTATCCATCACCAAAATAGAAATTCAAATCCACGGAAGTCTCGTCCACATTATTCTGCACATCGCAAATCGCGAGGGAGCCCGCCAAAATGGCGGCGGTTAGAGCCACATTCCGCTCACCATTGACCGAATTCCTAAGCTCGATTTGAGTTAGGTATCTTTTCATTTTAATGTTACGCAAAATCCTTACAGTAGTTTTTACATTAAATGCTTGGTAACAATAATAAACTAAGTAACAACATACGTAATCACGTCATTTTGGCATAATTATTATAAATAATATTCACAACAAGTAAATATGTACCGGCAAGGTACGGCCATGACGCAATTTTGACGCGCAAAATGGTAAACAATGTTTGTTGAAATTACTATTTCTGTCCGAATCCTTTATCAAATACAAATTCTATGCATTAAAAACTGTTCACTACTTACCTGTTCATCTTTAAATAAACACTTAATAACCACTTAATAAACACACTTTTAAAATACACACATTAGCAGCGTCCACAACTCGCGCGCGCGAAAACCGAACTGAGCGTCGAATTTTTAATTTTTTACACGGCTCGTACTCGTCATGAGCGTGTCGTAAAGATTTGACGTGCGGCGATAAGCCATCCTTGTTCTATTCCCTACACTTTGTATAAGTTTGAGCAAGATAGAAACAGCCTATGACGCACAGTGACAATAAATGTGGCGCGAAATGTGAGAGCGCTTAATAAGCGCTCATAAATCACTGACACATTTCGCGATGTTTTAACAGCGCTTATTAAGCGCTGTTTGCGCGGCGACACATTTGAGAGGTTATATAACTTCTATCGTAGCCGTAGCTATTTGAGTACTAATCTTAAATCTAAAGATACTTTATTTATCTGTAGAATTAAAAAAGAGTTCCGACAAACTGTTCTACTTACGAAATGTTTGTGCCTCGTGCACTGCAGTCGTCAACTTTTTCTCCCATTACACCAGTCGAAGAACATTCAGAGTAGTAACCGTTGAAGAAGAACTGTAGATCAGGCTGATCGCGCGATTCGTCGGCGAGACTCGAATACAGGATACCAGTCAACTGCGCAACAATATTATATTTTAATTTAAAATATGTACAGTTATACTGCTAATTTAGGTTACATTTTTAAATACAATTACATTTCAATTAGGAATAAGAAGTGCCCTTGTACAAATTTTTTAAAATATTTTTTTCCTATGTATTTATGTGTGTACAAAATAAATAAAATAAATAAATACAATCACTCATTCTGTTAGCATCTTGATAACTTTTTATTTATTGATGTGAAACATCTATAGGCGAGGGGTAAGCCTGATTTTTGGCGCGGTGAGAGGCGACGCTTCGCCGCACCATATTTTATTATGGTAGGGCAATATGAAAAAAAAATAACACAATGTGGGTAATCATAAATAAACTTAGTTTGATCTGTTTGATGGCATACAGTAGGACAAAACTGTCATCATTTTCTGGAGATAATTCGTAATATTGTATTTTTTCATCATGCCATATTTCGTTCCTGTCATAATCTGTACTTTTATGCCTATTAGTTGTATAAAATAATATCGATGTTTCACAT
Organism: Thymelicus lineola; assembly: GCA_963932265.1. Classification (NCBI taxonomy): domain Eukaryota; kingdom Metazoa; phylum Arthropoda; class Insecta; order Lepidoptera; family Hesperiidae; genus Thymelicus; species Thymelicus lineola. The sequence goes on along the minus strand of OZ010681.1, from coordinate 5,750,192 downwards.
CTGCCAGCCGCCCCATGATGGCTCACATTGTTTATTTAAGTAATCAAAAGTTTAATAAAGATACAGATTTATTTTGCGAAATTAAAAAATGTTTTTATAGCCTGAGAGGCTGACGGTCATCGTCGCCTAGTGACATGGGCAACACCAAAGATTTTTTTTATTTTGAGAGCCTGGCAGGACAATATTTTGAAGAATATCTACATTTTCTAATAGTGCAATTTAAGCACGTTTTAGATTTTTCACTCTTATAAATAAACGTTAGAAATAAGTTGGTTGGTAGGTAACCTATATTTCATTTTAATCCTTAGTTCAGCGCGAATTATGCACATTTGACTTGATTAACACGGGTACGGATACGGGTACTAACTATATGCATATTAAACACCGATATTTCAACCCAGTTGCGTGAATTGTGGTCACGGTTAAATTTTATAATACTTTATTACACGTCTCGACATAGAATTTCTACGGAATATACGGTGTCAAATAAATGTGAACAGCTTCATATAAGTATAAAATATTTATATAAAACAGTCAACATAAAAAAGAGAGACATTTTGTGGTATGGTCATCTTTCGTGGTCTTGCTTGCCGGAGATAATTTGTAGCAATTTTATCGTATGTAGCGTGTGTATGTACTATTCGTATGTCAATCATCGTACTGTCCAATGAAACAAAGACCTCCGACATCCTCGTGCACTTATACAAATTATCGTGACTTCATAGTCGTAATATAAGGACATAATTCCTTTAAGGTCCTTGTGACGTATTGCCAGTGACGTCACTCTGTGACACTGGCTGTCAAGCGAGACGTATGTCACTGGTAACACGGAGATCGTCTCTGCATGTTAACTTGTAAACTGAGTGTTATCATTTAAATAGAATCCTTAGTTTAGCGATCTATATAATATCTAAACGCCACACATGGCGACGAGGATAAAAAAAAATACTTAGAAGGAAAAACCGTGGCTTTCAGTTCTTTCGCGGGGAAACCGCATCTACGCGTGGTGCCAATATTAACCTAAAAATTCCATAAATGGATAATAATTAATCTCAGAATAATATTGTGAACAAGTGAGTAGTGATCCAATATCGAAGAATTGCTTAAAAACAAACGATAGCACAACTCCTTACCTATGGAACATGTATATTCTACGCCTGAATCGTGGTAAGTAAAAATACCTTTGAAATGTGAAATTGTCAATCGAAAAGATAAATGAATATTACTCATGCTACAACCAGTACAACCATACAGGTACAACCAGTACCTGTTTACCTGGTTAATTTATCAAATGACATCTTCAATTGTGAGGTAAGGTCACACTGGAATCATATTAATTATTTTTATTGATTTACCGAAAAATTGTGAGATATTGCTACTGAAAAACAAAAACTTCATAAATAAGGGAACACGTCTCTGAGAAAAGAAACAAAGATTCAACAAAAGTATAATCTATGTAATTGAATAACTTCAGTACGAGTGATTTAACATAATCAGTCCTCGTATTGTAGGAAATATGGAAATATTACCTGTCACTCTCCTATCATATATAAATCATCAGGTATGACATAGGTTTCCAGGGAAACTACATACTTATTACACATTGATAATAATCTGCAAAGATAAATAAAGTGAGACAGAGGTATTTATTGTTATTATGTATTTGTCAGCAAATCTATTGGTGTTCAACTAACACATATTTAAACAAAGTTTACCTGCAAGGTTAAACAAATAATAATACTGACTTCATAAATATAACTGGACATGTGTTGGTATTATTATTAATAGCACAATTTAAAATAAAATTTTACAGTGTTATAAATAGTCTCCTTATTTATTATTCTCCATTCAAATGAATGTTGTATGTCATGGTGACTTCTGAACCTTGTTAAAAAGGAATATTTTGCAGTGTTAGAATTGTACTGCTAGAATAAGATTAATTTTTGGATCACAGACTGTTAGTGACATAATATGAAAAATTTAACTATGTATATAAAATAGAACATTAAAATTATGGTGATATGTTAGCAAGCAACATATCTACTTGTACTGATCAACAAGAAACAAAATTCATAATTCATGAATAAATAGTAACAATATAATATGTAGGTACATAACAACATCTATTGGAAAAGCAGTCACCACAATACAAGAGCTGATTTATGACTGAAAATACATATGTTTAATTATTTATTGTTGTTGTCTCTGTATAGTCAAGATAACAAAAAATAGCAGAAATAAATTGAAACATTACTGAAAACATGACATGATTGGGAATAATGAGATCCATTAACAGCAGGCTTGGCAATCTTAACATTGGTAACCGAGTAACAGTTCATGTATAAGTTAACAAAATTAAGAGGGTGAATAATATTTCCCGCACTCCATAATTATGGTTATGTGACATCATTATTTTGTTATTATAACCTTAGATATCAGGTTGAAACTACGATAATGTTAATAGATGGCGTTGACCAACTTTGTGGATCACGCTAGCGACTGTATGTTGTATTTTCCATAAATAAATCTATGATTGCAGTATTATTGGAAATTTGTGACAAATAAACTTTTTATGATTTATACCTTAATTGAAAAAAAAAATGGAAATGGTTGATTGAACCTATTTGAATATTTTTATATTTAAATATTTGGGATGGTTCAAAGATCGTTGTTACACAAAAATAGGTCTGGACTAGTAAAGTTCTGGACTTGCTAATGTGGAGTATCTAGTGTTCACACACACACTACTGAATGTAATTGCTAAACGGTAGAAGTGTTGGAGCGCTCAAATAGAGGAAGCTATCGGTGTAATGTGTATTAGACATGGGCGGTAAAAACTATAAATAGTTTCAAAAAACTATTTATTTGTATAATACCATAAATACGGTATCAGGTGCTACAAAAACTGTTTATTGAGAGAAACCATTTATTCGTGAATACAAGGTATTGCGCGGTAACGTATGAAAACGTGGTATAAACTATAAACAGTTTCAATATTTCAATAAACCTTTACTGGTATAATACCACAAATATATCAGGTGCCACAATAACTGTTTATTAAGAGAAAACATTTATTCGTGAATACAAGGTATTGCGAGGTCAGGTATTCCGTCTAATGTGTATTATGATAAATACATATTAAGTGATGAGTGTATGATGCACACTCTCGATATAAAATTTGAGATCTTGAGTACCCGATGTGGAACACTAAGGGTCCAGCTAAACTGTTAAAGATGTTGGGATCCTGAAATAGCTAAAACTTAAAAGTAAGGCATGGAGTACACTACCCAACTGAGAATCCTAAGAGTTATTGAATGTAGTGAACATAATATACCTACTAAAGGGAAAGTGAAATACATAATTGGAATTTAAACAGAGCAACGTCTGTTGGGTGATACGATACCAGTTTCAAATATGTTTGGGACTCAAAAAAAAAAAAAAAAAAAATCAATAATGTGTGAGATATTCCTGTTACCGTGTTGGTAGTGAGCTTCCCTGTGAAGCAAGCGGTACCGACTTAGATTACCGGTGGAAGCAAATATCACAGCAACCATGTCAGACCAAGTTATGATTTGCCTGTTTCTTTGTCAGCTGATATTGGAATTAAATTATAGAGTACAGGAAGTATTACCAAATGATAAACACATCAATGACAAAAGACTGACACTGACTGAGCAGTGACAAAAGACTGTTTGAATGTTTGTATTACCATCGCGCTGGAGGTTATGCGGATGGAGAGGAGACTTGGCTCACAGACAGACGCTGTCTTGGGGTATTACATTATCCTGGAATAATTCCCTTGGGATGTATTGAACTAAAAATATATATTTGATAAAGCAAATTAATCTATGAATATATAATGTCATTGATACTCCTAGCAAATCTGAATTTGTTAATACAAAAAATGGAGTCATGAGTAGTAGTCCACTAAAAATGGGCGGTGCTAACAAAACGCCTCTGTTGTAGTTGAGGCCAGTAGTAGTCCACTAAAAATGGACGGTGCTAACAAAACGCCTCTGTTGTAGTTGAGGCCAGTAGTAGACAACATTGGTTGATCGGTACTAACAATAATGTCTGCCATCACAGACAAGTAGTAGACAACCCTGTCAGTCAGGTAATAATGAGGATGTCTATTATTGTAGATGTAACTATTAGATTGACTCGGTTGGTCGGTACTAACAAGAATTTCTGCCATCAAAGACAAGTAGTAGACAACATTGGTTGTCGGTACTGACAAGAATGTCTGCCATAAAGACAAGTAGTAGACAACCCTGTCAGTCAGGTAATAATGAGGATGTCTATTATTGTAGATGTAACTATTAGATTGACTCGGTTGGTCGGTACTAACAAGAATTTCTGCCATCAAAGACAAGTAGTAGACAACATTGGTTGTCGGTACTAACAAGAATGTCTGCCATCAAAGACAAGTAATAGACAACATTGGTTGGTCGGCACTAACAAGAATGTCTGCCATAAAGACAAGTAGTAGACAACATGGTCAGTCAGGTAATAATGAGGATGTCTATTATTGTAGATGTAACTATTAGATTGACTCGGTTGATCGGTACTAACAACAAGGCCTATTAATAAAGAGCTAAATAGTAGTAAACTGACACCTTTAATGGTAATAAAAATTATAGTACATCAAGACAACAAGAACAGAGAATCTGGAAGAAGTGATAGAGAAATCGATATTTTGAACTGGAACCATTAATTTTTTGACAGCGGTCAAAAGTGAGGCCTCCGGAACCCACTGCAGACTATAACACTATTTGTTTACAGATAAAGATACTGCAAACACTAACTTTAGCCTACGCTTGAAAAAGTGAGGCACCGGCGCGGCGACGCCGATGAGTTACGATGGAAGAGGTGGGAAACGAGGTCTATAATTTCATATAAATCGCAAAGGGCACTGGCCCTGAAAATAATTATTTTTGTTTCAGTATGTTCAGTTCAGATAATAACGAATTAATTATATTAATGTACACAGCTCTAATTTTGGAAGAAGGAAAGTCTATAATTTCATTTAAATCGCAAAGGGCACTGGGCCCTGAAAATAATTATTTTTGTTTTAGTATGTTCAGTTTCAGATAATAACGAATTAATTACATTTATGTACACATTTGGAAGCATGAAAATGATGTCCAGGAACGAAACAAAATATGTACATGAGAAGTACTAAATATCTCAATACCGTTAAATAAAATAATCGATTTTTATTGGAGGAGTTCTAATCGATGAAATGGCTACCTACAATGATGATCCTAATTCACGAAGAATGCGACGACTAAATTATTAAAGGATTATGATATTTTACTTTTTCTGTCACAATTGTTCCATGTGTAACTTATTTCCTTTTCCACAGTAAAATCAGCCTGAATGATATTGGTTATGTAATCTGTTAACTCTATAAACAATAAACGTGAGAGTTAAGATGAATCGCTTCACTACCGTCAAGGAAACAAAAGATTCATGAAGTAATGCCTTGCCTTGTCAATGTTTACTTATCAACAATTATCAGATGAGCATCACTGACATGCATGTGTCGAAGATCAGATGGTGAATAAAGTGGTAATGGTATATCAACGTTGCTTTAGACGTTGGTAATAGCAGGCCTAGCGCACTCCGCCTTTTGGCTATGTCGTTACAAGTACATGCCGCGTTCGACATGTCTGGCTAATGCAGAAAATTCATAATGGCTGTCATACGTTCGTAATCTATGACACATATTAAATATAACACATAATGTCTAAACTTTCAGATTAATTTTATTCTTTCAAAAAAAGACAACCCTGACATTGCCAGAGAAGATAAGCGATAGTTTAGAAAGGAAGGCAACTCATTACGCGTTTTGATTAGCGTTGTGCGACCTGAATTACACTTTATTGCGATGGAGCTAGAGTCGCTATTTGGAATGATTTTGTGGAGTTCACCTTCTGTACTTATTATAAAATACTATTATTACTTCTGTGTAATAGTATTAACAACAGTATACCTTAATAATGATTTTACATTTTCAGGTCCACATTTTCTTAAGGTTTTAAAAATGACTTGGAATATATAAAAGAATATATATATAATTATAAAAAAAAAAACTGAACCCTAACTACGGATGCTAATACTAATTGTCAGTAGACAAAACATGTTATGCGTCAGATTAGCACCGAATTAGGAAATATTTTCTCGTTTGTGATTTCAACTGTTTCAGGTCTACTCCAATGCGGAATATAATAAAATAATGTTACCTCGAGTCACCTATGCTCACATGAAGTGTCAATGCCGAAACATATTGCAAAAAAAAAAAAAAAAAAGAAAAGAAAAGGAGATGAGATGAGGGAACAAAGAAAAATAACAATGTCATAATGTAAACTTATAGACGAAAAGAAGTAAAGTATAAAGAGTATCCAAAATAATGTAAGAGTTCATTAATTTGCAAACTTCGCTGTTGCAATGAGAAAGTAGTTTTATTCAGCTGAACGGAATAAATAAATTCTAACGAATTAAGTAATTGATGTAAAACAAAAGTAAATTAAATAAAAAGGGAGAGGTGTGACGTATTGCCAGTGACGTCACTCTGTGACACTGGCTGTCAAGCGAGACGTATGTCACTGGTAACACGGAGATCGTCTCTGCATGTTAACTTGTAAACTGAGTGTTATCATTTAAATAGAATCCTTAGTTTAGCGATCTATATAATATCTAAACGCCACAGTCCTATTTATAGACACAATAACGTGCACGAATTCATAGAAATATTCTCTGAATAATATTTTTGTTGTTGCATTACGTATTTATTATTTATACCACAATCCCGGTCAAGTATTTTATTTTAAGTAAAAAAAATAGCATTTTGATCAAAAAAAGGTTTCATGATAAAGAGAAGAGCTAGCTCGGGTAAACAACCTGTTGCCTTATTAATAAGCAAAAGATATTTAATGATATTATTAGTCAATTTCTTTAACATAAAGTTATTTTTGATTTAAATTGATTGATTGATTCAACTTTAAGTTACTTATAATACCTGTAGTTGCAGTCAGAGATTGCGTGATTTGCGCGAGGGTATGTCGCGATTCGCGGTCCAAGTTCATGTAGTTTTTCTACTACCACTACAACTACTATAGCGGCACTTCTACTGTTGCGGGGTAGGGATACCTACCCAAGCTTAAAATTATTTTAACTAACCTGTGTGATACCAGTAGAGCTCATAGGTCCTCCTCGGTTCAACATATACTCAGTGACAGCGGTCCAGTCCAGGGTTTGTGTATTTTCAACCTTCGTTAGGAGGTAATTTAAAGTCATGCCAATATGATTCCTCAGATTTTGTCCCACCGGAAGAACTTTAACAATTGGTATCTTAAATTTCTTAAGAGTCTTCTTAGGTCCTATCCCGGAGAGCATCAAAATCTGGGGGGTGTTAAGAGCGCCAGCGGATAGAATAACCTAAAAAGAATGAAAAATATAGTTAATCAGTAAATTGTTTTAACAATACTTTTATGTTTTTAGGGTTCCGAATGAAAAAAACGGAAAAGGAAAGGATCACTCGTCTATCTGGGCGACCGCACTTTACAGCCAATTTTCTCTGAAACTACTGGACCAAATGAGTTGAAAAGTAATTATGTGTTTTTTTGTAACCCAAAGATGAAGGTATAAAGAAAACAAATGAATTTGGAAAAAAAATTTTTAATGAAATCAGACTAAAAGCAAAGTATGTCGTGGTATGTCAAATTAAAGGGATTATATATATATTTTTTTATAATTCTACAATGCATAGTTTTAAAATTATTTAAGGAAGAACGAAAATTGAAGACGAAGATTGACCATTAATTCCGCTCCCCCTCCCCCTTATCAATTTTTGGCTTTAATTTTCGTTCTTTCTTGAATTATTTTAAAACTATCCATTGTAGAACTATAACAAGAATATATTTAAGATCCTTACAACAAGACCTTTCATTTGACAAACAGTTACGATATTCATGACTCATGAGAGTCATGAGTCATGACTGTATTTGAAGTTGTGATTATCAATCTGATTTTTAGAGTTTAAGATATTTACCTCCTTCGATGCATGCACAGTTTTCAGTTTTCCTTCTTTATCATAATACTGGACGCCAACGGCTCGTGTCTTGCCCTTAACTGTCTTTGTCAAAACCTTGCTAACATGGGCATTGAGAGCGACGTGAAGATTGGGTCTCCGTTTCAAAAATGCTCTTGCTGTCGTGTATCGTTGTCCATCACTAAATTGTAAATTAATACAAAAAATGTAAATTAAAAAAAACATAAACCCGTACTTATGTACGCGCGTGAGAAGTTATATTTCTTTGGCATGAAAAAAAAAACAATTTCAAAAAAACCATTTCAAAAAAGATATTTCAAAATTCAAAGCCAAATATTTCGCAAACCGACCCCTAATTCCAAAAATGATCTTAGAAAACCCATAATATTTTTGGAAGACCTTTTCAACGATACCCCACACTATAGAGTACGCGACGAATAACAGAAGCGTTAAACGTTTAACGCAACCTTGTTGGAAGTCGTATATATGTAACTTCAATACTGTGTAATGTTATTTAATCGAGACTGTCGAGAGCTGATAATACTAATTATTTAGATACTCATTCAGATTGCTGTCAGGATTAAGTATTCCTGGATTACGGGTACGAAGTCTGCAAAGTTTGCATCCACATGGTTAAAAATTCTGATTCGATGGGGAAAAATCTCTATGCCTCATTGCCTCCCTGTGCCACGCTAATGTTAACTTATATAATAAACGTCTTGTATAAACATACTCACAAATTAAACGCTTGAGCGATAGCAAAACCTTCGGGGGTTGAAGGATCATTAATATCTTGGACAACAGGCACTCCACTCTCGGTGATAGAATCGATCAGGTCGAACACGAATGGCGGCTGATAGTTGAACTATGGAAAGAAATGAAATTGTCATAATAAAGCCTATAAACAATAGGTTAAGTTAGTTTAGGTTAGCTATTTTTTTACGTAGGTAAAAATTCGAGATAGGTACGAGCAAACGATCCAGCTGATGTTGAATGGTCTGCATCGAATATGGACGTCAGTAACACCAAAAACATTACCGACATTGCAAAAAAAACATAAATAACAAGGTCTACTACACGCTGTAATCGTTTTTGAATCTCTGAACTGCTGAAGTTACCTCACTTAATTATTCTGTGTCAGGAGCAAGTCAGGAGTTGTAGATTCTTAGAAACAAAAATTGAAACAAAATAAACAAGTATGACGAGTGCTGTTTGTGTAAATTATTATATAATGACTTTTATATAAAATTCGAACATAATATACTTATATTTTTATTATTTCATAGTCAACTACATAGGAATGAGTTCTAAAGTTATACCTAACGAGGACAGAATTTATAAAGATAAAAGATGAATGTGAGAGGTACAACAACTATATTGAATGTCAATATGGTGCATTACAGTGCATTGCTTAGCAATGTTATGGGGGATCTCCCACGAGGCGAGTTGGTTTTGCTTGGGTGTTCGCCGCACATGCATACGAACTTGTGCAAATAATTTCGAAAGCAAACAAGGTGTAACTGTTAGAACTGAAGACATAAATACCCGTTTCACAGGCATAGGCCCAGTGTTCGAATGATATTCGGCGCTGACGATGGTTCCAATATCCTTGTTGCCCTCCGACTTGTGGAAGTATGGGAGGTTGTCCTCCCAGGACCAGCCCTTGGCACCAGCATTCACCCAGTCCTCGTAGTCAGCCGCGTGGCCTCGGTGATACATCATGCCGTTGAGAATACATGTTCCACCTGGTTAACAATTTATATCGTCAAAACAAAAACATCTTTAGAAGGTTTTTCTAGAATTTTTGTTTATAAAAATGGGCTTTGATCAGCATCGAGATTCGTCCCGTCGAGAAAAAATAGGATTACCACCTATAGGATTACTAAATTTATTCTATATTCTATACCATATTGAATTGTAATTTAAATTTTTCAAATAAGTAAGTCATATCGTAATAATTTTATAATCGTCAACATTTATTATACAATCACTGAATTACCAAGAACTTTTCCTCGCGGCCATTTGCAACCTTTAGTGCCTTCATCCAAGCAATATTTGTCACTTGGCACCGTGCGGTAAGCCCAATCCACTTCCTTATTAGACCAGTATGATCGATAGAAACCCGGCGGTCTATCTCCAACAGGTTCTGGCCCTCCAGCTTCCAATAGTAATACCTACAACGAGAAAATGGCATGAAGTCAAATCGAATCAAATTACTCGAATTCGGATTTTAATTAAAAACATAAACGTGTACTTATGTACGCGCGTGAGAAGTTATATGTACTTCTTTGGCATGAAAAAAAAACAATATAATAAAAATAATAATAATCATTTTTTTCAAAACGAGCGTATTTAAAAACATGCGTGACGTTTTCATCACCGTCGTTTTTGCGTCACGTATTACAAATCTTAAAATTTCACACTCATAATTTTTTTTTCTAAAACTATCATTTTTCTTAAATAAAAGTAGCCTAAGTTACTTCTTGTTACATCAGCTATCTGCCAGTGAAAGGCCCGTCAAAATCGGTCCAGTCATTTCAGAGATTAGCCGAAACAAACAGACAGATAGACAGACAAAAATTGTAAAAAATGTAGTTTTGGTATATGCACCGTGTCGTGTATACATCCAAATGCACTTCATAAAAAGCGGTTATTTTAATATTACAAACAGACACTCCAATTTTATTTATTTGTATAGACTACCTTGAAATCCTTAACTTCGCTCAGCCGACCTGCTACTACCGCTCCAGCGGTACCACCTCCGACTACAATGAAATCATATTCCTCGTTCACTTTCTTAACAGGCTGCATTGCACTGCAAGGAGTTGATATATCGCATCGCCCACTCAACATGCTATGCACAATTGTCATGAACAAAAGCGTCCCGTTGCACACCGGCGAGTTCGCTATAGACGGTCCGTCTATTAGCGGGCAACCGCAATCCTAAAAAAAGAATACCCTTGTATTTTTTGTTTTGCATTGCTGGGATTTGTGTGCATGACAAAAGGAACGCGGTTTATGTGACGACTACACAGCGAAATTTATCACAAGCCCACTCATAGCTTCTTGAACATTGCAAGCTATGAAGTTTCTGCGGAAATGCAAGGAAAACGTCCAAATAAGCTACCCCAATAAACTACTAAGGACATCTAAATACAAAACAAAAGTCTAGTGTCTTTTACTTTGAGACACAAAGTCCGTTCAAAGTCAAAATAAGAGCTGCTAACAGAAATAAGCTGCTGATATCAAGAAATAAGAGCTACCTACCGACTTAACTACGAGGACATAAGTACGGTACGATATAAGTAATATCGGAAAGAGGTAAATCATGACTGTATATAAAATTTAATAATAATAGACAAATATTTTCTTACCTGCGGCGTGACATACATTTTCGGATCGTCGACAATTTGTCTTCACTCCTAAAAAGAGCATTTGATTAAAGATTAGTGATATTTCATTTAATAAATGTAAATAAAAAAAATCGAAGAAATAAAAAATTCGACCAACGATCAGCCTAGCCAACTGATGGGAAATGGTCACCGTCGCGCCTCGTCCATGGAAACAACACCACAGGCATCACACTTATACCTACTGATGCATAGTCGGCCAATAATGAAGAAAAAGTATAACACTTACTGGCGCGCAAGAGTCGCAAGCTCCTAGCCTATTTATTTGAATTTGAACCATTAATCACTTTAATGAGTAAATAATAATATTGATATTTAATTATTTTTATCCTAACGTAAAATTAAAGAAACAATGTGTGTCCAATGAACCAATATACTAACGTACTATAGATTAGTTTTCATACCCCAGGCTTATTACAGGTTGTCCCAGCGCGAAGTGACCGTCCGGCGTCTATTGATTGTACAAAACTATCGACAAAAACCATGAAAGTACAGGTCTTATTGGTTTGGTTTTTTTTATTAGATTTTTTTTTGTAGAGAAACCTAACTTGTTGCACTATTTTCAAAATGTCTTTTTTTGTTTTTACACTTATTTTCAATCTGTTTTTTTTATTTTCCAGTTGTTTTCATAGTTTATCTATTCGAGGTAAAAAAATGACCCAAAATTGAATAGGATATTTTTTTTAAAGAAATTAACTAATTATTTACCCTTAATATATTAATAAATTACCCTTTTTATTTAATTCCGCTAAAAAGTTGGAAAAATGCCCTATGAATGTTATTATTTTATAATTTATTATTAAATTACATAATATTACCTACAAAATCGCATAAAAATGTTTAAAGTTATATTAGAGATTTAAATTTAACGAGAATCCACTATAATATGATTTTTATATAATTATGTTCAGCAATAATTTTAGTGGTCTTTTTCGAAGATTATTTCTTTGGAGTTGGTTTGATTTGTATAAAAACTTAAATAATAATTGAATATACTGAAATATGTTGTCATTAAATTTTTATTATTTTTTAATATTTTATGGACTGAACTGTACTTACTCAAAATATAATTTCAAGTTGTTCAATGCGCTGCTTCGCAAAAATGTGTGATGCGAAATAAATTTACTGAGGTTTTTATGTTGTCTTCTGTTTAAATAATGATATACGTATTGTAATATAGTGTAGTGTAGTGGAATGGCCAAGTTCGGAAGTGAACGATTGCGTACATTGCAGAATTTTAAATAATAATTTTGAGTTTCACTAATTTTGATGGCCTGATAAATCATAAGGTTTTTCATTTATTAGAGATTATTTTCTTTACTGAAATTGACAATTAAAAATATTTGATAGGTACCTACTTATTCGGATATCTAACGATTTTTTTTAAATACGGCGCGTAAGAGTTCGTGATAGCCTAGCGGTTAGACTTAGAACGTTGTTCTCTCGAACGCAGGCCCGAGTTCAAATCCTGGCACGCACCTCTAATTTTCAAATATTATGTGCGTATTAGAAGTTAATTATCACTTGCTTATGCAGATGAAATGTGCAATCACCTTTAAAAGTAAATAACTATAATATAATCTATTTAGTTTTTCTTGAATTCATCTGCTTAAGCAAAAAAATAACATTCTCGTAATTTTTACAAAAAGTAAAATACACTTCTCCATTTATCCTGTCAACGTCTCAGTTTTTTCCCCCACTTCTGTGACTAAAAGGTTTTAAAGACTCTTTAACGAATAGTCTTTAACAGAATTTCGTAGTTTTTGCGCTCATTATCAATAAATTGTGACTCATTCGACTCAAAGCAATTTAAAACTTATTGGTTGTAAATAGTATATTGATCAAAACAGTCTCGATGAAACAAATTCTCTCTTCAAGCTCTTGAATAACTTAAGCTTCTGGTTACAGATTTACTGTTCATTGTCGTACAGGGATATCTTGTAGGATATTCTATAATATTAAAATAAAACAAAATATTTTCATGGCGTACATATATTTATTACTCGCATAAGCTCGGTTTGCCTTCATTGATAAGGACCGCCCATTCGAGAACGTTGTAGATTCGCATATGTGGGTTCTCACTTTTAACTGGAAACAATAAAAAATAAGTAAATGAACACTTCAACAGTTAAGCTTGCATTAGTATCCGTAGCATTTAAATATACTATCATATATATCTAAAACTATAATGACAAAATCGATAATACCTAATCAAAAGTCACAGTTATGGCCACTATTGCTGATGCTTCTCTAAAAAAATTTAAATTGAGCAAAGTTGTGGAATGGCTTTTATAGTTATAGTTATCATGTTTTGCGCAAGAAAAATCGCTGTCAAACTATTTAAGATCGTATTAATTTGCTTCACTGTTTAAACTGCCATAGTTACGTCTCATATATTTTGTTCTTGGCCCCTGTTATCACATGCAAATTTTGTATAATCATGTTGGTGTCTCTCTGGTGACATGATCAATAAATAAGACGAAATAATTATATGTACATAATGTAGTTATGATAATTAGTATTACATATAATTATTACCTGACCGGGCGAACTTCGTATCGCCTACAATCAATAAATGTAGTGATACTTTTAACTAAGCTTTTATATTATAGTTTTAATTGGTTAAACAATTTATAGATTATTAAAATCGGTACAGCCGTTCTTAGCCTCTCCTCCCTCTCCCTCTCCCAGCTCCCTCTAACTTATAATTTTCAATTAGAATTTTCATTAGAATTTTCAATTACCAAAGTTTTATCAAATCTCCATACAAACTTTCATCCCCTTTCAAGGGAAAATCTAAAATTCCTATTATGTATTAAAACACGTCTGTTTGCATTTAACCGATAAATAAGAGAATCATAACGTATAAGAAGACCAACCTTGTGCTCTAACGAATTGTTTCGTAGGCACGTCAGCAATCTTCCATTTCGGTCTTCCTAGTTGAAAATGTGTTGTTGACGGTATTGCTTTGTGAACTTCCTAAAAAGTAAAATATAATAATAATACTTGTGTTATTTATACAAGATATTAGATACTTAATAGTAATCTATTTTACTTTTCATAATTTATTTACCTACCTGCTGAAAATTTTAATCAGATCAGATCATGAATTAAAATAATGGTCTGGAGGTTGAGCTGTGACCTAATATCTTGAGATATGTCGCAAGTTTTAGCGAGGAGCAATTTCTTTTGCTTGCAGGCGCAAGCAACATACCGCCACCCAGAATACTCGAAGAAGTCCCTGACAGGCTGACATCCATGCCTAAGTTACAAGTTGTTACCTCATACCTACTTCTATACTTACAAGAATCTCTTATCAAATAAGACATGATAATAACGGATAAGACATGATAATCATAGGTAACCTCAATGTACATAAGTATTCTTACTTGTTCCCATATGTTTCTTCTTATGATTTTTGGTTCTTGTCGATCAGATCTGGCTGATTTAGGATTATAGTCAGGGGGATGGTATAACATGTCATACGCACACAACGGTAGTTCTTTAGGTTTCCACTTCGTATTGAAGTATGTTTCTTTGGAAACCGGTATCACCATTTGTGTTATGAGACGATCTTCTAGTGCGGTTTCCGGCATTTTATAAACATTAGAACTTTATCACCTACCCAATAATTTTGTACACGAAAAGGTTACATAAAAATTTTAAATGCTATTGCTATTAAGTTAATAAGACGTGGGGCGTGGGCATAGATTACCCCCACAGAGTACTTAAACATTATATCACAGAGTACCTACTTAATCACTACGTTTTAATGTGAATGACTTACAAAACGAAGTTAAAACTTAAAACGTACCTATTCTATGACGACTTACTCAAAAAAAAATTGTTACTGATGACTGCTGTGCTGATGACTGAAAGATTTGTTTTGTACTTGTAATGTTGACAAAACACAATACGCATTATGTAGACAAACTTAACTTTAAACAAAGAAGATTATCGTGTGATTATCTAAGCCTTATTTACCCTTTTCTTTTCTTATCAGGAGTTGAATAATCATTACGAAGACCTTCTAGAGGAGGATCTCCGAATCTTTGCGGTACTTTTAACCTTTTAGCATTTAGCCAGGTTTAGCTGAGAGAAAGATCCTCCGACATATTATCAGACAAAAGCACTTTGAATGGGCTCGTCCCGGAAGATAAGATTTGCCTTCCTTGTAAGGAAAGAAAACTTCTCGCAACCTCAGAGAGAAAAAAGTGATGATCGGTCTTCTCAAAATCGCTAAGATGAAGAAAGCCCCAACTCTTAATTGTTCACCTGAGTAGAATTTATATTGTAGTACAATAAAAATAATGCAAACTTGCAATTATAATAATCCAAAATGCAATGTGCACCATTGTGCATTAAGTTTTCGTTCCTTACACGTTTTAAGACATTCTTATCAGAATATCGTCCACTCATGCTACCCATAAACATACTACCAAATCCTCACGGACCTTATCAACAAGAGATCAGTGAAAATATTAATTAATTTCATTGTTGACTGAAGGCACGGAATAGGTACAGTCTTGTTTCTGTATTCCGTGACTGAAGGCTAATGTCTCATTTATTTATCTCGTAGTGTTACGTACTCTGTGTCTGTGTGATATTGACAATGATGAGTGATGACAGGCATGAAAACCATCTCTACTTCAATCAACTTAGATAAGATTAGATTATAAATATTATCATCATCATTACTGGGAATTAATTATATCAAAATTAAGAGAAATGAATTATGGTGTGATATAATCAAGTGTTGATTTTGTTTATCTACGTGTAATGGATGAATTTTTGTTTTAAATATATTTTTATTTTTTCATAAAATAGATACATTGGATTACTTAATTCCACCCGTACGAAAAAAGATTGATAACGACGAATTAAGAGAAGAACACAATTTTACGGGTGAAGTCCGGCGGCTCAAACTATTGAGTACAAAACTGGCGAGCTACAAAACACAGTTTTCCAAAAGTGTGAAAACGGACGTCGATTCCTTTTCAGGCTTAAAACGAAGGGCTAGTAAGGTTGGTTACTTTCTTAAACCTTACATTCTACAAGTTTTTCATATATACAGGGTATATACTGTATTTCCATATTGTTTTTTCTTGTTGGTAATATCTATATGGATGGATTTGGATTCATTAAGTTTAATCCCCCATTTTGTAGTCGAGCTAGTTACCTGTGTAACAGAGTCTTGAACTTTTTCAATCGCTTCACTTTGCGTAGTGCCTACAGCCATTAAGGCCGTGTCATCAGCAAAGGTTGTTATGCTGTTGTTTTCCATTTGCAGAATATCACTTGTGTACAATAGTTATAGGACCGGACCTAGTACACTTCCTTGCGGTACGCCTGCTTTAATTTCCTCCAGTTGGGAATATGTGTTTTCATAAAGATTCTATCATAAATACTCTGTTTGAGACGTAAGATTTTAATATTTCTGCGAATTGTGTCTGCAGCATATATTTTAACCTTTTACATATTAGACCTTCATGCCATACCTTGTCAAAGGATTGTGCTACATCAAGAAATATAGCTGAACATAGCTTCTTTTCCTCTAGGGATTTTTTCTA
This sequence comes from Thymelicus lineola, assembly GCA_963932265.1. Lineage (NCBI taxonomy): Eukaryota > Metazoa > Arthropoda > Insecta > Lepidoptera > Hesperiidae > Thymelicus > Thymelicus lineola. The sequence continues at coordinate 5,733,159 of OZ010681.1, read as the reverse complement.
TAATATTTGAGATTCAGTGTACTTGTTCAGCAGTTGAGTGTTTTTCTCGGAATCCAAATGTTCACGAATGAGACAAAAATCTAATGATGCAGTTATAGATTTCATCAAAATCAGCCCCGAGACTCCTTTGAGCTTTTTTCACTATTCGCTTACGCTTTTCGCTATACGCTTGGTAAATTCACCCTGTATACAAATATTATGTTTCGTACTTTAAGAATTAAACAAATAGTTATTAATTCATTAAAACATTTGCAGATTCTTGATGATCAATTAACAGTTTCAAATTATAAGAAAAAAACGGCGAAAAATATTTTTACCACGAACAGCAAGGATCATAAATTTCCAATATCCAGTTCGAACGTCATAAAAATTACAGTTGTTCCAATAACGAAGGAATCTTCCAAAATCGTTTTAAAACGTAAGCAAATAGAAAAGAAGATACACGAAACAGTGTCAAATTCAAATACTTCAATAAAAACAAATATTCTCACATTAACAAGACATCGACAACCAAATCGCGATATTAGGGAAACAAGCAGTGCCGAATTGTTTAAACCAAGATGGGAAAAAAGCACGAAAGTTGACGAAATTACTTTAAATCGAATTACTTATGCTAAAACCATAATCAACTCTTTAAATATGAACCATAAGGGAAAACAAGTAAGAGGTAATCAAGAGTTGCGCGAGAGACAGGTTTCACCTAAAAGTACTAGGAAAAGTTATCAAGCAATAACAGAGGGATGCGTTTGCAATGAGACCAAAATAAATAATGTGCTAGATGATATGACTGCTCGAAAAAATCGACTTACGATAGTCGGCCGTCTTGGGATCGGTGAAAATGACCAATATGTCCTTAATTGTGCTGCAACAGTTAATAACAAACCAAGTATGTTGGAACTAATAACAAAAGTAACTTTGGTAAGAAAAAGTACCGACTAACAAGTATTTAAATTATTATTTTTACAGTTGAAAATTATATCAGTCAAAAAGTAAGCTCTGCTTCTATTGATGAGTTTGCGGATCGTGGAGTCAAGTAAGTATCTTGGAAAGAATATCATATAAATACGTTAGTATTTGCTTTTTTAAATTTAATACTATATATTAAATACATAATATATGCTATGCAAATATTACAGCAAAACAACAAAAGCTACACAAGCTGATATAAATGTATGTTTTAGTAATAATAAAGCCAAAAATACGAATGAAAATTATAAAAAAGTACAGTGTCACTGTAAAGATGCTGCAACTACTATCAGTGAACATAAATTAAGGCAATCAATAGAACATAAAAGCCCATTGATCGTGATATCAGTATATCCCACAAAAGATACAACTGAAAGTATTAAAGACTTGAGTGATCTTATCCAAATCAACCAGTTACCAGAACCACAACAGAATGATAAAAACCGAGTTATGAATTTTAAAACTATGGAGCAGACAGAAGAAAGTACTGCTGATAAAAAAAGCACGGCAAGAATCCCTGAAAAAAGATCAACATCTCCGCCACTGAAATCTTCCAAGAAAGTGGAGGACCAAACTCCTAGAATCAGGACACCCTTTCCACCAATTAAAAATAACAAAGTTGAAAATAGAATTCTAAGAAGTCGCTCACGTTCACCACCAGTTAAAATAACTAGTACAGAAAACAGTACAAACAAATTAAAAAAGAATACTAGTCAAAAATCCATTAGAAATACTAATCGGCAAAACCGTCAACCAAAAGTTAATAAGGTTTTACCTCAGAACGATATACCAAATAGAAACCCAGTTATTGTAAACGCAGCTTTGACTTCAAAAATTAATCCACCCAAAAGTTCTTATAGAGGAATACAGGAAACAAGTTCGAAAAAAAATAAAATTAAAAAGGCCATAGTAGACAGTTTTACACAAAGAGTGTTGATGACAGAAAAAGGCAAAGATGGATTTAGGAGAGTAAAAGCTATCCCAGCGAGCAATGCATCTTCGGTGACAATTAATATCGATGGTGAGAATGAACGTTATCGCGTACTATTTCTTCAGGATAAATTGAACACTGATTTAAACATACGAAAGACCTTGAAAACGCATCAGCAAAATCTTTTGAACGATTTGAAGAACAAGAACAGAATTAGTGACGAATATTTCACGGAAAATTACATGATACCAAAGAAAGATGTACCTGGAAAAAAATTGGACCGCCTTTCTAAAGTAAAAATTTTAAAGTTTTTGTTTTTTTTTTGTAATAGATATAACTAAGCAATATTTTACATATTTAAATCTATTTACAGCAGTTAATTAACTCACAAGGTCTAAGCAAACGCACACCGGGACTTAAAATACGTGATAGTCTAGAAATGTGCAACAGGTAAATAATTGTATACCAATATGTATATTACTTTATTTTTATATAAAATTATATATTTTTTCATTTTTTTAACGTATGATCCCTAAAAGAAACACGACAGCTGTTAATAACTGAATGCGCGGAATTTCAAGATAACCCTTACTCCCTCCCTAGTGTGGTGTTTATAATGTCTTAAGTAATACCTAAGTATTTAATATGCTGTAATATGCATAAAAGTTAACACTGAAGAATTGACGTATTTAATGTAAAGTCTATATTTTATCTGCAAAGGGCCCAACTAACTAACGTAGTCGCAAGACTACTCTTCTTATAAGTCAATCGGCTAAGTATAATAATTTACCCCGTGATTTACTTAGTTTAACCCTTAAACTTTCACACTAGTAGCACAGAAAAGATTTTTCACATATACCTACATTTATTTAACAAGAAATTGTTTATTATAAGTGATCACGATTTCAGGGGTGAAAATAGTGAAGATGACCAAAATAAAAAGAATTCTTATAAAAACTATGAACCTACTATTAAAATTATGCATAAAACTGTTAACAAAGCGAAGGATGAAGATGTTTCAGGTATTGTTATTGTCATTAATGACACCAACTAGAATTACCCAATTAGTTATAATTGCTGCTACAGGTATACCTACATTGACAAAACTAAGTTTTAAATTTGTTCATTATTGAAAACTAATTTTAGCTCTATAATTATACAAAATACTAGGTTTTCGCGTGGGGCGCGCGCTGCTGAAGCAGCGCGCGTGCCTTTCTCTTTCGCAAAAGACAAAATAAATAAATAGTTTTTTCAAAAATGTCGTCGGTCTTGGAAATTTATTTTTCGATTCAAGGGTCTGTTTGCGACGTATTTGGCTTCAAAGCACTTTGTCTTTTTTATGGCAACACTTAAATATGTATATACGGAGAGAGAGAGGGGGAGATGGAGAGGGAGAGGACGAGAGAGAGGAAGAGGGAGGGGGACGGGGAGACGGAGAGGTAGCGGGAGGAGGGAGGGGAAAAGGGAGAGGGAGGGAGAGGGAAGACGAAGTGGTAGCGGGAGAGGGAGACGGAGAGGTAGCGGGAGAAGGAGCGGGAGAGGGAGGGAGGGGGAAAGGGTGAGGGAAAGGGAAAGAGGGGGAGAGGTAGGGAGAGGGGAGAGAAAGGGAGGAGGAGAGGTTTGGTGAGTCAGCTAGTTGATAACTAATAATAACCCTTAAAACGAATAAACGCCTCATACATCGTATTGACATTCAATGGACCAAACAAAATACATTTGTATGAAAATTAATATTTTTATATGGCAACACTGCAATATTTTTCCTTCGATGTGAACGATCTATAAGTACCAACAACCTCCTGATATATTGTATTGACATAAGATTGATGAAATAGCCTGAAATATTACATAAAAAAGTATATTTGTATGAAAACTTTTATTTTTTGTATGGCATCTCTAAAATATTTTTTCACCATCATTTACAAACTATTCATACCTACAATCGCCTCATACATTATAAGGCTATCAAATGAAGACAACCGCCTCAAATATTTGAAAAAAGAAAACATTTGTATGAAAATTATTATTTTTTGTATGGCAACACTGACATTTTTTTCACCAAAATTCACAAAATATCAGTACCTACATATGTCCCATACATTATAGTAGCGAAATATTCAATCCAAAAATAAATTTGTATGAAAATTATTATTTTTTGTATGGCAACACTGACATTTTATTATTTTCCCAAAACGAATGATTTAATTAAGAAATATCTCCCATACATTTCTTATACTCCTGATCTATAGTTTAGGCTCAATTACTCGAAAAGTGAAAAAAATTCTGGACTCCAGTGTTGCCAGTTTATTAAGATGAAAATGGTCAAATGTCATTACGACTACCACAAGAAATCTCCTTGTTTGATTTTTTTATCAAAAATATTTTTCCTTCTACTTTTCATATTTTTGAATGGAAAGTCCAAAAAATTGTATGAACGAAGAAAAGAAAAACTAAACATGGCAACACTTTTGGTCAAGTTACACAACCGCCCCATACAAAGTAACCCCCTCAAGTGTTGCCAACCTGCTAATTTTTTCCTTCAAAAAATGCAATTTTTCGTACATTTTACAAAATGGCCGCCACGGTGTCCGCCATCTTGTCGAAAAAATAAATACCCACAAAATATCAAAATTGGGGACACTTTTAAGGGAAAACAAAAAGAATATTATAAAAAAGTTGAAAAACCACCCCGATGCGACCCCACAAAGTCACCTCTAAAATTTCAAAACTTTAAAGTAAAATATCTCGGCGGCCATCTTGTTTTTTCAATTTTTTCTAATTTCATCGTATTAGTCGTCCTAAAATTATTCGAAAATGACACCAATATTGGGTAGGTGCTCAAAGAAAAAAAAAAGTTGATTATCACCGAGCGGCCGCCATCTTTAATTTTCGAACGGTCGGATTTTTCCTATAATAACCATAGATAGTCTAGCAACTTTTCCATACATCATTATAACCCCCCACCAATACTTTCGGCTGGGCTACTCGATATGTGAAAAAACAGGAAAAAAAATTCTAGCTCCCAGTGTTGCCAGTTAATTTAGATGAAAATGGTCAAATGTCATTACGACGACCACTAAAAATTTTTTGGTGAAATTTTTTGATTAAAAATGTCTCTCCTTCTACTTTTCATATTTTTGAATAGAAAGTTGACAAAAATGTATGAAAGAAAAAAAAATCAACGTAACCTGGCAACACTCCAGACTAAGACCCACAACCGCCCCATACAAAATGACCCCTTCAAATGTTGCCAACCTAAAAATTTTTTCCTTCAAAAAATGCAATTTTTCGTACATTTTATAAAATGGCCGCCACGGGGTCCGCCATCTTGGCGAAAAAAAAAATATACCCCAAACGTCAAAATTGGGGATAGATGCAAGGCAACAAAGCAAAAAAATTGCAAAAAAGTTTAAAACCCAACGCAATCCGACCCCGCAAAGTCACCTCGAAAATTGAAAAATTTTAAATCAAAATATCTCGGCGGCCATCTTGTTTTTTCAAATTTTTCCAAATTCTTCGTAACATTTTTCCCAACATTAGCCGAAAACGACACCAATCTCGGGTAGCTGCATAATAAAAAAAAAAGTTGGTCATTTCACCTCGGCCGCCATCTTGGATTTTCGAAAAGTCGGATTTTTCCCATAGATCCGGGAGTGAACCAAAAATTCCCCCTTACATAGTATCTACCCCCCACCACTCCTTCTGGGAGATCAATTCGGGTTTTCGTAAAACGAAAAAAAAATTCCAGCAGTCAGTGTTGCCAGTCGACATCGACGAAAATGGTCAAATGTCATTACGACAACCACGACACGTTTGCATGTGTGAATTTTTGATGAAAAATATTGCTCCTTCTACTTTTCATGTTTTTGAATAGAAAGTCAAAAAAAATGTGTGAACGAAGATAAAAAAAATAAAACCTGGCAACACTTTGGGTCAAGTTACACAACCGCCCGGAACAAAGGGACCCGCTCAAATGTTGCCAACCAGAAGAAAAATGCACCCAAAAAATGTCATTTTTCGTACATTTTTCAAAATGGCCGCCACTGCGTCCGCCATCTTGTCAAAAAAATTAATACCCCTAAAATATCAAAATTGAGGATACCTTTAACCGAATGCAAAAAAAATATCGCCAAAAAGTTGAAAAACCACCCCGATGCGACCCCGCAAACTCACCTCTAAAATGGAAAAAATTCAAACCGAAATAACTCGGCGGCCATCTTGTTTTTTCATTTTTTTCTAATTTTTTTGTAATTCCCTCTCTAAATTTTACGAAAACCCCCAAAAACATTGGGCAAAAGGCCATAAACAAAAAAGTTGATAACCGCCGCGCAGCCGCCATCTTGAAAATGGGAAATGTCAGATTTTTCCCGAGGTGTCGGGAGGAGATGGAGAACTTTCGCCATAGACAACAAAATCCCATCTCGCCTCCTTCTGGGAGAACAATTATATAGTTCACTCCCCGTAAGTCTAGGATTATATATTATAATTTCCCCTATTTCTTTTCCTCAATCGAACAACCTTTTTTTTTGTTATCGCTGGAAAATCCTCATGGATACCCGACAGGCGCGGGGGGGCGCTGTCAAGTTATGCCGGACTCTTACCGGCTAAAAACCAGCGGTGTTCCTCCTCACCGTCTTCCGGCGGAGCTGCGGGAACGCTTTTGCACACTTCCGCTGCTCCGCCGACGGTTGCCCGGACTCGGGCCCATCTTGTGGGGCGCCCACCAGTGGCGCCACTCACCATTCAACCTGGCGTGCCGGGACTCGGGACACGCCAGCCGTCTCGGGGGTCTCCTCCAACTGGGCGATGGTACCCCCCGGTTCCACCGCCCGGAGACCCACATTATGGGGGAAGGCAGCGCTCATGCGCCAGGCGCCTCCGTCCCACTCTCTTACGGCGGATTGGGTTCGACAGAGGGTCGTCTTCCCTCACCCTCTCCGCCACCTCCTTCTGCGCCATGACGGCCTCGCGAAATCGGAGCACCGCCTTCCACGCTCTGTCGCTGCCGACCATGGCTCTCACGACGCCCGGCAGCGACAGGTCGCCCCCAATCACCGCCGCGAGCATCGCCCGCGGCTCCGCCCAAACAGGGAATTCCGTCAGCGTGTGCTCCGCCGTGTCCTCTGGACACCCACAAGCGTGGCACACGCTGGTCGGCTCCCGACCCACCACGCTGCACAGGTACCTGCCGAAGCAACTGTGCCCCGTCAGGACCTGCACAGCGCGGAAGGTGAGGGCCCCGTATCGGCGATCGAGCCATCTTTCTAGGACGGGCCGAATCGCTTCCACTCAATCGAACAACCTGACGTACGGCCATACGGCGACCATCGATCTTACAAAGTAAACAAAACATCCCGTTATTCTCATTGCACAACATACAACAACAGTTCACAATTTGCACAACATGACGCAGGCCGCTCCCGGCAACGGCCACAGTGACCCGCACCTCACCTCATACCGCCAAATTGGCCCGAAAAATCCTTCTGCTTAGGTAGGTCTCAGCGCTCAACACATTTTTTCCGCCCCTGCTGTAGTTACTCACTTCCATGCTAATGTCGACTTTGAAGTGTTTTTTACATATTTTTCCTGCTATGTCATGTTGAGGAGCCAGAAAAATGCGGTCGCGTCCCCTCCATCTCTGTGTGGTGGTGCTTTTTGGTTGATGTCCATAGGGGACGTTGAAAAACCAATTATAGGTGGTTGGTAGTTGGTTTGGCGGCTATTTACTTTTATTGAGTATGTACGAGTACCTACAATTTTATTCTGGGCGAATTTATTGGAACGAAGTTCCTTATCGCGCGATGTGAAAGGGGGCTAGACGGAAAAATACGACACTTTTTGATTCTTACGAATGACGACACTTTTTTTGAAGTGATTCAGAGAGTTTTACAGAGATGGCGCTACTAGCGTGATTCAACAATACTTAAATCGAAAGGAACTTCGTTCCATCCGGGTGTCCCTTGATGTGTCCCTTTGTTCTCATGTTTTTTTTTTAAATCGGTTCAGTAGTTTTTGATTTTATCCATTATAAACAAATACAAAATAAAAAATTTCCTCTTCATATTATTACTAGGAAATCGCCCTCACTTCGCTTCGGGAAAAATAGTAAAAAAAAAATATGTTTAGCCTATGTCACCCGGGGATAGTGTAGCTTCCCAACAGTGAAAGAATTTTTCAAATCGGTTGGGTAGTTTCGGAGCCTATTCAATGCAAACAATCAAATCTTTCCTCTTTATAATATTAGTATAGATGTAGACTTCAGATAATACATAGAATAATTATTTTATCAGCACCGGTAAAACATTATCGTGGGGATCAGTGCTGCGTTCCTAGTCCTACTTTAAGGGACCAAGAAATTAGGGACTTGCTGGGGATCAAGCGGCCGAGGTCAGGAAAATCCGAATTTGTCCAGGTGCGTACATAGTTCATTATAAATTATGGACCAGCATAAAAACTTGCTAGTAACGCTCGGCAGATGTGAAAAATCGAAATTTCATGATATTTTAAGAATGTATAATTAATATGAAAAAATTAAATGCAGTATTAAAATAAGAACAATACATATTATTATGTACTTTGTTGCTAAAATATCATAAATTTTTTCTCATTATTCTTATTTTAATAACTAGCTGTTGCCCGCAGCTTCGCATACGGAAATTATGTTTTACCTTATTTGTACCTCATGCAGAAGAAAATTTAAAAAACGGTGAATTTATATTGAAGTACTTATATTAAATAATAATTTATATACTCAAACCCACGCGGCTACTTTACAGCTTCACGTGGATGGAGGTTGTTGACCTAGAAGGAAATGATAGACCCACTTCTTAAAAAACCCCATGTCATAGCAGTGGGATCAGAGCTGCATCTGTATTCCCTTCCATCGTTTCCTTCAAGGCCGGCAACCTCTGTCTACTTAAGACCGCTAAAACGAACAGCAAAAAATATCAACAAGACCGGGAACGCATTGGTGACGCCCCCGGTGTTGCTAATATTCTTCTTTCTTCAGCCTCCCGGTCTAGTTTAAATCGCGCGTCCTAAAAACACGCTCCACCATGTTGTTCCTAGCTATTCCAGGGATTACTAGCCTGAAGCTATAGCAGGCCGAATAAGCTGGACATAACAAAAGGGGACCATATAGTCCCGTCTGTTAAAACACTGTACAGAGACTTTGTTTAGTTACGAAAGTCTTTATTTTGTGTATTTTTTGTTTTATTTTATTTTGTTGTAGGAAGTCCTTCCTGAACTCATCGGACAAAACCTGCATTATAACTTGCACCCTGAGAAATGGTACCTATATTCCTTGGTATTTTATTAGGATACATGTAGTCTCTTTATTTAAGCATATAAATTCTAAGCCTGATAAAATTGATATAAAGACGATATTAATATACTATTTTACTTTTCTTTTTATAGCATAAGAAGTAATTCGTCAGTGTCAGTTCAATGTAATAATAACAGCTTAAACAAAATTGAAAATAAAATAAACATTAGTGACCAGCCAAAATTTGTTAATACTTGGACACAATGCGAAGAAAGTATTATAAATTCAAACAAGCAAATGGTACTCAATCGAAATATCCAAGTATTTCTACAAGTGGAACAATTCACGAAACAAAAACCTATAATGTTATCTCGAAAACAATATGAAAAAGTTAAGAAAACGATTAAGAAAAAGATTTCAAAGAAATTTAGTCAAGAAAGGCGTAAACTTAATAATTCGACTAAATGTAGCTTGGTATCAATCGGCGAAATACGTAAAACAAGGAAACAACAAACGTCCAATGTGAAAATTTGTAGGACAGTGCAAGTTGAAAATAATCCCAACTTTAAACACGAAGATGAATGTAAAAACAATAACCATGAAGAACATAAGCCATTACTTCTCTTAAAAACTCCAGAAAATACTACCAAAGAAGACGTCACGCATTTAAATATTTTAAATACAAGTCCAAGACAAGTTGTTTCGTCAATGGAAATTCGTTACGCTAGCCTGGCACATTTGAGACATGTTACTTTTTCTTCAAGTAACATAAAGAGTAAATCCGGATCTCCGTTATGTCTTAAACAGAAGAATTGTCCATCGATTCAAACAATATTTAAAGGTAGGCAAGCTTTTTTATGAAAAAAACCGGTAAACGAGCTGACAATCCAGCTGATGGTAAGTAGCTACTGTCGCCCATGGACGTCAGCGACACCAAAGGCTACATTGATATCTTTACGTTGCCAAAATAAAGAAAGAACTGGCTCTCGAGCCCCCAGCCGGAACACGAATAGTCAAAATATGTTATACCCATGTAAAAAATATAGTTTTCAGAAACGATGCGTGTTAGTTCATGATAGTTAATTTCTTCTGATAAGCTAATTTAGTCAATCAAATCCTTCATAAACATAATACGAATTCATCCAGGTTGATTTCGTGCATATTAATAGGGTTCTTGTGATACTTGTCGATCTCTTTCGTTCTATGTTGTCTCTAAAACCTTCCTACTTTATTTTTATCGTATTTGGGGTTTGTTGGTGAGGCAGTTGTAATCGACTCGCTTACATCATTCTTGGCTGTTGGCATTTCAGTGATGCCTGTCGCCTGCTAGTTGCTCGGCGATATACTTACTTAAGGCTTTTTACGGAACCATTTTATCTACCAAGCTCCTTTGAGAACACTTGAAATATATTTTGGGTGTTTTAGTTGCTGTATCGGGGAGTCACGCAAACTAATTGCATGATGGGGCCGCAGCCAAGAATTTTCATAAGATCATAGGTGGCAATCATCAGGTAGTCCATCTGTTCTTTTATGTGCTATTGAAACTTAATTTATTCCAGGTCATAAAAAATGTGCTACGCCTAATTTGGGCACATCAGCGTATTCTCTATACTCAGATGAGGAAATAGATGATTCTGATAATAAGTATCCTTCACACCCGTATGACGAAAAACCAAAGAAACCATTTCTTAGGAGGCTTATGTCCTGTCTGGTCATGCGATCGAACAGGGCGTCGGAAGCGATATTGCCTCAGCAGTACGACAAACCATGCTTGGTGAATTCGTTTGACTCTTATCACATAAACACGTCACTTGCGGTAAGACATTTTAATTTAACGCTAATTTGTTGTAGAACTGTACGTAAGCTTTACAGCTTATCTTACGATTCTTACGATCGACTATTACTTATATGGTAACTAGGTACATGCTAACCAGCCTTGATAATTTTCATTTTCACCATATACCATATACATAGGTTGGTACTAGATACCTATGCTACTGCCATGAATTTTTCCACATGTCCAACACCACCTTTATGAACTAAAATTTGCTCTAAGAATAAATAATTTGCTCATAGAAAACAAAGCCATATTGTATTCGAAAGACCTGTCCAACGACACCCCACACGATGAGATAGATGAGAAAAAAATCATCCCCACTTTATTTGTAGTCTGGGGAAGTGACCGCGTACCCTAAACGCGCAAAATTTTAAGTTTCTAGCCCTAAGGGTTTGGCCTGTGCGTTGATACATTAGTCAATCACTTTTGCTTTTTATAGACAGACTAGCTGTTGCCCGCAGCTTCGCATACGGAAATTATGTTTTACCTTATTTATTCTTAATTAGGTAGGTACTTATTTTCTGACTGTTTGAAAATTTTAAGTAAATAAAGTTGGGGCTCCATTTAAAAATGTGTCTGTGTTTATTAAATAAAAAGTATTCTTTATGAAGAACACGCGACGTCCAAAAAATCTTTATTCAGATGGCAAACAGCACCGCACCAAGTGTCTTTTACAGTGCCCATGATAATAATACATTTTTTTTTACTTTTTAATGAATTAATTTACTTACTATGCAATTTATATTTTTGCAAATTTTTGGCCTTGAATGTCTGACACATTATAGCGAATGTCAACCGACACAAAAGACACTTTTTCAACAAAAAGATGCGTATCGAAAAAGTAATAAAATAATGGCTTTTTATTCCTCCTTTTTGGTTTTTTTTATACAAAAATTATGTATTATATTAACATGTCTTTATTATGTGCATATATTCATACTAAATATTATGTTGTTATAGTGATAATATTTATTACAGCATAATATACATTTATACCTACCACCCGTTATGTTTTTTCACTTATACCGTATAAAAAAGCTACAACCCATAATCGTCCTACTGCTGGGCTCGGGGTCTCCTCTCATAATGTGAGTGGTGCAGGCCATAGTCTACCACGCTGGCCATGTGCGGGTTGGTAAACTTCATACACCTTTGAGAACACTTTGAAGAACTCTCAGGTGTGCAGGTTTCCTCATGATGTTTTCGTAATGTGTGTTTCGAGAGGTGCGTGCCAGGACTTGAACTCGGGCCCCCACGTTCGGGAGACCAACGATCTAACCGCTAGGCTATCACCGTATACGGCATCATTAATTATGCCCCTTCATTTAAATTGGTAAATTCAAAAAAAAACTTTTTAAAATTTATTCTTGGAATACCTGAGCTAACTACATAATATAGTTACGAAATATCTACTAATAATACATACTATAGGGAAGGTATTTACTAAATTCTTGTCTGATTATTAACTGACTTCAAAAACAGGACGAGGTTCTCAATTTTTCTGTGTATTACATAGGTATTTATACTATTATTTATATGTACTATTATTTCTTCTGTGGTATTACCTGTTATCTATTTACTGGGTGTACTCTTTAGATAATTCATATTCGAAAGCTGCTGCTTGTATGTATTATGTATGAAACAATGAATTAGGGCGCTACAATTTTTTGAGGTCGACGAGGACGAGTTGATGGTAAATTACTACACCGCTGCGGCGCGGCGCCCCCCGTCGTGGACAGTCGCAATTTCCACCGCGGCGGGCGCTTCATTTGACGATCAGAGGCAATCGACAAACGTGTCGATGCCGCTTTGTAGAATTTCTTACTTTTACTATGCAAGCCTAAAACTCGTACTACGCCTACTAACTCTTTGCCACTTACGGGGAGGGTTTAGCTTGGTTTGAAGGATGGATGGAACCCCCTTACAACTTATCTATACCCTGTCCACAAATCTTAGAGACTAAATTGACGTTTCATGGGTGACCAGTTTCGGGTGCAAATTAAATAGTGATGACCATAAACCGGAAAGTAAATCGGAAAAATATTCGCAGTTTTTACGGTAGGTCGAATATTTGTATTAAAGAGTCCCTAAAACTGGTAGAAAAATAAGTTTAAGCAACCGTATCAAATATAATTATATCCATAATATATTTACCCTAATTAATTGAACTTAAAAGTTATTTTACTTACAAGAATTAGTATTTGGTTATGGTATTGGTGACATTCGGTATACAGCTAATTTTATACTATATAGCCAAGAACGTCTATTAAAAACTATTTTAATATATAAAAATTGAGATATCCGAAATATCTCATCGACTATATGCCCCAGGCAATAAGTTTTGAGTGAAAATAAGTTATATCGACTTATCAGTATTAACATTGTTACTAATTGAATGAATTTTTTAATTAGTTCAAACTTCTCACAATTCTTACGAAATGGTTTACTTACGATTCAAAAACCGGAAAAGTAGATTGGACAAATTTAGCTGGTAACATTATTTCGAACTTTGACATTAGTGGTTGTCATTTTAGTCTCTAAGATTTGTGGACAGGGTATACCTACCCTTCAGTTAGGGTTGCCAGATGGCAAGACTGAAATATTTGGACATAACTTCAAAAAGTCGGGATTTGCTGGGGAAAAAATTTTTTTTTGGAAATAACCGGCAAACGCGTTCTGTTGAATCGAGTGAATTGGCGGGACATTTTTATTTTGTCGAGACTCTGGACATCATTTGAAATGTCGGGACAATCCGGACGAATTCCTACCATCTGGCAACCTACAGTATAAAGGCTGAATGGATTGAAAATTAAATCGCAGGAGGCACCTGTCCATCTTTTGAACTAACGACATAACATAGTTACCATACTGAAAATATATTTAATTTTTTTTGATTTTAGGCTATAGAATTAACGTCTTCTCTGTATGACACCTCGGCGTCATTCTACAGCAACCATACCATATTGCCAATCACCAGAATGAAGCGCGGCTTCCTCAGTTCCGTGAGAGGATTCCTTACGAACCTCAAGAGTAGATAAAAATTAAATTTGTATTGATTTTGTAACAAATTTAGTTTGTTGTGTATTTACTTTGTTGTTTTTAATTAAATGCATTTTTTAGATTATGACTTATTTAATTGATAAAGACAGCTAGGTATTTCCCACTACTTATTTAGCAAATGTAAGGGAGTACGTATCTTGAGCGACCCAGAAACAGAGCCCAAAGAAGCTCCTGTCTGTACCACCGTGCTCAATCGAGATGCTAATTAAGTACCTACCCGTGCATGGGTAAACCCGTTAACCCGCCAAACAAATAACTTTCTACCCTCCTAACAAATAAGCTGACAATCTACACTATAATAAGTGGTCACCGTCACCTTGGACATAAGTGTGAACATAATACCAAAGGCATCACCGATGCATTGCCGACCAAGAAGAAATATACAAAAAGAAAGAAAGAACTGGCCAAGCCCTCAACACACGAACACACCGAATAGTATGAGTGTTTGGCCTGACTTAAGAAAGAGGGTGGTCCGTGGTAGCTAGCCACTTGCTATTAGCATTAGCCAAGCAAGCTTTAAAAAAATGATAACCACCAATAAATAATTTTACAATACAATAACACCCATCTTCTAAAATCGTGTAATAGCAAAATCACCCACATTACGAATGTGGTACAAGTAAGTTCGGTTAGCATACTGTACTGTATGTGTACCTACATACTACATACTTATGTACCACTTTTAATTACATGAATGCAATGCGTTGATTTGATTTCATTTGAATGTTTTTCAAAGCGTTTCGGTTGCAGTATCAAACAAATAATACTTGTCGTTACTATTCCACACAGGCGACTAAAATTATTAGATAACATCAAGAATAAAGTGCAATGACTGATATGTAATCAGTTCATCATCTGCTTGCTATCCTTTTCGGCTATCCTTTTAGTTTCTTAAAAACCGTTAATATGATTTTGATGAATTGATAACTGCAATAGATATTGCAAATTATATTGTTATAATTTCTGTTCAGTCTTTCAGTCTTGACATTGGTCGTAGTTGAAGCGATGTATGCATAAGAATCCACTCCAGACAGTATAGCCCTCGCGATGCGCCTCCACCCTCCATTTGTTCAGTCTTCAGCACTTCGTGAACATTGGACCATGAAAGTATGTGTGACAGTTTTGATCATGTCTGTCCAACGCGTACGTGACTGACCGCGTGATCACTTGTCTTCCATTTGCCCTTGAACAACGAATCATTCCATTCCATAGAGTGTTTGTTTCGAAAAATGTGTCCGAATATATCAGAATTCGTATTTGCACAGTCGATGGTAATCTTTCTTTGATTTGAGTTCCTTATAGATTGATACCTACATAAACGCTCTCCAAGCGATCCACATTAATCGTAACCAGTACCACATTTCGAGTGCATCAATTTTGCGTCGGTCTTTCAGGCGAACCGTCCACATCTCAGCGTCATATAAGAAAATAAGGAAAACTATGCTTTTTATCAGGCGAACTTTCGTGGCTTATGTTGCAGTTGCACCAAACTCTTTAATTTATCAACAGCAGATCTTGTGATAGCACATTTCCTTCGAATCTCATTTTAAATCCTTTTGATATAGTGCATAGGTTAACATGGACCAAAGCAATGACCAGTTTAGTAGGTGAATTTCCAGTAGCACTACCGGGTAACACTACGTCTTGTACCCGGTCGGTAGTAATAGCCTTGGGAAATTCACCGTCTGGTAGCTGGTAACACTAGTCAGCCATAGACTGTAGACATTGATTGTCATTTGACTTGACAGTGTCAAGTTGACACTATTTCAAGTGTCAAATCTGTCAAGCAAGTCCATCCAATCCAAATGAGTTAGAAAATAATACTGTGTTTAGTGTTTACGCTTTTATTTAATTGTAACAGTTTTGCTACCATGGCATTTTTTAGACGATGCGTACCTATTGTAACAAAAGTAATAACGAATGGATCCCTCTCAAAACAAAGTATATATTCACGACTTAAATACCTGGTATCAAATTGTACTTCATAACCTCTTCATCACGGGTTATTTATTTGGTTTCAGGACAAAGCATACATCGATGGGTGGCACCTACATTGATAGATTTTAAAAAGCGGGAGGAAAAAGCTGGTGGAAAGAAAACAAATCCAAGAAATACATTTTTAGAATGGAACCTCGAGGCAGAGTTATACGCATTTGGGCGCAGATTAAATGAAGATTTTGATTCTGATTTACTGTTACAAGCATTTACAGATCGTTCCTACGTAATTAAAGAAGAAATGAAGCAAAAAGAAATGGAATTTAATATAAAAATGAAAGACAATAAAGAGCTTGCAAAAGAAGGTAAGAGTATAATTTTGAAACTAATAAACACTATAAAATATTTCTCAGTTCATCCTAGAAACATGGTACCGGGTAGCTATACAAACCTATTCCAAGCATCACGCAACATGCACAAGTTTGGGATAATTGAGAAGTTGAATTGGTGGTTTGTGGTACAAGCGGGAAGCTGATGCGCGTCTCTGTTGTTCAGCAGAGTGCACCAGCTGCATGGTTAATGGTTAGAACTCTAATCAACAATTGCAACTAGTTTCTGATTTAATATATATTTTTGTTATTGAATTATTGTTATTAACCATAAAATTATTTTCTTTTGTATGTTTCAATATTAAATGACAATTCACATTCTTTTATAGGTGAAAAATTCATGGAGGAATATATTCAACGTTATTTAGAAGCAGTGCTTCCAAAATTCCCATTGGAAGGAGTAAGAGGTGTAAGAAATCACCTTTTGAGTGAAAGTGTTTTGGCCCACGTCAGCTTGCATCTTGGAACTAAGGATATTGTTCTAGCTGCAGTAAGTATTATGGAGCATTTAACAGCTCCAACTATAGTTCCTTTACCCTTCAGATAAAAGTTACTTATTTCCAAATCTTGAAATTTTTACAATGTATGCTAGTTTCCTGAACACTGAAAGTAAAATATAATGTATATTTTATACATTGATGATATTTTATACATTGATGATCACCATTTTTCGATAGGTTTTTTGGTTTGTATAACTAAGAAATATCAAATATATCTGATTTCAGGAATACCCAGTGGATAACTATATATTAGCAAACACTCTTAAAGCAATAGTTGGCTGCCTAATACAGTCAGCAGGAGAAGAGAGGGCAGCACATTTTGTTAGAGATTTTGTTATAACACAGCTTCAAGGTATGAAAACCAGGCATTTAAGTTATTGAACATCTGAAAGTTCATATTTCCTAAGGATACATACGTATTCATAGTTATTATAGAATTTTTTTTATTTATTAAAATTCTCATCCCAGACCTTTTATGTGAGCCAACTTGTATTATGGTAAAATTTTTTACTCAATCTTGAACCATGTACTTTCTAGGCAAAGACGTAAACGATTATTGGGAAATAGAAGATCCATGGACCATGCTTACTGGACTACTGTCAAAAAGCAAGACTGTCATAGAGCCACGGTTGATAGCTGAGGTTGGGAGGAACACATTGCTGGCCTGTTACCGAGTCGGTCTTTACATAGATAAGAAAATGTTGTCTTCAGGTAGGAATTACAATATTATTTATTTACTGACAAGCTGTATATTGCTTCGTTAAGTATGTATACTTAACATAGACAAATGAGTATTGGCTGTTGCTAGTTGTTAGTTGAATAAAATAAATAAATCATCTGCTCAAACAGATATACTTGTTCTTCCAGTAATCGTGAGTAATGCATAAATTTGCCCTTTTACCAGTAGTTATTATTGACAATACATTTAATTTATAAGTTTATGGGTGCATAAATGCATATTCAGAAACAAGTCCCTGCATGGCTTCGTGATATAAATAATATTGATAAATTTAAAATGGAATTAAAAAAGCTGTTAATTAATAAATGTTATTATTCTGTTCATGAATTTTTAACTGACAATTTAATTTATTAACTGTTTTATAATTTAATTTTTAATAATATTTGTATGCCCGAAAGGGTTGAATATAGAGGACTTGTTAATATATTTTAAGACCTGTAATACCTATGTTCACAAATAAAGAATTATTATTATTATAATTATAATGTGACTTTGTCACACATGCCGATGGAACCCTGCTTAATGGGGTTCCTTTTTACGCGTAAATAAAAATAGTGAATTAACTGACTAAACTGATTTATTTTATTCATAATATTTAATATTATTAATATTTTATAATATATATATTTTATAATATATTTATTAATATTTTATTTATTTTATTCATAATATTGGCGGACCATTAGACACTTTTTTTAAGCGTCACAATGTCTAATTCTATTTTGATTTTTCTATTTCTATTTTTGTTTATTTTTATTTTGTCTATGTCTATTTTGATTCTAATCAGCGGCCAAACAAAATATTTTAGAGATTTATTTAATTTCCAGGTTTTGGTGAGGATGTAAAAATTGCGAAGGAAATGGCTGCAAGAGAAGCTCTCAAAAAAATATTTGGCACTGAAGATAGTATGGCTCCAATAAATTTCAAACTCGAAGGCATACCGAAGTCAATATCGCAGACTAGATATCAAATTTCTGCAAGTTAAACTTAAAATTGATATAACATTAAGAATCACGTTTGTTTGTTGTAATAATAGCTTTTATTAAATAATGATAGTAACATAATTATTTTACTTAATTCATAATATTATATTTTAACTACATAACAGCTCTTTTTACAAATTCAACAATTTATACACTTTTACAAAGTTTTACAATAAAATTACGCACACGCATTTAAGTAACGACATACGGAACGTGAAAAGGCACTTAAAAATCACAGATTGCAGATTTTGTCAATTTTCCTTTAGTCTGGTGCAGAATCCATTATAAGATTACCGTGTTTGTCTTTGATGCGCACTCTGCCCGATGCATATCGAGTTTCTGAAGTACCATCGTTGTAAACTAGCTTCACTGTGCCGTCGGGGAACTCACGGCGCTAGAAAAACGTGCATGTATGGATAAAAGTTCATTTTTACATGACCAGAGGTTGCTTTTTTTGACGGATATGATTTATGTGGGATTCAAGCTATAGGTCTCTAATGGCCTGCACAATTGTACTTTGTCGTCACAAAACAAAGTCCTTGAACCAGGGACTCTACGCATGCGGTGTGAATGTGAAACCTAAACAATTTCAAAGAGAATATATCATATATCATTATATCCATCAAAGACATCAGATTTCCTCTCAGACAAGAAAAGGGGATCAAACGTGCGTGGTACTTTCAGTCACAAATATTATTATTATTATTTAATAAGGCACTAGCAGCTACTGCAGTTGATGCGTGCATATCACTGCACTTGTGTTCGATTTATATATTTTTATTGTTGTGTATTCTGAATATGCGTCTATATTTACCTTATGATCCTTAGCATGTACTTCGACTTGTCCGTTGGGGAAGACGATCCGTTGCTCGCCGGTGGCGGACACGGTGAGCGCCGCGCCGTCGGGGAACCGCCACTCCTCGCGTACGTGCTCGTTCTTGGGGTCGTAGTAACGGACGCTGCCGTTCGGGAGGCGGATCTCAGACGAACCGTCCTTGTAACGCTTCTCAATTTGTCCACTGTAATAGAGATAATTATGTAATTAGATATGATAAGCAAGTGGTTTAATATGTTGTGTTTGGGTGTAAAGGGCTCCATCCATCTTGAATACAAACCAACCTCCATTGGTCGCGGGGAACGTGCATCTAGGTGGCTAAAGAGGCCCCTAAATAATTTACGCTACGTCCATCCACGACAGAATTTAAATAAGGCTCATTTTATTTCCTCAACTGGTTCAAGCAAAAATACAAAAATCCGTTGGGGGAGGCCCCAAACAAATATCCTGGATGCGCCACTGCTCGTGCATCCCACTGAACAATGGAAAATGGCGGTAGATCACTTCTGTTGGAGATCACTAGACTCTGTACAACACACTTTTTACCCGCCAGGCTACAACCCTCCTAAAATTGGCAGTGAAATGTTTTTTTTTTACATGTTTCGATTAAACTTTTGCAGAGCCATAAATAATATCTTGCAAGAGCTGCCTGCTTTGATGAGACCAAAATCAATTTTACGTAAGTGAAAGCGCCGATTAAGGGGCACAGCCAACGTTAATTTAATGAAAATAAATTGGATAATATGAGCTACTACTTACTCTGAAAATTCCAAAACTTCTAATCCATCTGCATGTGTGGTGTGATATGTCTTTGTCTCTGCATAGAAATATTTTATTCTGCCCTCGTCATAAAAATTCTCTTTAATATCGCCATTGTAATAAATAAATTTGCTATATCTTCCGTCGGCCGATATTTGTTTAAGATTGCCGTTGGGAAATCTAAGTTCTTTTGACCCATCGGGTTTTCTAATTTCCGTTGGATTTAGATTCGTTTTAGACGTTCTGCTTGAGGTCGGCTCAGGACTTGGAATCATGCTTTTATCGGAATACAAATCTTTATTTATAAATGTTTCTGTTCTGTGATTTCTAGATACCCGACTGCTTAGTATTGAAACAGGGGACTTAGGTCTAGTATCCAGACACTGTTTATTTTGCTTATTAATTGTACTGTTGTATTCTTCTGAAAGCTTTGCTCCATTTATTGGCGATTTAGATCTACGGTGCGATCTATAACTTGGGATTGTAACAGGAGAACATGAAGTATTTACACTTGCCTCACTAGAATTGGTCTGATAAGGTGATAATGAATTCTTACTAGATCGATCAAGTGATCTACCAATGGAATCAGTCCTTTGAATGAAAAATCCATCAGTGTTATTGTGTGTGTCTGTATGTTTTGTACCCTTCGAATGAGTTTCTTGTTTATTAGATGGTGAGAGTGATTGAAACCTTTCGTTGTAAATTTTCTCCAAATTATTATCTTCGCCACTATCATTTTCGTTTATTAGATCAGAATCATTAAAATCTTTATTTTCATTATTAAAGTCTTCAGTATCTGATTCATTGTTTATAACTAAGTGCTTATCTCTAAGAATGTCTGCTTCTTTATCACTAACACAATCTTTTTTACTGAAATATTTTGCATATCTAGATGTAACATTTAAATTAGGAACACTTTTGGCTCTGCGCCTTGTAGATACTGGTGGCGGTTTCTTAATTCTACTCTGCCTTTCAATTTCAAAGGCTTTATATTTTTGATTACTGGTGATATCTGTTTCGGAATGTACATCTTTTGAAGACATATTGGTAAGTTTTTTATTTATCTGCTCCAAATATTTGAGGTTGGTTAATCTTCGAGTAATATCGTTACTATGTTGAATTCTCCTGTTTTCCTTTTTAAGCTTCTCAATTTCATCTTGTAGTGTTTTCCGCTCCTTCTCTATAATTTTTAACTGGTTTCGCAGTCTAGCGATTGTAGATGTTGACTTCGCATCTTTGTTTCTGATGTCTTCTTTAAGCTCGGTTATTTCCCTTTTTAAATTAATAACTTCTTCTTTATCTTTTTTATTAAGTCTTCCTCTCATTTCTCTAACATATCTATCATAAATCTGTTTTTGTTTATTAAGTTTTTCTTTCTCTTCAGCTAGGTAATACTCAGATAAAATTTTTTCTTCATTATATTTTTGTTCAAAGGTTGTTTTCTCTTCATAAAATTTTTGTCTTTCCATGTCAAGCTCCTCACGCATTTTAGATAAGTTTGCATTTTCTTTCCTGAAGGTTTCTATTTCATCTTCTAATTCCCTAAGCCTGTCTTTTAAAAGTTCACTTGTAGCAATTAATTTAGCATTCATTTCTACCATGTCAGCATTAACACCATCATCTTTTTTGACATTGTCATCAGGACATTTTTCATTTTCTTTTAATTTTTTCTCCTCTTTTCTTGTATTTTTTTTCATGCCTATGTTTTCTTCCTTAGGTTCCTCTTCATTACATTGACTTTGAATTACAGTTGATGTGTCACCTTTTTTACAAGAACAACATGTTGACACAGAAGAACAGGTTTCACTGCCCTCTGTCACAATGCTGCAGGTTTCACCATCACAGCAAGAAATATTCCTATTTATATTTGATCCTTCATGATGCAAATGCAATAAATTTGGATTACCATATAAACATTTTTGCATAACAATAGGAGTACTTTCACCAGAACATTCTAAATTGTTTTTTCTTAAAAAACGATTAAAGAATGAATTGTTCAAATTAAAGCTCTCATGGGTCACTTTATTTTCAAGTAGTTCAAACATGTTTTGCTCAGCTCTTTCTATATCTTGCCTCAGTTTTAAAGGGGTTTCATTACAACTTGATTCAGAAATAGTGCTTTTTGCAGGAGAAACAAAATTTTTGTAGTAATCACTTTGCTTGAGTTGCCTTAAAAACATGTCTTGTTCTTTTGTCAGTACAGAAGCCCAAGTCTGCCCTTTTGCTATTTTAACTGGATGTCTTCCATTTGGTGGACCTTGGGTTTTGAGTGAGGGCTTATTATTAGTAGGTTCCACTATTGCTTCTGATGAATTGCCACTGCAACTATGACTGTTTACATTGCTGTTTCTTCCATCAATAATAGGAGGTAATTTGCTGTGTTCCTCCATTCCATTTGCATTGCATTTCTTGGCATGTTCTATGGGAGAAACAACTTTAGGCTTAGGTTCCACTATTTGAACATGAACTGGTTTTTCTTTTTTATTAATTTTTCCTACTTCTTTAGATTCTAAATTAGGTTTTATGGTTTTTGCAGATGTACTAGACTTTCTCCATGGCAGCGCTTTGGTGTTTTGAATAACCAAATCATTTTTCCTAAGGCCAAAACGAGCCATGCCATCACCACGCCTTAAAAAAGGTTTCTTACTTTTGGAAGTGTTTTGTTGTATATTTTTGGGACTTTTACTTTTAGTGTTTTTTTCACATTCCAGTTTTTGTATGATAAGTTCTTCAAAATTATTTTTAGGTGACAATATTGGCATTTCATCTAGTGATATTTGTTGTTTAGTTGCAGGCTTCGTCTGTCTTGCTTCCATTGTTGCAGGATTGCCAAATTTTGCAATACTTGTAATAACATCACTGGCCTGTAACACAGCTGTTCTTGAAACTTTGCTTGAAACACTTCTGGACGAGATCGGTGAATTAGTAATAAACTCTGACTCTTGAGACAGATTCAACGCCGAAACACCCTCGATATAATCTTGCTCTATTTCTTTTCCAGACGAAACATCGGCTTTTAAACATGAGCTGTCCTCGGTATGTATTATTTCCTGCGACGATTGTAACAAACTTCGAAACGTATTGTAACTGGTGCTATTACTGAAATGGCTTACTATTTCTGTTACACTAGAGGAAACTTCAGGCGAATCTTGGTATTGTAAATTATGCTTTTGTAGCTTCCCGCGCTGCATTATTTGTATTTGCCGTAACATCTGCAAGCGTTCAAATATTTTTGAAGGAGACAAGGAAACATCACTTTCCGAGTACGACTGATCCATTTTACGGAAATATGTTTACGAATATAAAATCACATAAATACTAAATTACTACACACAAAAAACTTTTATATACAATAATAACGAAGTTTTAAAGTTTTGAATTCCACCACTTGTTGTCATAAGTCGTCTGTTGTCTTTGACTTGACACTTGACAGTTCTTGATAGTTGGCCATAGATAAATACAAAACATTATGGATCATAGATATATTACTCTAACTGGATAAGTAATTTTGTAGAGGTACGTATACTTGAAGATTGATGACGTCATATCAGAAGGACCATTTTTGTATTGTGTCCATGTTATCTATAGTCCCAAGACATATCATTTGATTGGGATTTTTTATAATGATATAAAAACATCTAAGATTAATAACTTCAATTCAATTTTCAATTTACTCTTTAAGCAATAAACTAAATTCGTTAATTTTGAAGAAATTCTAATAAAATGTATTATTTCAACATTATAATTCTTAGCACCAGAAAAATTCAAATACATTTTGAAGAATTATACCAAAATAGGACACAATTTTTCTAAGTAAGTGTGGACACCCTACAATTGTGAAGGACAATCTCAATCCGGCCTGTGATTGCTCAAATAGTCCTTCATATATGACGTCATCGATCTTCAGGTACCTCTACAAGGTCATCACTCCAGATAGAATAATATATCCATGTTATGGATACAGTTCATGTCCTGACCACAGAATATACGATATGTAAAAAAATCAAATAAATCACTATCAAATGCGAAAAGAAAAATGTTGCCAGTAAACATTATGTGTGTTTGCATAGTAGAATGTATAATATTTTTGGGGTATCTATCGGTATACGTATGTGATATAAAACTCTTTGTTGAATTTTATTATACTTAATAGTTCAATATTACATATTACAAAAAGCTAATTATTAGTCATTACACACCAGGGTGACTGGGGTTGCAGGTTCACAGCAATATTCCAAAGCCCACCTATTTATGCTTCCAAGCCCAAAGTTGCTTCCGCAAGCCATCATAGATTATTTTGGCTATACAACTCATGAACACTGCAATGTCTGATATTTTATTAAACATTAAAAATCAAACAGGGCAACATTTTTGTATGGAGTAAGTTGTAAGTAGGGTAAGTTGGGGTAAAATATAACAGATAAGACAAAAAGAGTGTATTTAAATAAGAGGCATAATGACTGCCAAGTTTCGACGCCAAAGTGCAGTGGTGCTGCATATACCAAAAATATAATTTTTGACAAGTTGTTCAAAGCGTAGTAAATCTAAATATTGATAGATCTTATCATAATTGAGTTTGAATCGCGTTTGAACCGCATATTATTCTAAAATAATGCATCAATTTAGTGTATTTGGATATAGCAATGAATATATGATATAGCAATGAATGGATATAGCAATAGCAATTCATTTCCAAAAGAAGAAAATATGCGAAAACTTTCGCAAAGACTCGTTGCAAAGACTTTCGAGCCGTAAACTTGTGATATAATGACCGTAGGATGCCATTATATAACAAGTTATATGTAAATGCAATACATTCTAATATATAAGAATAATAAAAAAAAGATATTGGATACGAAAGTTTTTACAGACATTCTAGACATTTATGTAAACATGAATCAGTGTTGCCAACTCGGTATCAGGTTTGGGGGCTAAACACAGTTTAAAAAAGGGCTAGATTCGTCCAATACATTGAAAATAGGGGCTATTGCTTAATTATCAATGGTAACGGCGAAAAAAAAAAGGTCGTCAGACGCTCTACAAGTATGTTAATGGTAATTTTTTTCGACATCTTTCACTACATTTTATCGTTTTTTTCGATCGATTGCATCAAAAACTTCGTGGAAAACCTGAATTTATCCCTTTTTTCAATAGGTATGGCGGAAAATGGTTTTGGGGCTAGAAATTGGGCTAGGTGCTAAATAATTATACATTATTAATGCTAAATAATTATATAAAAACAGAATAATTAAACCTTGGATGACATCTGGGTTACTGCGTTGTGTACGAAATCGAGACCGTCTTCATAAATTGTCCAAGAAAGATCCTTATAACCCAATAACTAGACTAACTTACACCCGCTACAGGAATTTTTGCACAAATTTATTAAAAAAGATAAAACTAGCTTACGATCGTCTGCAGTTTCAAAAAGCTAAGAATAACCCCAAGGCTACATGGAATTTTATCAAAAACACAGTGTTTCTCAATAACAAAACTACTTCTGCCTATGATTTACTGAAAATAGATTCAAGCCCAGGTCATTCTGTTAACACCGTTAACAAATATTTCAGCTCCATTGGCAGCAATATGGCTTCTACATTCACCGATTTACCCCATAATAAAACCTCGTTACTCCAATCTAACCCTCAAGTCAATTCTATGGCTCTGATTAACTCACATATTTAATTTATGCCTAACTTCTGGAATTTTCCCGACAGCCTTCAAAATAGCCGTCGTACACCCGATTTTTAAGAGTGGAGATAGAACCAGTATCAATAATTTTAGACCTATCTCTGTACTAACTACTCTATCCAAAATTCTTGAGAAAATAATAAATAACCGTATAAAAAATTACATTAGTACTTACAATATCCTGTCAGAGAATCAATATGGCTTTCGAAATGGAAAGTCCACCGAAGACTCTGTCTTAGATCTTACAAATAGTATTATAAGTAACTTTAATTCAAAATTGAAAACAATCGGTATATTCCTGGACCTCTCTAAGGCATTCGATACTGTTTCTATCCCCATTCTCTTGAGTTACTTCGTAGCTATCTTACCGATCGTAAACAACGTGTTAAAATTGAAAAATACGTGAGTTTCGACTTACCCTTAACTTATGGCGTTCCACAGGGGAGTGTACTTGGGCCGACATTATTTCTTATTTATATTAACGACCTTTGCAGTTTGGCTATAAATAAATGTAAAATACTGACTTACGCGGATGATACTGCACTTCTTGTTCACGGTATCACTTGGGCTGAAGCCTGTTTCAATGCCGAAATAGCTATGCGAACGATCGTCGACTGGTTAGATAAAAATTTGCTCACCATAAATTTAAATAAAACTACTTTTTTAACCTTCTCTGCTAGTACATCTTCCTTACCTGCTGAAGCATTCACTATTACAGCCCATCGTTGTAAAGATGAAAGATCTTGTTCCTGTACAAAATTAACGCCGACTCATACAGTTAAGTACCTTGGAGTTCAAATAGATCGTCTTATGTCCTGGAAGGGACAAATAGATCAAACAGTATCCAGAGTTAGAAAATTAATTTATATATTTAAAACGCTGAGCCGAATTATTGACGAGGAAACTCTCAAGATGGTATATTACTCCTTGACTCAATCTGTATTGCTATACTGCCTTCCAGTCTGGGGTGGAGCTGGCAAAACCAGCATACTCCGTTTAGAGAGAGCGCAACGTGCAGTGTTAAAGGTAATTCATTCAAAACCAACCCGTTTTCCTACAACCGAGCTTTACTCGATTGCTAATGTTCTGACAGTTCGACAGTTATACATCCGGCAGACTGTACTACGTAAACATTTAAGTGCCCCTTATGTCAATATAAATGCAAACTCTCGACGGGCAGCTCGGATATTTGATATAACAAGATGTAATAGTGCATTAGCTAGGCGTCATTTTGATTATCTTGCAACACGAATATATAATAAAGTAAATGGAATCTTACATCTATATCCACTTAGGTACCATGAATGCAAATTAAAATTGACAGAATTCTTGCAAAATTTAACATACGATGAGACCGAATTAATAATTAATAGTTAATAATTAATTAATTAATTCTAATAATACACACACACACACACACACGCACACACACACACGCACACACACACACACACACACACACACACATACACACGCATGCATACACAAACGCACACACACAGACACGAACATCCACACAAATATGTCATTGTAATAGATTTAAGGTATTGTTTGTATTTCTTGCTTCTCCGAGGTGGGCGTAAACAGCGGCGACACAGTCTCAACTATTGTCGTTGTTTACAATCATATATGTCTATTGTAAAACTGTTTTTATGACAAATAAATCTTTAAATCTTTTTTAAATCTTTAAAATTATTTGAAGGGCTGTAAAAACCATAAAAAGTGCTAGATCTAGCCCCGAAAGGGCTAAATTGGCAACACTGACATGAATGCATCAAGATGTCATCGGTTTGCTTACTGTATGTGCTGGTGGCGCCGTCTACACCAAACTTTGCTTAATGTTCCCTATTTGACTTGTCTTCATTTCTTCACATTTTAAAATTAATCGATAATACGATAGTAGTAGGATTTGGACTTTAGACCTGGTAACCCTAATTTTTCACATTTATAAATGTCAAAATTTTTGTTCAGCCTTATTCAAAAAACATCTGTTCTTCTGCAGGTTAAAAGTGTTACAATGTCTAAACGAAGTTTTCATAGAAGCCCAAAGTTCAAACCTGAGGTAAAAATGGTTAACACTAGAGCCAGGCAAGTTGTATCTGTTCCTAACAAAAAGGAGAAAGTTGAAATTCTAGCAGCGCCTATAAAATCTGTCTCTGATAAAAAGCTCTACAAGTGAGTAAAATATAGAATTTTTAATCAAAATACAATGTATTATTCACTTTATCTGTATACTGTTATTTTGTTTTAATGTAAAGTTGTATTTATTATCATTGCTCGTAAGTAATAACATTGCTTGATTTCATTGATTTAGTCTAAATTTTATATCTTTTTAAGACTGGTTTATTCACAAATTTATAGGTGAAGAAGGAACACACCATGGGGTGTGTCCTAGTGTGTGAAGCAACTCAAAAATGTATATTTTAAATTGTTTATTTTACTTTATTCAATTTTCAACATAATGTGTTGGAAAGAATATCATGAGTATTGCAGAACTAAAATCTAAAGTAAATATCTTGTCAAAAATATTGTGTTGGCTGTCAGCTACAGAACTTAATTTATATATGTGCATGGTTTATTTCATTGGTTAAAATTTAAAATACAGTAGGTGGTAAGGTGAAGGGCGAGAGATTAGGGGGTTTGATGCTGATTACAGCAGTACCACTCACAACTTTCAGTGAAGCAGTGTTTCTGACAAAATTAAATACCCCCCCTTGCTGAGCCCCCTGTTTATTTGAAACAAATATGTCAAGATTTTCAAGAATCACAATGACATTATGAAATTTACTTGTGATGAAAAAAATATGTGATTAGTCACAATCAAATAAAGTCTATGTTACTCAGCAGTAATGTAGCTCTCTATTGGTGAAAGAATTTTTGAAATTGTTTGAGCAGTTTTTGAGTTTATTCATTACAAACATACAAAAATACAAATCTTTCCTCTTTATAATAATATTAGTGTAGAAAAGTCAATCCATCAACTTCTTTTTGAGTTTGGCTCCCAGAATCATATTATATCTATGCAACTTAATTATGATAAAATAGATATAAGCCCTATTTAGTACAATCTTACAGTATCTTTTTATCTTAATTTGTAATTTAAAAATAAGACTGACACAAAAATAAAAGCCTTTAAAGACATATAATCACTGCTAAAACTAATAATTTCAATTTAATATTATTTATAATTTTTTTAAACCAATATAAAAATAATATTTATATTAAATATGGAGTATATTTTACATAATTGTCTGTTGCAGTTTTTTTTATTGGAAATAAAAGCAGTCTCCAAAATATACTTCACAAAATTAAAGTATTTTAACACTACTTCTGTGCAAATTCTGCTAAATTGTGTGGGGGCATTTTAAAATCTTTAATTTTTGTTGTTTTTTATAATTTTTTATTATTAAACAGTAGATATCAGCTACTTAGTCCAATGAATTATGTATATATGGATTTTTTTTTAGAACTATACGGTTAGAAAATGGTCTAACAGTTCTTCTAATATCCGACCCGAGTCGTACTCCAATACTTGAAGAGTCTAGCTCCAGTGAGGAAGAGTCTGGCTCTGATGAGTCAACTGACCCAGAGAGTGATGGGGCTCATTCTGACAACTCTGCTGCCAGTGACCATCATGGCACCAAAAGACGCAGTGAATTTGATGAAGAGAAGCTTGTAAGTATTTTGTTGTTCATTTATATTCTACCACCACATAAATAATATGTGGTGATGAAGTGGATCTCTGTGGACTTTGGCTCTGTAGAAACTATTTCTGTTTTTGTCATAAATTACAGGATTAACATTTCATGGAATTTGCTGAAATGACCAGATTTCATTTGAGAATACTATTGGATCACAAACATTTCATGGTTTGTTGAAAATCAGTGATGTATGAAGTATTTAAAATTATTATCTGATACACACATATTAACTCCTGTGCATTAGGATTCTCTATAATGCGGTATGACATACTTAAATTGCATACAATTTAACATAAATTGCTTGAATTACGAACTATAGATACACAGTTATTACTAGCTGAGCTACAAGGTTAATGAAATTGATATAATTATAATACTATAATATAGTTTTATTTGCACTAAACATAGCTAAGAACACTCTTGATTAGGTCACCTTTCATAGAAAAAAAACTAAATCAAAATCAGTTCAGCCGTTTTGGAGCTACAATTCCACAGACAGACATATATACAGATACACAGACACACAGAGAGTTAAAAAATTGTAGTAAATAGCTCTATTTTACTACCATATTCTGTTAATCTGCCATTATTCCTCCTTTTAAGAGAATTGTTCTCTGTCTCAACCTATAATACCTAATTGTTGTTATTCTTGACTTTTATCTCCTTGAAATTAAACATATTAATTTAATTTATTGCACAAAAAAATATAAATATGAACTTGAAGGGGGCAATTTGTAAGAAAGTAAGTTTTTAGCTGATTTAACAGTTATGCATCAAGTATGATTGAGTTTGAAGTGTTAGGCAATAGTTCAAAATCTATGCCAATACTACTCTTGTATGTTTGACCATGGAACAACCTTCACCTAAGACCTTAAACTATTATTATCACAACAAAATTGTTACAATAGATGTTGAGAAATTTGACAATTCTTTTGTAATCATATATAAAAAACATGAAAAAAAAGGGTGCGTGTACTTTTGTACGCGCGTGAGAAGTTATACTTCTTTGGCATGAAAAAAAAAACAAAAAACAATATTAAAAAAACATTGTTCAAAATATAATATTCAAAAACAGCAGTACTAAAAATAAAAATTAAATAATATTTTGAAATAATTTAATTTACGAATCTCTATAGTCAAACTATATGTGTTAAGCGCCATCTGTGATTAATTTTGTAGTATATTCTAATATTACTTTGCAAAAACAAATCAATTGTAAATCTTTTTTTTCTGTTTTTATAATTGTAAAAACACCATCTATGTTCTATTACGAGAACTATTACGATACCATGCTGTAAAACCAGTTTTTGTGGGATTTTATTCAGTTCAGTTGAAGAATAATTTATTTTCCGACAGGCATTAAACTTTAATACAGATTAAGGAGAGAAAAAGAATGGGCTGCTAGTCCCAAAGACAAGTATCGATTACTATTTACTACAGTCCGTTCAGTTATTTTACCTCTGACAAGCTGTCATTACCTTCCCATTAGATTAGCATTACTTGCTGTCAAGTGACGAGTGTTGCAAAAGTTCCCGATTTATCGGGAGATCTACTGATTTTGGTTATCGTCTCCCGATATCCCGTTTTAGCGACCGTTTCTCCCGATTTTTTTGCATTTTCTACCAATGTAATATAATATTGAAAATTAAAATAGAAAATAGTGTTATAAATACAAAAAACAAAAGAAATTGAGTCGCTCAATGAAAATACAGAAGAATTTTGGGCAAACGTAGGTACATATTATAGCATAAAACGTGGTCATGGCTCACGAAATCGTGTTCTAATATTTTTTCCAACTGAATCAATGATAGGTCTATTACACACAAAAAAATTAAAAAGTACAAAAAACCCGACTGCGTATAAAACATGTGCGACATAATGAGGATAAGTTTTGTAAAATGGATGGAAGCTTAGACGCGGAAATTGATAAATTTATTATAGGATTGAAAGACGAGTGTGATACGGAATCTGAGAGCAGTTTTGATGATTCATGTTCGTCCGATAGTGATTATTTATCATTAGGCGTGCGTTTGGATCATTCGTATGCCAACCCAATTTAAAGCAATTCAATTTGTTGTAATTTTAATATAACTACCGAGAATGTGAACTGATTAGTTAGAAGACTGTAAAATAATACATTATTTTATTTGAACGTGTATCATTTTTACTATCGTTACTTTTGGCTCAACCTAGTAAATAATATTTATATACATCAGAAGAAACATGAAATATTTCATGTTAGGGAATCGTACAAACTAAACATTACAACACACAGCTAAGGTTAACCAACTTAATAAATTAATAATGTAGTTTTTATAAGGAAGAATATAAACGCGTATAAACAAAATTTTGATATTCATAATCGCCAAACAAAAAGAATGTATCAATTAATTACGCCTTCGTTCCGCCTAAGTAAAGTGCAACGATCTTTCATAGGGCTTGGTGTACATTTCTTTAATAAAATCCCAAAATTAATACGTGACTTGCCAATAGAATCTTTCAAAAAACGTGTAAAAACACAATTGTTAGGCAAGGGATATTATAGTGTAGACGAGTATTTAAATGACAAAGACGCATGGAAATGATTGGCTCTGCAACCAGTTCCACTCAGAATAGTAAACTTTTGTATGATAATATCTTTTTTGTAATATTTTTTTAAAAGATGTGCTGAGGAGTTTATTCAGGCTTTTCTTCTCCTCCATGACAAAACACCTTCCGAAAAGACAAAAAATGACGTGCATAAGTGTATCAATGATACCTATATGAATAAAATATTTTGACTTTGACTTTAATAGCTAGAGGTAAAATAACTGTGAACGGACTATAGACAAATCGACCCATAGACTCGATCAATCAGTACAGACTACATTGTCTTTCGTAATTTTTCAGCACAGAATAAAAAGAAAGATTTTAAGTGATGTTTTAATATTTCAGTCTCCAAACAAAACAACAACTTTTCTACGCGAATTTAAAAATTATAAAAGTCCTGAAATCCAAATAAATAAAATGTACTATAATTTCGATAGACATGAAACTGGACAAAATCACAGACTGCAGATCACGGATAGAACGATATGGCGGCCATGGAACTAACGCGCCAAAGGAGAAACCCAGCTTACATAGAAACTCAGGCCCAGGTAGACAAGACTGGAAATTGGCTGTCAATTAGATCACTGCAAAAGGTTTAATTTCTCCAATTTTCACGGCTGCCAGCAATGGCCAACTAAGGAAATCCTAGAATGAATCACCTTAATTATAGGTTATGATTATGTCATATTCGTGTCACAGTGTTATTTAATATGTATGTTACACTTACTATAAACCAAACACCTACGAGTAATCATTACAAACGTAATAAAAAGTCAAAAATACTAACACTTAAACTACGAGTTTAATGGTTAAAACTAAGTTGGCGGGTGTCTATTATACTATCTACTACTTAAATGATTTTTACCCAAAACGAATGTCATAAAAAGGTTGTATAATAAAAGCTATTGCATATTTCAAGAGATTTTATTAGTTATCATTTATATTAATATTTCGTCTAGTTGTGCAGGAGGCGCTATATTTCGTTGGTACCTTGCCCAATCAAGATACCATAATATACTCATTGTAAGTATGGCCACAGCAAACTACTGATCTTCTAAAGATGTATAGGGTACGTTATCCAGTGTTCAGGACTTATTCTGAACCTTTGTCAGTCACAAAACAGGCGATTAAGTAGTCCATATTCATATAGTATTGGTTTGCCAGAAATTGTAGCGAAACTGCGAAAACACATTCACCAAAACACAAGTACGAAATCGAATACAACAGTAAATTAAAATAACTGTGTGCGTGTCGATGAGTTTCAATAGTAAATAGGACTCCAAATAGGTACGCTGAAAATATTTAATAGAAAAATACAAAAAATCACGCGTAGAAACATGAAAGATCGATGACAAATATGACAGTACAGTGGTGTTATTTATAAATACTATGGTTACCAAAATGACATTATTAGGGATTACATCATCTTTGTTGTCAATCGATTAATCGATGTCAAAATATTCGAAATATAATTTAATAAAATTAGCGTAACGATTGAATGGTAATTCTAAATATATTACATAGTTTTAATATGTATGGAATACGAAAACATGTAAGAAATAAACTAATATTATAATTATAATTAACAAATAATACATAAAATATATTATTATATTCCATCAATCGATTATTATGAATCAATTCAATCGATTATAAAATCGTTTGTAATGAGGTAAATACTGTGAAAACTTTTTTGCATACAGAAAAAATACAGAATTTAGCTAACTTCACGTTGTAGAATTTAGGTGTCGGTGTGCGCGCGCATCATAGAAATTCACTCTCATCATTTTTCACCATCGCGCCAAAAGAAGTATAACTTCAAAAATTCATTCATTAGTAGATCTTGAGATCTTTATAGCACAGCAGTGTTTGTATTAATGCTGTGCTCACTTCTCTTTTCGTAGGGGCATAAACTCCTTTGTACATACAAAAAGTGATGATATCCATCCCTGAGTACAGTCTAACCTTTCCTGGTTAGATATCCAGGATTTTTGTTTGGGCTTGAACCGATTTTTTTTCTTCAACCAGCTGAGGAAATGAAATTAACCTTATTTAAATTTTATCACAGAAGATGAGTTTAGTAGTGGCTTGAAATGAGACTCACTTGTACCTATTATAAATTATAAAATTTTTGAATTAATATTAATATTCAATATTGATAGGGCAGACACCACATGTGGAACTACGCGAAAAAGGGGACTACACTGAAAACCAGCAGCCGTGGTTCCTAGCTGTTCCATGGCACAGGCTGAGGGTAGTCCTTTTTCGTCAGGTTACATGGTACCCAACTACCCACTAAATATATGTATTATGTCACACATTTTTGTTATAACCTTGTACCATGTTATTTTCCATGGCGAAATAAATGTTTCTTTCTTTCTTTCTTTCTTTCTTTAAGTATTAAACATAGACAAAATAAAATCGTTTATCCATAAAGCGCGTCACACATGGCGAAGATACTATAACATTTCAGCTTAACATAAAATATCGCTCACTATACATTTTGTATGAACCATCACACACGGCTAAGATACGATAGTATTTTCATATTACGCATGTTAAGATATCGAGCGATATGGAGATTTTATGTTAAGATGCTTAATATCGTAACATGCCATGTTAAGATCCAAAATATATCGTAAGCTCCTTACGCAGTGTGCACAATATTCGATGCAAAATGGATTGAAATATATTAATTTTACTTCTTCTTAGCCGTGTTGGTGTTGGCGGCTTAGAATACTGACCCCAATCCCGCGCCGGATGGGTGTCGTAAGAGGCGACTTAATCCGGCCCGCTGGTGGTAGGGCCCTCGGAGGGATTATATTGGTAGTATTGATTTTAATTGTTTATTAATACCATTATTACTATTATAATTTCTCCAGGGGTTTGCCTGGATAGCTACCACCAGCATGAGTCAGCCGCCAAACGACTCGTCGTGTTCCGGCTGGGGGCTTGAGAGCCAGTTCTTTCTTTCTTTTTCTTCTTTCTTTCCTGGCCGGCAACGCATCAGTGATGCCTTTGGTGTTGCTGATGCCCATGGGCGACGATAGCCACTTACCATCAGGTGGATCGTCAGCTCGTTTGCCGGATATTTCCATAAAAAAAACCTATTCTCTCTGTTTTTGTTGTTGGAACGAAGTTCCTTATCGCGCGTTGTGAAAGGGGGCCAGACGGAAAATTTCGACACTTTTTGATTTTGCGAATGACGACACTTTTTTTGAAGTGATTCAGTTAGTTTTACAGAGATGGCGCTGTAAGTATCCATAGCGAATTCAAAAAATTTAATAGTTTCCTTGAACTTACGTATGTTACAAGTATAAGTTGATAGCGTGATTCAGAATTAATTTACTAACGCCATCTATCCGCAACTAACCAAACTAAATATCTTAAGTCTGAACAGGCGCTGTACAACAATACAATACTTAAATCGAAAGGAACTTCGTTCCATCCAGGTGTCCCTTGACACCTCTCATGTTTTTGTTTTTATTATTAGTACGCAAAATATTGGAAACTATTGAAAACTATAAAAACTTTCCTTTGACTTTTTAAAATATATTTGAAACATTTTCGATGAAAGGTCTTCGTAAAGATTAAACTCACCGCGGTCTTTCCTAAACTTTATAGGTATGACTAGCAGTTGCCCGCAGCTTCGCACGCGGAAATTATGCCTATTATGAAATTATATTTGTACCCCTCACAGAAGATAATTTATTAACAGGTTAATTTATATTGCATTTAGGACTTTATACAGTAAAACCTACGATACAATCACAAATCATTCCTCCGGCGGCGGGTTTTGAAAAATAAACAATATTCACATTAATTTGTTTTTTTCTTTTTCATGAAAAATTTGAAAAATTCGAAAACATGTATATCAATTAAAGGAGAAACGTTGGAAGCAAATTTAAAGCAAATTGTTGATATTTTAAAAATAATCCATACAAATTTTCATCTTGTTTCCAGGGAAACCTTTTAATTTTTCTGGATGAAAAGTTTTCTAAAATATGACCAAAAGTATAAGAAGCAACTTAACTAATTTCCGTCGAAATCAGTTCAAGTTCGAAGTGTTATTTATTGGTTAAAAATTTCAATATTAATCCCTCTTCCTCTTTTTCTCTCTCTCCCTCTTCCACTCATAGTCCCTCTCCAGCTTCCTGTCCCCCTGTCTCCCTCTCCCTCTCCCGCTGCCTGTCCCATTCCCGGTCCCTCTCCCGCTCCCTTTCTCTCTCCCTCTTCCACACCTGGTCTCTCGCCCGCTTCCTGTCTCACTCCCTCTCCTGCTTCCTGCCCCTCTCCCTCTCCAGCTCTCTATCCTTCTCCCTCTACTGTTGCTTGTCCCGTTCCCGGTACCTCTCCCGCTCCCTGTTCCTCTCCCTCTCCCGTTTCCTGTCCCTCTCCCTCTCCCGGTCCCTCTCCTGCTTCCTGTTCCTCTCCCTATCCCGGTCTTAGTCTCCCTTCTGCTTCCTTTCCCTCTCCCCTCCCACTCCCAACCGTAGAATGCCCTATACTAAATTTTTGTTTCTCACTATAAGCTTACATATTAATTTTCATAATGACAAAGTTCCTGTAAAACTTACAACCCTTTTATGTGCCTCTTAGGGGATGAAATTCCTAAAAACCTGTTAAGGTAAATTTTTGATTGATTTTCACATTTCTGAGTTCGATATCAATATCCCTGGGTTAAAAACCCTCAGGGGATGAATTTCCAAGAAAACCTGTAACAATTATTTTTGGTTACTAATTATAAGCTTAAATTTTTACATTACTTCAGAGTTAAAAAATGACGAAGTTTCTTAAATACATTTACATCCCCTTAGTTTTGCCCCATAGGGAATGAATTTCGAGAAAACCGTGATACAGTTATTTTTTGTGTCTAACTATAAGCTTATATACAAAATTTCAGCCTTCTTACTTCAAAACTGACGAAGTTGCCATACTAACTTACACACTCTTATTTAACCCTTTATGGGTTGATTTTCCAAAAAAAACACATAACTTTAAAATTTTGTTTCTAATCTTGAGCTAATATATAAATTTTCATGTTGTTATCTATAAAATGACAAAGTTGCGTACTGAGTTCCATCCTCTAAATTAACCCTTTATGGGATGATTTTCCAAAAAAATGTGTTAAAGTTAACTTTTGTTTATTACTATAAACTTACTTAAAACAATTCATATTTATACCTCAAAAACTGGTGAGGTTGATTTGTATGTAGTTGACTACCAACCCTTATTTTTAGGGGATGAATTTCGAGAAAACCTTGATAGGTACAGTAATTTTTTGTGTCTAACTATAGGTTTAAATACAAATGTTCACCCATCTTACTTCAAAACTGACGAAGTTCCCATACTAACTTACGCCACCTTAATTAACCCTGTAGGGGATGACTTTCCAAAAAAACGTAATACTTCAAAATTAAGTTTCTAATTTTGAGCTAGTATGTAAATTTTCATGTTTTTAACTTCAAAAATGACGAAGTTGCGTACTGACTGTTGGCCTCTAAATTAACCCTTTAAGGGATGATTTTCCAAAAAAATGTGTTAAACTTAATTTTTGTTTATTACTATAAACTTACATAAAAAATTTCATATTTATACCTCGAAAACTGGTGAGGTTGATTTGTATGTAATTGACTACCAACCCCTATTTTTAGGGGATGAATTTCGAGAAAACTGTGATACAATTATTTTTTGTGTTTAACTATAGGCTTAAATACAAATTTTCACCCTTCTTACTTCAAAACTGACAAAGTTCCCATACTAACTTGCGCCGACCTAATTAACCCTTTAGGGGATGATTTTGCAAAATAACGTAACACTTCAAGATTTAGTTTCTAATTTTGAGCTAATTTGTAAATTTTCATGTTTTTAACTTCAAAAATGACGAAGTTGAGTACTGACTGTTGTCCTATAAATTAACCCTTTAAGGGATGATTTTCCAAAAAAATGTGGTAAACTTAATTTTTGTTTCTCACTATAAGCTTACATATTAATTTTCATAATGACAAAGTTCCTGTAAAACTTACAACCCTTTTATGTGCCTCTTAGGGGATGAAATTCCTAAAAACCTGTTAAGGTAAATTTTTGATTGATTTTCACATTTCTGAGTTCGATATCAATATCCCTGGGTTAAAAACCCTCAGGGGATGAATTTCCAAGAAAACCTGTAACAATTATTTTTGGTTACTAATTATAAGCTTAAATTTTTACATTACTTCAGAGTTAAAAAATGACGAAGTTTCTTAAATACATTTACATCCCCTTAGTTTTGCCCCATAGGGAATGAATTTCGAGAAAACCGTGATACAGTTATTTTTTGTGTCTAACTATAAGCTTATATACAAAATTTCAGCCTTCTTACTTCAAAACTGACGAAGTTGCCATACTAACTTACACACTCTTATTTAACCCTTTATGGGTTGATTTTCCAAAAAAAAACACATAACTTTAAAATTTTGTTTCTAATCTTGAGCTAATATATAAATTTTCATGTTGTTATCTATAAAATGACAAAGTTGCGTACTGAGTTCCATCCTCTAAATTAACCCTTTATGGGATGATTTTCCAAAAAAATGTGTTAAAGTTAACTTTTGTTTATTACTATAAACTTACTTAAAACAATTCATATTTATACCTCAAAAACTGGTGAGGTTGATTTGTATGTAGTTGACTACCAACCCTTATTTTTAGGGGATGAATTTCGAGAAAACCTTGATAGGTACAGTAATTTTTTGTGTCTAACTATAGGTTTAAATACAAATGTTCACCCATCTTACTTCAAAACTGACGAAGTTCCCATACTAACTTACGCCACCTTAATTAACCCTGTAGGGGATGACTTTCCAAAAAAACGTAATACTTCAAAATTAAGTTTCTAATTTTGAGCTAGTATGTAAATTTTCATGTTTTTAACTTCAAAAATGACGAAGTTGCGTACTGACTGTTGGCCTCTAAATTAACCCTTTAAGGGATGATTTTCCAAAAAAATGTGTTAAACTTAATTTTTGTTTATTACTATAAACTTACATAAAAAATTTCATATTTATACCTCGAAAACTGGTGAGGTTGATTTGTATGTAATTGACTACCAACCCCTATTTTTAGGGGATGAATTTCGAGAAAACTGTGATACAATTATTTTTTGTGTTTAACTATAGGCTTAAATACAAATTTTCACCCTTCTTACTTCAAAACTGACAAAGTTCCCATACTAACTTGCGCCGACCTAATTAACCCTTTAGGGGATGATTTTGCAAAATAACGTAACACTTCAAGATTTAGTTTCTAATTTTGAGCTAATTTGCAAATTTTCATGTTTTTAACTTCAAAAATGACGAAGTTGAGTACTGACTGTTGTCCTATAAATTAACCCTTTAAGGGATGATTTTCCAAAAAAATGTGGTAAACTTAATTTTTGTTTATTACTATAAACTTACATAAAAAAATTCATACTTATAACTTTAAAATTGACGAAGTTGGTTTGTATGAAAATGACTTCGGACCCCTATTTTTGCTACTTAGGGGATGATTTTCCAAAAATCCGTTCTTAGCTGACGTCTCCTTAGCATAATCTATCTCCCTGCCAAATTTCATCATAATTGGTTCGGTAGTTTCTGAGATTTTTTGTTTAATCAGCGGTGTGTCTCTTTTCAATTTTATATATATAGATTAATTTCTACTCAAATTGTTCGGAAATGGCAACGTGCGGCAGAAATTTTTAAGTCATATTCGAAGTCAGAATCATCATCCGATGAGCTATTCAATAAATCTAATAGTAAGGCCGTATTATTAATATTAGTCTATCCTGTATATAGATTGCGGGGAAATAACCCCAGTGTGACCCAGAGCTATTCGAGCGGATATAAATATTATCGTATCTTAGCCGTGTGCGATACCTTAAGATACTATAATATTTTATAGCAAGGCATCTTAACATAAAATATTATCGTATCTTCGCCTATGTGACGCGCTTAAAAGTATTACTAAAAGTATAATATGAACTTATAAACGTCATTTTATTGTATTACCATTTCGGAATGGTGCTTTGTCATGAAGGAGAAGACATGACGAACGAAACTCCTCGGATCTTAACTATCTTTTGTCGTTTTAAATCTAAAACGTCGTATTTTTCTTCGCAATAAATTCAATAATTCAATGACTATGAAAGCCAACGATGGAGTAATTTTTCGTAAGAAATACCTGCAAAACTTTGCTTTCTTAATCTGAAATTATCATTGTCAATATTTATCATCATTTCGTTTTATTACGGCATACGAAATAAACTAGCATGAAGAATGCACTTTTTGCGTCGTTTGATAAATAAGTAGACCGAGATGATTATTCAATAGCAATTGTAATGTCAGTGACGAAATGCGTAGGAAGTTTTTATAAGTGACTCAATATTGTGCATGTCAGTACATATTTTTCTTTTTACTATTACACAGACACGCATTGACAAATTTTTGGCTATAGGGGAGGGGGGGGGGGGGGGCTATAGGGGGCTTATAGGGGAAATATGCTATGAAGCTTTGTTTAGGTAGCGATATGTCGCGGGTAGGGTTCGAACGATACTTTCGATACTGAGTAGGTATCGATACTTTTGTTCGCGATACTCGATACTGAGTACTCGATACTCGTACCTGGTAATTACTCGCAAGTACTCATATGAAACGTCGGTATCGAGTACTTTTAAAATACTGAGTACTTTTCAGTATTTTCGTATGGAAAAAGATCAACTGTGGCCCGTTTTAGCGCTCGGACTAAACATAAAGTGTCATCGGGACATGAAATTCACAGTCGACGACCTTTTTTCTAGCTCTGAATGAATGAAGTTCGAATGAAGTTCAGTTTTGGGACCACTTGGTTAGTAAGGCTAAACTAGCTGGAAGAAAATTGGGAGTGCCCAACAGAGCTAAGCAGTTCTTCACGCCTAAACATAGACTAATGCTCTATAAGGCGCAAATTCGGCCACACATGGAGTACTGTTCCCACCTTTGGGCCGGAGCCCTAGCTTGCCAAGTGGATCCGTTCAACCAAATTCAACGGCGAGCCATTCGTCTTGTCGACGATCCCAAACATACAAACGGTCTGGATTCGCTCGAGTTGAGGAGAGATGTAAGTTCACTCTGCGTGTTCTACTGCCTGTATAATGTTCTGAACATCTGTTTGGTTTAATCCCTGCGGTTAATTTTCGTCACCACACATCTCGGTATACCAGATTCCATCAACACCACCTGGATACCTGGTGTTCGTCCACAGTTCGGTTCTCGCGTAGTTTTCTACCTCGCACGTGTAAACTGTGGAACGAACTTCCTGCATGGGTGTTCCCTCCAAACTATGACATGGGGTCCTTCAAGAAGCAGGTCTATTGTTTTCTTCGTGGCCAGCAACGCATTGGTGACGCCCCCGGTGTTACTAATGTCCATGGGCGGCGATGATCACTTATCATCAGGTGTCTCGTCTGCTCGCTTGCCTGCACAAGGCATAAAAAAATCCTCGTGAGTACTCGATACTGAGTAGTATCGATACTTCAGAACCGATACTTTTTTGGTATCGATACCTTACCCATCGATACCACACGAGTAGGGAATGCAAATCTCGCGAGATTGGGGCTCAAGCGAGATCTCGCGAGTTTATGAATAACAATACTGCGAGATCTCGCCAATTTCGAGATCTCGCGAGATTGGCAGTTTTGTGTGTTTTCTTTGCAAATAATCACAATATTTGAATAAATTAGGAAAAAAATAATAAAAATTGTAAGTATTACAAGATAAACATTTATTTTCATGAATTTTTTCAATAGACTTTTATGTACCAAACATTGTTTGACGTATCTGTCTATAATTTTTTATAAACTTCTTAATAGTAATCTTTGACGTACGTAGCTATCAAATAACAAATGAAATAAACAACCAGTCTTCTCTTCTAATATCAATCAAAAATCTTTTAGTAATAAAACAGTTATTTTATACCTAACAAACAAAATAACGAGAAGTAAAAAAAAACTAATTATCTAAGTTGAAAAAAAACTAATTATCGATTAAATAAAGCTATATCTATTCAGTAGATCAATTAGATATTAGAGATTAATTAACAAAATATAGCAATCAAATGAAAGATTTGTTTCGCCTCCCGTGCACCGAACGAAGCCGACAAATCGCAGCTCCGTCCGTGTCAGTCCGCGCTTCGAATAAGACGATTTTATGCTCGAGTGCAATCTCGTTAAACTCGCGAGATCTCGCCCTGTTTTTCGTCCGAGATCAATCTCGCTAAAAAAGGCCGAGATCTCGCGAGAACGAGATCTCGCGAGATCGAGATTGCATTCCCTACACACGAGTACTCGGTATCGATACCAGAGGCCGATACTTCGAACCCTAGTCGCGGGTACTCTAATATGCTGTTGACATCAAGATTCCATAATAAACATGTAGCATAATAAAACATTGAACCTTAACCCAATCGACTAAATCCTATCAAATAACTAGGTTGAAGCATTTATCAGTCTCCAAAATCACAAAATTGATAAGAAATGAAAATATTAAAGTTGATAAACTTGATAAAGAATGTTAAAGTTAAAATATTTAGTGAAACTCCCAATTAAAAATCAATCTATTTTATTGTCAAATAGCTAACTAAGTACTTTTACGGCTATTTAATGACTTGCAATCATCCTAATAGTCAATTTCTGGACAAACGTGCATTTAAATGTGCAAACTGCAAACGTTCTCGACTTATCATAATTACGCCGATTACATACTGTTTTTGTAGTCACGCTAGGGAGAACACGTGATGACCATGTAGACGTTATAAGGAATCACTGATTTCAATGAATAAATATTCAAATAACATTCAGGGAATATTGTACGATAAGGTATTTTGAATACTTATTCCTGACTTTTGGAAAAAGGAAGAACAAGCCAAACCGGCCAAAATTAGGCCAGAGCTTCCCGACTTTGTGACGAATAGTTGCTTAGGGAGGCTTAGGGAGGTTTATATGGGTAAAATCAACCTATAGGGAATTTCCCTAACCAGGAAAAGTACAATTTCTTTCTTTTTATGATTACCTCTCCCGATACTAAAAATAGAGCACTTATCTATATTAGGTGTTTATAATAGTTCTCTTCTCTTTAATAACTGTTGCTATAAGACCTAAACTAATCTATGCAATAATAAATAGATTCATTCAAAATTAACTAATTTCGACTCTTGTACATTTTATTACTGAACTGTCGCGTAAAATAATTTAATAGAACTGCAGGCAATTCCTGTCTCATAAATGTGACTTTAATATTTTACTTTCATTAAATAAGACAAAATAATGCGTTCTTATTTTAATACTAGATGCCTTCGACAGGTGTTTCGCTACAAACGAAACTTGGTAAAATTTTTGAAGAACACCTGTGACAGAATAACTACTAGTAGAAAGCGGTGCAAGATATTTGCTAAAGAACTTTCACTTGACACGGTATGGATTTAACCAGTATTTCATGTGGTCTAACCGGACGATAATGATTTAGAACTCAACTTGTAGTGGTAGAATCAATCCAGTAGATTAATTAATTAATAGGAAAGAATTTTAGTCTCCATTGCGAAAGACTCCAGTGCTGACATAAAGATGTACTTGATTTGATTCCAGTTCTGTATAATCGATTTTTGTTCTGCTTATTAATCCCATCCTACCTAAAAATATTACAAACGCGAAAATTTGGTAGCTTGTTGCACATTCACGCACCAAATAATGAATAGACTTATGAATTTAAATGAAATGAAACACATTTATCCCAGGAATATCAGGCATATCTTTTCCCGTGGGATAAGAGATGTAAAGTCAGTATGGTAAGTTCTAAATGTTTTGATTGCTGTTAGGCCATTGATTTCCCAAATTGAAGCAAGGGTGGATTACTAGTATTTATTATAACACCATTAGAAACGTACATCAAAGATTGAAATAGTTAAAGGAATGATTTAACAATGACAGATATTTCTTCAGTATTAAGACCAAACTATCTTTTTACGTTTTTAACACATTCAATCTTATCATATAAATAAAAATGAATTTAAAAATCGTAGTTCTAGATTTGGTGACGTGGATCATCAAAAGAGGGATCAGGATATAACTACTTAAGATATTTAAATGCTTCCACGGCAAAAAAATATTAATGTGAGGAGATAAGGATCAAATGCAGTGAGCGAATATACTACTACAATATTAGTTCATTAATCTAATACCTTTTAACAAGCAATTCTTGTATATACATAATTATATTCTTGGAGTCTCGGAAACGGCTCCAACGATTTTCATGAAATTTAGTATGCGAGGGTTTCGGGGGCGATAAATCAATCTAGCTAGGATTCATTTTTAGAAAATTTCGTTTTATCCGTATTTTCAGGCAATGAAAAACTGCTACAATAGACTCTTCCTGACATGTATTGGTGAATTGCAATACTAAAGCTACTTCAGTAGCAAAGCTCGGTCATCCGAATAATGTTGTACTAAACGGACTTAAACGGTAGCATGTAAATAATTCCAAATTTTGATAGAACAACGTCTGTCGGGTGAAATAGTAAATAAAATTATTAATCGAGATTA
Organism: Thymelicus lineola; assembly: GCA_963932265.1. Classification (NCBI taxonomy): domain Eukaryota; kingdom Metazoa; phylum Arthropoda; class Insecta; order Lepidoptera; family Hesperiidae; genus Thymelicus; species Thymelicus lineola. Next base: position 5,688,391 of record OZ010681.1, on the reverse strand, counting down.
TTGAATTTATTTGTCCAAGGCATGCTTGTAGTTAAACTGCTTTGGCCTAATTGAAACATCCTCTTGGAACGTTTTGACTAGACGTGATGAAATTTTGATTGACCTATGACATTCAGCTGTTACTATTAGATATTGGTCAAAGGTAATCGCATTGCATGTTACGTCAGAAATATTTCAATGAAAGCTTCCAACAAAATGTCAGAGGTCAATAAGCCCGTGCTTTTATAAGATGGTGGAATTGCAAGCTCGTTTATTTATCACATACAAGAACCTATAATCGGACTCGCGCACCGAGGGTACCGTATGAACATAAAGGAATCAAAAATTGCTTTTACCTAAACTGAATTAAGTAACAAACTTAACCTTGCCGTTGGAAAACTGTTGTCCCCATACATCGACATTAGGTCGCGATAATTTACTTATCTATGATCCTATAAGAATTCCGTTTACACAGTTAAGTTTTTTGCTGCTTCTTCCCTATTATTAATTCTGAATGTACCTAATAGTAATACAGAAAATCAGTAACACAGAACTAAAAATGGAAAAGGACCAGAATTGAGCCCTGCGAGATACCAACCAACTAGTTGGTGATCTCGATGATTTAACACAATGATAACCTTGCAGCTCAGTTGGTTCGGGGAGACCCCTCTTCACTGTGTGATGATCTGTGTTGGTCCATGGCCATATCGTAAGGCGATCAGTCGGCTTACAGCCAAGGGTAAAAGTGGCTTGTATTGTAAGTAAAAATAAATAAACGCTAACACACTCATACCCCCCAGTAGGTTATTTAATTGTGTCGCGGGTGGCATGGACTACACATATAACACATTACAATAACAACCATGACCCGAGTACAAATATTATCTGTCACATAAATATCTGCCCCGGCCGGGAATCGAACCCGCGAACCCTCGCTTCGCAGGCAGGGTCGCTACCAACTAGGCTACAGGGTCGTCAAATCCTATACCCATAAGTAATCCTATACTTTGTTCACAGGCAGCATGCGCGCTGTCAGTGGGTGTGGGAAGCTACAGCGACCCCGCCGACATCCAAGGGTTGGCGCATTTTGTCGAACATATGGTCTTTATGGGGAGTAAGAAATACCCGAAGGAGAACGAGTTCGATTCCTTTATTAAGGTAAGTTATTTTTATGTATCCAAATTTATGTTATATTAGGCAACTTGGAAGGATTTAACACTAAAATCATTTACGAAGTAATATACTTACCAGAATGAATCAAGTTGTTTTTACAAAGCTTAACTTATAAAGTTTCGCAAAAACACTACGTTTTACCATAACTGTGGGAAAATAAGTAGTAGGTATTTTGTAACTAATGTTGTGTAATGTAATGTAATGTAATTTTCTGGCCAAACTCCTTAAAACTTACGATGTGCTTAACGTTTTAAAATTACATATTTAGTCGTCTTTAAACCTCTTGTTTCCGTTTAATGGTCGTAGCGCACATATCAACTCGGAAAGGGATCGGCACCGGATCGCCTCGCCGTCAACCTAACGTAAGCGCGTTATAACCGACCAACAGCTCCAAATCGACTCGGCTACGGCTAGGCGACGCCGCGCTTACGGCTCGCCGGCCGCTGGTTGACGGAATGAATGACAGCAGTTCGCCGACTCAGCGGTAGCCGCGGCGCGGCGCGCGCACGAGGAAACGGAAAGTCGAAGGATAGCGTACGGTGAGACGTAAGCGCGGGTACGGCAAGTCGTCCACGCACCGTACCGCGGTTCGTGAGCTTGTCTCGAGGTGAGGCGATTACGTTACGAATCCGATAAGTGTGCTTTACAGTAGGGAGTTTCATACAAAGAATACTGACATGCAAGAGTTGATACGTTTACGTTCCGTTTACGAGTTGATATGTGTGCTACGACCATAAGTATGTCTTTAGGTTTGTTCAACTTTGAATATTATTATGTCCCGATTGATACTCACACTTCCTGGCCTTTGCACACATTACACACATTATGAGACGAAATGAATACATTGTCGAGTAAAGAACCTAGTTTACCAAATACCAAGAAATGCAGTAATCTTAAATGATTTTCTTATTAATGATCAGAAAAAAGGCGGCTCAGACAACGCGTCCACAGACTGCGAAATGACAACGTTCTACTTCGAGATCCAGGAGAAGTATCTTCCGCACGCGATGGACATGTTCAGCCAGTTCTTCGTCAGCCCGCTCATGCTGAAGGAGGCCATGCAACGCGAACGAGAAGCCATTGAATCCGGTAATAATTACATTAAAACCTTAAAAACGTACAAGTCTAAAAATTAAATCCGACTGTATAAAAATAATGATAGGTCGGTAAATGTGCTTATTAAGCTCTTTTATTAATGACCAACACAGCAACATTCATGTATATTTATTTTATTTATATTTTTATTTGCTTTAGAAAAAAGAGGGCGCACGAGACGCATTTAAAATAATCAATTTAGAAGTTCTGTGAACGTGAAGATTGTATTAATTCTGGACGGTTTATACAGAGTTCTCAATAGCCGCGCCGTCGGATTCCAACCGTAAAGACCAGCTGCTGTCGGCCACATTCCCCGAGGGCCACCCCGCCAGGACCTTCACCTGGGGCAACCTGAAGAGCTTGAAGGACAACCTTCAAGACGACGAGAAGCTGTATAACGCCGCGCACGAGTTCCGCAAGAGACATTACAGCGCTAATAGGATGACTGTTGCCATACAGGTAACGATACTAAAAATGTTCATGTTAGTATGTTCCGGAAGATTATATTTATTGATTCAATAAATATGTGACCTACAGAGAAGTCTTAGCTTATCTTATGACCTATCTCTTATATAATCTTCCCTCGCCGTAGCCCTTTCCCCTATTAATATATTCTCTCAACATCTGCATGTACAGGTCGAATGGACTTAATAACTCCAAAACCGCAATGTCCTTCAAAATGTTGGTACAATGTTGTATTACTAGATAACTTTTTCAGGCTCGTATGGACCTGTCGTCGTTGGAACAGCACGTCATAAACACCTTTGGTCAGATCCCTACGAACAAGCTGCCCTCTGAGGACTTCTCGCAGTTCATGTTCAGGCCCGACGCGGTCACTCCGGCGTTCAAGAGCATTTACTACGTCAAACCAGTCAGTGATACTACCGAGGTAAGATTTGTACATGATCTTCAAACGCAGATATTTGGGGTTGGACGTTATTTTGTTAATCGTATTTTGAAATTTTACGTTGGTACAATACAATAGTATTGTAGGTCTTACCCGCAATATTTTTGATTACTTTTTGATATATTATGTGAAAACGTTGCCGGCTAGCGTTCCGAGTTCTGCTGATGTCTAAGGCCATAGTAATATACCATCATTATATATCTTTAAAAACTTTAAGCCCTCACTAAATTATTATTATAATTATAAGGTTGCCAAGGTTGCGACTGGATCGAATTGAAATTTTATTGTAATTATTATTGTCATTATTATTATTAATTTATTATCATTTTGAATGTAATGTGATTGCAATGAATTTTAATTTTATTTTATCCTGTCAATTATTTTATCTCGATGTTAATTTTGATTATTTTCATTATTTTATATTAATGTGATAATTGTATTGATTTTGTGTTTACTAACACTAGCCTGTAAAATATACCTACTAACATAATATGGATCAGTTTGAAATAAAGAATTATTATTATTAATTATCTCCATTGTATACAAATATGCAAAAGTGGACATTAAAATATATAACATGAAATATTTGCAGGTAAATCTGACGTGGTGCATGCGCTCGTTGATATCTGAATACGAGTCTAAACCACATCAATACATTTCGTACCTACTGGGCCACGAAGGGAAAGGGAGTCTTTTATCGTATCTCAAGAAAAAGTAAGTATATGGCACTTAAATATTAAACGTATTGAGTGCTTACGATTTTTATAATTTGTAGCTACGTCCTACATATCATGTCTGTTATTACAGTTATGTACATAGCACTGGCTGTGCAGCCATACAAGCCGAAAAGCCCAGCTTACTATCATTGCTTTACTATCATCACTCCGCAGCTGTTAACATTCATATTATTTGTTGGTAATCTATACCAATATTATAAAGAGGAAAGATTTGATTGTTTGTTTGCATTGAATAGGCTACGAAACTACCGAACCGATTTGAAAAATTCTTTCACTGTTGGGCTACACTATCTCCGGGTGACATAGGCTATATTTTTTTTACTATTTTTCCCGAAGCAAAACGAGGGCGATTTCCTAGTATTATATAATACGTATGGAATGGAGTGTTCTGTGTTGTCGAGCCATAGATCCCGAGATCCTGGGTTGTACGACACAAGTGGGCTTACCTTGTTCTGACGGCCTAGGCACGCCCTTGGTATATTAGGTACTTTATATATTTTGTGTATTTTTAGGGTGTGGGCACTGGGAATCTACACCGGTAATTCTGAGAGCGGCATAGACTATACATCAATGTACAGTCTTTTCTCGGCGCAGGTCGTTCTCACCAAAGACGGGCTGGATCATATAGATGAGGTACCGTATCTTTCTGATACATAAATTAATAGTACTTTGGCAGCTACAATTAAAATGTAGGCACAGCAAAGTTGTTTTTGCTTCGATCAAACTTACGATTCTGATGAATGCTTGTGTTTTGTTAGTGTGATAATTAATTACAAGCTTTTTTACTTGCTTTATTCGTAAGGTTATTAATATTAAGTTAAAAATGTATGGGCCAAATCTTGTACGCCGAATTAGAACTACTTTCTCTCATCCTATTAATTTAAATTTCACGAATTGGTTTGGTTCCGATACAATACATTTTTATGGTAACCGGATATTGCGCTCAGGAATGTCTCTAAACGAGGGAACTCCTCAGCTGCCAAGTACAAAATTTTAAAAGCTTATTTTTAGAAGTACTTTTAAAATATTAATTTTATATTTTATTGTATTGGTTATATTTTATTGGTTGTAGCAGCCAGTGAAATAATATTGTCGAAACGAAAACTTAATAGCAAAATAAATATAAAACCATCATTCATATTTTCTTTTTAGGTTTTAGAGGCGATTTTCTCTTACATAAGTATGCTGAGAAAAATTGGACCTTCTGAAAGAATATACCAAGAAATTAAGGTAAGATATTATAAGGCTGATTATCCAGTAAATGTGCGAGATAACTCGGCGATGTGCGGAGATAAAACCAAAATTAGTGACTTATATGCTAGGCTCGGATAATGATGTATACTCCATTTTATTAGACAAAACTTATTTGCTAAATAATCTTGGCAACACTTTTTAATGAAATATTAATTAAGTAGTTAAAAAAATAGTGAACAGAAATTAGTTTTTGTGTAAATTATTATTTATCTTTAAATTCTTTCCATTTTGTGTCAGTCTTATTTTTAAATCACAATTTACGGTAAAAAATACACTGTAAGATTGTTTACCAATTAGATGTCGTGTAAAAAAATTGACTATAATTTTGTGGTTCTTTCATGAACCTCCTAGCTACCCCGAACATAACCTAAAACTATCGTGTTGGCCGCCCAGCCCGAACTATATTAATATTGTTAATAAAACCCCAGACGATAGAGGAGACGAGCTTCCGTTTCGACGAGGAGAGCCAGCCCGCCGAGTACGTGGAGTCGTTGGCGGAGAACATGCACTACTTCCCGCCCGAACATTACATCACCGGCGACCGCCTCTACTACAAGTATAATCCCAAGGTACCCAACTCGTAATCTATTACAACCACATTACAACCTTTTATTGACGTGATAACGTCTATTAAAACGATGCCGGCCGCACGCATGCAAAAAGCATGACTCATCTGTCGCGTTACGCGAGCGTGCGAACAATGGAGAAAGCGCCATCTATGAACAAAACTATATACACAATTAAGTCAGAAAGGAACTTGAAAAATAGGTTAGTTCAGGAGTTCTAGATGGCGTTGTAGTATAAAGATAAAAGTTTCGAATTATAAGTTAATTTCCAGAGATAATATTATATTCGAGCACTACTTCATCAATGTTTTGTCATGACTTTGTCACGTTAAATTACCGTCCGTAAACTGACTTTACAGGCAACCATTTTTATTTAACTTGTTCGTTAGTTTGTTATCATGTCATACTGTAACATGAGCTTTGAAGTAGGAGTATCCAATATAACAGCGAAATGCTATCAATATAATAGCGCAATGCAGACTTATCTGAAACGCTAGGTTCCTACAAATGACATCGATCATAATCTATCATAATTTAGTATTGAGAATTCACAATACTTTATTGTACGTGTAACCTCCGTTAGTAAATGTTTTTAATTTAAACCATGTAGTTTTAATCCAAATATTACAATTTTTTATCCGACTGCCAAGAAGGGTTAAGTTTTTATCTTCTATTTTTATCTCATATCTTCCAAACCGCTGAACGGATTTGTATAATTAAGATATCGTTAGATTCGTCTTGATAACCCAAGTGTTCTAAGATAAGTGAAATTAAAAAAAGCAAATAATGGTGGCTGTGAGATGCCATTGTCTGAAGTATCAAAAAATAAAAATAAATTAAATAATGCATTATGGGTATAAAATTAAAGAGCTCACCATAAAAAATTTAAAAAGGTATACATGTTAGCTTTTTTGATAGCAGGCTGTTTTTTTTTTAATTTTTTAATTTATACTAGTTTATATTTTTGTTACACATACTAGGGCATCAAAGAGTTACTGGAGTGCATGCGTGCGGACTCAGTGAACATTATGATCCTGTCCAACAAGCACTCCACGCCCATAGTGTACGACGCGAAGGAGGAGTGGTTTGGGACTGAATACAAGAGGGAAGGTGAGTTTTGACCTTTACTTTTACGTTCTGTGAAACTGCATGAATAGTATGCATGTAAGTATACACCAGTATTGGATTTTTTAAAATCTGTACTCTCATTAAGTTACGATTGTTAGGAGAGTATCTAGGCTCGATATGTTAATACGTGAAGGGATACTTTTTTAACCCCCGACGAAAAAAGAGAGGTGTTATGAGTTTGATGTGTCTTTGTATCTGTCTGTGGCATCGTAGCTCCCAAACGGATGAACCGATTTTGATTTAGTTTTATTGTTTGAAAGGTGACTTTATCGAGTGTGTTCTTAGCTATGTTTAGTGTAAATCAAACTGTCGTGGTTTTTTAAATTTTAATTTAAGTTTATTAAGATAGTGAGCGCACTAACTTATTAAAAGTCCTCATCTCTTGAAGACACGCACACTGTACATACCTGTTATTTTTCAGATATACCTCAAAACTGGCTGAAGCGTTGGTTGGACGTGGAGCCGTACAGCCAGTTCCACCTGCCGGAGAAGAACATCTACATCACGACGAACTTCGACCTGATCCCGCCCGCGCAGGCCTACCTCGACGAAGCGGACCGGCTCGGCGTCGACCTGGTCTCCAGCTCCGTGAAGGACGTGTACCGCAAGGTCTCGGCGGGCGGCTCCGGCGCGCAGATACTGAGGCAGGGGGATCTTATCGCCAATATCAATGATTTCAGGTGGGTGTGTATAGGTGTAAAGTAATATTAAATTCAAATTAAAAAAAAACCCCGGCAGTTTGATTTACATTAAATAGAGCTAAGAACACTCGATTAAGTCACCCTTTATACAAAAAAAAAGTAGATTAAAATCAGTTCATTCGTTTGGGAGCTACGTACGATGCCACAGATAGACATACAGATACACAGAGACGTCAAGCTTATAACAACCCTCTTTTTTCGTCGGGGGTTAAAAATAAATGTGTTAAAGTTGGCCATGTATTCACTGATTATGTTATTTTTTATCTCGCCGCTGGTTTCTATTATTCGAAAATAAACCAATAAACTTTTACTTTAGGTGGTGTTAAGGCCCCGGAAACGATCAAGTGAAAATCGTATTATTTTTATTTTACTTAAGAGCCATTTCGCAAAACTCGGTTGATAAACTATAGGTATTTGAAGCGGCTCCTAGACGTGATATTGCCTCGCCCGGCTCGCGTCGCGCTTGACCTCAGTTCTGTGCGAGTAATCTCCTTGATACTTTCAATCGTAAAAATTTTAAAATTATGAACATATAATTTTAATTATATACTTTGTGACCACATACATGTATCTGGTTTGTGACAATATAAGTTTATATAACAATTAAAAGTACAATGTAGTAGTACCATTATCGGTAACTTATTTACATAATACATTTTAGGTACCTACTTAGGTACATCACAATAAAGATGTCCAATAGATGCATATTGCAATAAAAAGTCAATAGATGCATATTGCAAAAATCAATATTTTGGCAAATCAACGTGAAAAATTAAAAATCACGTTTTTTCAAGGTGATTTATAAAATGCAATATGCGTCCATTTTGCCTGCGATATTCGCAGCGCGTCGAAATACATAGGTATACCTAAATTCAAATCAATCGGAGGGTATAGAACCGGGAAATCCCGGAACCGAAAATCCCGGGATTTACAAAGGAATACGGTACTTTTCAAAAGAACCGGGAAATAAAGTAAAAGAACCGGGAAACAAAATAAAAGACCAGGAAATAAAATAAAAGAACCGGGAAACAAAATAAAAGAACCGGGATTTTCTGAACTTTTGGGAAATAAAAATATGTCGCGTCGTGATACAAAAGATAACGTAAAAATAAAGGTAATTTATACAATCCATACACAAAAATGATTACAGCTTTAAAAAGAAGATATTCAGAACGTCGGCTACATGAAGCAGCTATACTAATATAATATTATTTACACAACTCAGATTGATATTTTTCTAATATAAATGAAGATGATTTAACTCTTTTTTCTCGTCCAAGCAGTGCTGAATTGTGCAATACAATTGTGTTGCTTTCATACAATTAATACGAAACTTATGTTTGCATGTAAGGTATAATAGTATGATGGTTACTCAATCACGGCAAACGACTATGCGGATTTGGGTAGAAAACAGTTTTTCCCTATTTAATGCTCCTGAGAGATAAAATAGGAGACGCGATACTAACTATTTTCACGCGGGGAAAGCCGTGGTAAAATAATCCCGAAAGAACTGAAAATCCCGGGAATCCCGGTTCCAGCATAGGCGAGTACCGAAAATCCCGGTAATTTAAAACAGGACCGGTTTTCGATACCCTAATCATAACCGTGATACAAAAGATAACGTAAAAATAAAGGTAAATACAATCCATACACAAAAATGATTACAGCTTTAAAAAGAAGATATTCAGAACACTATTCACAGTGGTCTTTGAATGTTAAAAACGAATTCTTTATTGTTTTCTGTTGGTTTACAAAACAAAATATTGACAATAGTCTAGTATAATAAATTATGAGAAACGAAATTCGCACTTTTCTCCCAAACCACTTGCTCTACAAGAAAAATGTATGGCACATAAAATGTCAATCTTTTTATGGGCTACAACTTTTATTCAATCCTTTCGGAAATCGTCTAGGACGCACCGTTTAGGAGATATAAGGAGTTTTCGGAAAATTTGGGAGGGGGGGGGGGTTAAGGTTGGGCCCAATAAGATTGGGTAATGTTGCAAGTATGAGTTCCACAGGGTGGATGGAAATTCAGTCGGAAATCGTCTAGGACGTACCGTTTAGGAGATATATGGTATTTTAGGAAAATTTGGGGGGGGGGGGGGGTTAAAGTGGGTTCAGTAAGATTTAGCAATAAGGTTTGGTGGTTTACTAAAGGGGGTCGAAATTTCCGTCTAAACTTGTCTAGGACGCACCGTCTCCGAGATATCCGGGATTTCCGGTTTTCCAAAAATCTATATCCCGATGAAATCTATATACCTGATGAGTGCGGTATTTGCCCGGATGCCTCCCAGATTATCCCGACGCAAAATTCCACTTTTGGGTGAAGAACTGAGGGGGGGGGGGGGGTATAGGGAGAGGCGAGGGGTTGTGAAGGGAAAAAATGAGAGGGTGAAGAGAGAAGGTAAAGGGTGTTGTGTATTGGAGATACGTGAGTTTTGGGGAGTTGACGGAACTTGGGTGCACGAGAGTTTCCAAACAACGAATGTATTATCTTTGACTAATAATAAGTGACTATAGCTGACTAATGTCTGAGTTTCTATCATTCCAACATTTTGGCTTAGCAATAGGGTCCCGTTGACACCGTTTGGGTACGGAACCCTATAAAGTACAGATTGATCTAAAAGTTGTATAAATAAAGGGTATGTTTAGACAAGTTATAATTTTTTTTTTCTATGTAAATATGTAATTTACACATATAACAAAAAACCTAAATACTGTAAACAGTAACTAATGTCTAAAAACGGACAATGTTTTATTTCAAATTACAGCAGGGACTTCCAACCCAATAGGGGTTGAATTTCCAAAAATCCGATAGCCTAAAGCCTTCTTCGATAAATGAACTATCCAATACAAAAATAATTTTTCAATTCAAACCAGTAGTTCCTAAGATTAGCGCGTTCAATCAAACAAACAAACAAACTTTTCAGCTTTATAATATTACAATAGTAATAGTATAGATTAGCATAGATATAGTTATATTTTGTACATATGTATGTTCGTGATTTTCTCCGTTACTACTTACACTACATAAATTGGAAAGAAATAGTTACTTAATTTCTATTGTTTTCTTCAAACCAAAGATGTTTAAAGCAGAATATTACGCAAACGGACCCCTGAATTGAAAAATGGTCTTTTGAAACCTATAATATTTTTGAAAGACCTTTTCAACGATACCCCACATTAAGGGGTAGACGAAGAAAAAATCATACGGAACGGACAGACGGACGGACGGCCGGACGGGCTAGCCGGCCGGTTGAAATAACGAACGGACTAGACATGATTCCGATTTGACTACAAAACCCTGAAAATTATAGAAAACTAAAAATAATACAATTGACTGTAACTAAAAATTCTCACATGATCAAGACTGTTCAATGGCAATATAATTACGTTACTTTTACGAAATCTATTCCTTAGATGGCTAAAGCAAAAATTGACATAGGTCCGACCTCCAAGAGGGCTCGAGCCTAACTGATTTGATTCGCACCAGTTTGTTTATTTATATGGTAAAGTAAATTCGTTGTAATTAATTATTTTTTGCAGTAAGATAAAAAAAAAATTACGTGTCATATTCGACAAAGACCATATTTTATTACTACATAAATTTTTGATGGGAAATACGCTTTATTGAATACAAAAATCGATGGTAAAGTCATGGCATAAACCATGAAAATTGGTAATGTTATTGAATTAATTTGGAAACGAATATGATAGTAATCGTATATCTCTTGTAATAAATGCAAAATATAATATATGAGTGTTCTCTAGACATTTTTTTTTACTCAATTTAACAAGATTTAATAAAGAAAATCAGTGTATGAAATTGACTCTGTCGTCCTTTTGCTGAAAAATAGTTATGCTAGATTGACAGTTACGCAAAAACTAATTAATATTTTCGAATATTAGATTATCAATATCAATTATAATAGATTGATCTATTTTATGTGTTCATTTGCCAGCATTAATATCTTTCTTATGATACTAATTTTTGACGTCAAATTCTTCATTCCGCGCGACTAACCGCGAAATGGCTCTTAATACGTAATTAATAAAATTACCTAATCGACATTGATCACTCAATCGCTCGCTATAGTACCCGCGATATAGAAGTATATGTATATGGGGTTATGAGTGTGTGTTTGCTAAAGTGGAACTTCTATGTTGACGTTGTAAAAAAAAATCCCTAAAAAACTGACGTTTTTTTGTGAAAAGTTTCATCTTACGTACCACAACAAGATACAGATCGAAGCAAAAAATAATAAAATCTTAAAAAACTGCAAATGTAGCTTTATTTTATCAAGAATAAACGATATGTGAAGAAGTTTAACTTTGTTACGCACACCAATACGTGCACAATACATATTATTTTCGTATATATTTGTTTTGTAACTGTGTGTGAGCGCGCGTGTGTGTGCAGGCTGGACCAGCCCAACCTGCTGCACAGGAGCCGAGGCATGGAGGTGTGGTACAAGCCGGACTTCAAGTTCCGCTTCCCCACCGCGCTCCTCTACTTCTACTTCATCACGCCGCTCAGCCTGCACTCGCCCAGAGAGTGAGTATACACCATACACTATTTATTTATTTATTGAACGCCAACATAACAAACATTATTTCTACATGATGTTGACAACGATATTTATATGGAATTACATAAATATAGATCAAAACTAATAGATCATACAAAAAAAATTGAAAATCTACAATAAATAGCTGAGATATAATATGTAGACGATTAAAGTTTACGTATTGTGTTGCGAAAAATTTGTCGGGAAATTATCAATTTACGGCGCATTCGGTTTCATACTACTTTAGTAGTAACAGGACTTCCTGTTACCATACCGTGCCGCGGCGTCACAAAACGACTTGCGACTTCAGTATGAAACCAAAATATGTCGCGAATCATTTTATGCGACTGACAGCGCTCAAAAAAATAAACTCGTTTGGCCTCACGCTAATTATGCGAGGGTCTCAAAAATATGAATCATTTTATATATCTATTAATTTTATTTATAAATAAATTATTTTTATTACTTTTTTATAATATAAATGTTATTAAAAAAAACTAAAGCGTAATATTCAATTTGTTAACAGTGCCTGTTTGGTTGATCTCTACACCGATGTATTGCAGCAGAGCCTCAAAGTATGTAAGATTGATAACTATTTTGTTATTAGCCCTTCAATAAACATTTCTGAATACAAGTTTTTTTTTTGTTTTAGGAAGAAGTATACCCAGCTAATATGGCCGATTTGTCACACTCACTGTATGTCTCCGATAAGGGAATAACATTGAAAATCAATGGGTACAGCCAAAACTTACATGTGAGTTATTTTTATTATTATTCAAATTGCCACTTCTATTTTGATACCGATAGCAATTGTTTGGGGCTATTAAAGTTGGCAATTAGAATAGACAATTCCCATTTTTGGAACCATGCTTTAGTAAAAAATTTAATAACCATTTAAGGATTAAAAAAGCAAGAAACTGAGGAGTTACCGTGTCTGGAGCCAATCCTAAGTTTAATCATGCTTATCTTAAAATAAAATTAGACGACGAATTGTAATTATTATTATGTAATTATTATGTTGAACGTTTTCCCGTCAATTATGACAATATATTAACCAAAACACAATGTTTATTACTCAGTGACATAAGAATAGAAATCTCACAATTTAAATAAAAAGAAAACTATGAAATATCATTACAAAATGCTTAATTCTTACTATTTGAATATTGGATTCATTTCGGTACGGAATGTTTGTTTTTAATTTTGTTGTGACTTGTGCCCCACCTTACTCTATTACAAAGTGTGTATCCTATCTGATTTTTTAATGTTTATTCTTATTTGTATATATTCACATTTATCCGACGCACTGTAAGTGAACGATTTTGATATAAGATATATCACGGTTCTATGCTACGTCCATCTATCCATCCATCAGCCCTTGGTGGTCCACTGCTGGACATAGGCACCCCTCTTGCGCCACTCTGACCGGTCCTGGCCTTCTGATCCAGTGGATGCCCGCTCTTCTTCAGGTCGTCGGTCCTTCTGGTCGGGGGGCGTCCTATACTCCGTTTTCCGAGACAACAAAAGAGAAAAAACTTCCTTGTACTTCCTTTTTATTTTATTTTGTGTACACGGTCTTTCTGCCATCTAGACATACCGCTCTCCAGTCTCAGGGCTGCTGGAAGAAATTTCATGAGAAATAAGCAGTTCCTTTGTACCATCCTTACTTGATGTTTTATCTGTATAATGTATCATAGTGTGCATAAAAAATTAACAACCCATAATGTGTGTACATGCCACTACAGCTGCTGGTGGATCTGGTGGCGCAAGGCATGCGCACGTGCACGCGCGACCTGACGCACGGCATGTTCGAGGCGGTGCGCGACGTGCGCGCGCGCACATATCATAACGTGCTCATCAAGCCGCACAAACTCAGCAAGTCAGTATTACAGTGTTTGGTTTAGTCGATTTGTGTATGTGTGTGTAAGTTGAATGGCTGTGTGTAGTGCAGTGTTTGGTGTATACTATAAGTCCCCCGCAAATCTCACTTGACTCCGCGCGTTATCAATCATCACATAAGCACGTTTAACTGCTCAGTACAAAATATTATTTTAAGATAATAATTATGTTTAATGTATGAACAAGTAGCGCAAGTGTAATCTTGATAGTAAGTAATCACAGTATGCAGGCATTACTTCAGATTCGTATAGTGATAAAAATATTTCCAGGGACCTGCGTATGCAGATCCTCTTGGAACCGTACGTGTCGCCGCGGGAGAAGGCCATCGCGATCCAAGACGTGAACCTCGAAGAGCTGCAGCGATTCAGCGACTCCTTGATCGACACGCTGTATATGCAGGTCAATAAATACATAATTCAAACTCAATCAAATTTCACACACACACACACACACACACTCACACACACACACACACACAGCCTCGCAGATGCAAGTAACAACTCCTACCTATAGTTGGCATACTTTAATCGCGGATTCCAGAACAAATACACGTAACGAACTAATAAACTAATAATAATAATGACTACATCGCCATTTACCAGGTGGTGGTGTAGTCAAGCATTAACTTATATGGTTAAAAAAAACTTTATTCGCATGCGTTTGTCTATCTGAAAGCAAAATAGATAAACATCATACAAGTAGGACTAATTACTGAAATATAAAATTTGGTATTGTTCTCTTTTCAGGTGTTAGTGCAAGGAAATTTGCCGTGGCACGAGGCCCTTAGAATATCGCAGAAAGTCCATAAGACCCTCGGCTGGAACTCGGACGCCGAAATTCCAACTGTAAGTTAGATCCATTTAAAAGGAACATTATTTGATTTGACATTTATAATAAGCGGAATTAATGTGATTTTAAATTAGGTATAATATGTAAATGTATAATAATTTATAATAACCATTCGCCTTAAGGGCCTGCGCTGATTGGCGGCATGGCATGCATGGGCATTTTTAAGTAATGAAAAGAAATATACCTTAATGGTTGATGAAAAGGTTGAAATTCCAATAAAGCTCACCGTAGTCACAAAAACAGATGAACCAGATGAACCAGATGTACTGATGTGTCTAGGCATGCATTTCAACCTTAACGCCATTCAATTAAAGTTGTGTCTTAAACGTAGACTTACGTTGTGTGATGCTAGGAATTTTTATGCGATAAAAAGAAATATACCTCAATTGTATGGCAATATGGTTGAAATTCCAATGTAGCTCATTGTAATTACAAAAACAGCTATCGATGTGTACTCGTAGGCACGCAACTTTAGTTTACTTTACTTGAACTAAATTCCCTGTAAGTCTCAATTTGCTTCGCCAAGAACCTCAATCCATATGCACGTCTCATTTCAACCTCACCATAAAAATAAGGTCGTTTTGATACGTTGTGTTGTGTGGTGACAGCTGAATGTGCACCAGGTGCCGACTGGCGTCACGGCGTGCCTAGACATTTTATATAACTATTATGACAGATCAGATCAGTTTTGTGGTGACAGCCTTTTTTTGCGCCATCTTTAAAATATTATCTTCAAATTGTTGTATGGGAAAAGTGGAAAATCGATTTTATCAATGGACTGAATGTGCAATTCGTTGTTTTAGTGGTCTCAAACCACTTTCGGATTATTGTCTTTCAAATTAGAACAGTTTCACTGCGATCTTCAAAAAATCATAAAGGAAATATGTACAAACATTTTTTGTTTTATATATTTCGATTGTATAGATTTTATGACGATAAAGTTGAAATTCCAATGACGCTACAAAACAGCTACCAATATATAAACACGAATTTCAACCTTGACCCCATTCAAATAAGGTTGTTTTGATACGTTGTGTTGTGTGACAGCTGAAGGTGCACCAGCTGCCGCTGGGCGAGCGTCGCGTGCGCGTGCTGAGCCTTAACCCGTTCTCCAGCAACAGCATCGTCACTAACTACTACCAGGGCGAGGCGCACACGCCCAAGAGCACCGCCGCGCTGGAAGTGCTCATGGTAACTGCTGCTCAATGTTAGTGACTGACAGACACCAGAACCAGTGGGCTAGAATGTGAAGCTTTATCCACGGGTGTAGGAAAGGAGGTTTTTTTAAGAAAACTTGAGAGCCATTTCTTTATTTCTTTTTCTTTACTCCTTTTGAGCCGGCAACAATTCAGAGATGCCTTTGGTGTTGCTAACTTCCATGGACACCAATAATCCTTTACCGTTAGGTGGATGGACAGCTCGTTTGTCGGTTATTTCCATAAAAAAATAAAATGTTTTTGGAATTTCAACTTATGAAATGGTAAAAGTGTATCAAAAGTAAATTTCTTTCAAAAGTTGGACGAAGCCTCAGGCATCAACTGCTATCCTTTGAAGCGCTTATTTGACAAACGTTCAACCAACTCAAACAACTATGTGTGTGTGTGTATGTGTCTGTGTGTTTGTGTGTGTAGATGCTGATGGAGGAGCCGGTGTTCGACGCGCTGCGCACCAAGGAGCAGCTGGGCTACAGCGTGTTCAGCAGCATGCGGTACACCTTCGGCGTGCTCGGCTTCTCCGTCACCGTCAACACGCAGGTCGACAAGTTCAGGTGAGGTGAACATACTCGTCATCATCATCATCATCATGACACTCATAATACTCATAAATATAATAGATGTCCGTTTATTTTCTTCATCCCATAATTCGTTTTATTAAATTCCGATTATATACAATTTCTGATGTGGTCAAAGATCGATAGAATATAATTTGGTATTAACGTATGTTTATTTATGTATCTCTATCTACTATGTATTTTTTTCAATATTAAAATTATATGAATTGCTAAGTATTTAACCCATATGTAAGGTTCTGGTTACTAATAAATAAAATTGGAGAAACAGAGGTATGCGTTGGCAGCTACTTCATTGGACGACTCGACAATGACTTATGTGTGTACCGTGTACACTAAACTTGTACGCACGCTAACTGCCTCGTGTACGTGCGAGTGGCGTGCAGCTTACTTGTACCAGTAGTTATTTCATTGTACCACTTGAGTTTTAAACGTGTAGTATAGAAGGTAGAAGGAGAGCCATCACGCGCTAGCGCCATTTTGGAATCTACTCTATCCTCCATGGTTTTAAAGCTGTGGCGTTGTGTCATTGAATGTACAAACACCCCAGGAGTAAAGATGCCGTCCACTTTATTCACCTGAGTTAATTCACTCAGGTGTGTTGAGTCAACTTTTGGTAAAAATGTATCTATTTTTATCCCCCGACGAAAAAAGAGGGGTTTTATTAGTTTGACGTGTCTGTGTATCTGTCTGTGGCATTGTAGCGTCCAAACGGATGAAGCGATTTTGATCTAGTTTATTTTATGAAAGGTGACTAGATCGGCAGTGTTTTAGCTGTTTTGTGTAAGTCACAAAATCGGCCCGCTGGTAGGGCCCCTCGAGAGATTATATTTGTAATATTGATTTTAAATAATTGTTAATTAATACCATTATTACTATTATTATTTCTCCATGGGGTTCGCCTGGATAGCTACCACCCTCGAGCATGAGTCAGCCGCCAAATGACTCGTCGTGTTCCGACTGGGGGCTTGAGAGCCAGTTCTTTCTTTTTCTTCTCTCTTTCTTGGCCGGCAAAGCATCAGTGATACCTTTGGTGTTGCTGATGTCCATGGGTGACGATAGCCACTTACAATCAGGTGGATCGTCAGCTCGTTTGCCGGCTATTTCCATAAAAAAAATCAATCTGTCGGGGTTTTTTTAAATTTTAATTAAAGCTTATTCCGTTAAGTTAGTGGGCGGGGCTTACCACTTAACACGTGTGTTTGTTTGTGGTCAGCGTGAGTCACGTGGAGCGGCGCGTGGACGCGTTCCTGCGGCAGTTCGCGCACGAGACGCGCCGACTGAAGGAGCGCGCGCTCAGCGCCGTCAAGACCGCGCTCGTGCAGCTCAAACACACCACCGACTACGAACTCAAGGAGGAGGTACGCTGCCTTCTTAACGTCGATGCATACGAAACGTGTTTTTACCCCGTACGGGACGGGATGTCAAATTTTGGAAACATCGTTTCAGAGAAAATGTAAACGATAGCACATACGCCACGGAGGCACGCACGAGACGGGAACGGGACACGCACGTATATTTACGCCCCGTCCACGTTACGTATGCAGCGACCTTTAGAGTCCGCGCAGACAGAAAGAGTTCAGACGTTCTGAGTTCTTCGTTCTGCGTTCCGCATTTTTTGTAACGCAGAACGCAGAACGAAGAGCTCAGAAAGGCTGAATTCTTTCTATCTGCGTCGGCTCTTACTATTAACTGATACTGATTGACCTACCAGTGGAACGAGAGGAAGAAACTTTCTGCAGGTTCCTTAAGTAGCGTGGGGTAGCATTATGAAAGTACTTTTGAAAATTCTTCCACTTAAGGGGTAAAAAGTAAAGTTTGTATGAGTGTTAACAAATATTTCATAAATATAAACCTTACTTTTTCCTTTTTCTATACATTATCTCCCTCACGAAAACCAATCAATGTAAAAAAAGAACGGTAGATCAGTTAAACCGGAAACAAGATACATAATATGTATCTCATAATGTGTATATTATGCGCTCTAACAAGAAATATACGGGCACCGATAAGGTCTGATATAAGTCCATCCGTTTAACTGCTTCTATTTAAGTATCCTAACCCTGGCCCCTATTAAAACTGACTTTTTTATATCTTAGTCCGTTTATATCCGCATGACACAATTTATTATATTTTTTATCAGTCAGTGTAAATTTGTCTCGTAACTGAATGTTTCAGGTTGAACGAAATTGGCGGGAGATTGTGAGCGGGGAATATCAATTCCAACGATTGTACACGGAGGTAAGAACATTGTACAAACCTATAGGCAAGAAATTATGATAATGATCGGCATAATTATGACCACCTTAGGGTGCTTTTCCACCAGAGATATACTATGTTACGTTGCTATGGATGCGTTTGATATCCACCAATCATATTCATTGGTGGAAATCAATCAATTTATTGAACCAATCATGTTTATTGGATTTCACATCTTCGCAGCATAGCTTCATAGCACATCTCTGGTGGAAAAACACCCTTAGTATTGGTAATTAAGATTGATTTTCAATTCCATGAATATGGCATATTATGGTAAATATAGTGAATTTATCAAACGTTAGCATTGTTTAGAATTTAAAATTAAGTATGAATGAAAATATAAAATTATTATCGAGTAAAACAATAAAATACTGTTGTAAATATCTTAAATCAATATTTATAGAATAAAACGTTATTTCAGGCTGAAGCGATAGAACAAATAAAGTTAACTGATATAAGGGAGTGGATAGACAATCACTTTAAATCCGGAAATAAAACCAACTTCAGGAAACTATCTATTCAGGTAACTAAGTTTAAAAAAAATTGTAATATAACAATAACCTATGATAGTTTTTCTATAATCACTAATAAACATTTGGTATCCAGATAATGGGACACCCGCAGAACAAGGATACCAAGGACAACGAAACAAAAGAGATAACAGAGATTGAGCCGAAGAACTATGAGTTGACGTACTTGGACGCGTCCCACCCGCTGGGGGACTCGGAGGAGAACGACGGAGAGTTCATTATGGACATCGAGGAGTTCAAGAAGGGTCTGCCTGTGATCCACGTGTCCAAGCCGGAGTTGCCGCAATGCTGACGATACCTCAAGGTCATCGCGGGCTTACTCCTGTTCGTGATGCTCAACTTCATCAGTCTGTTGTTCTGTGGCTCAAGGCTGTACAACTAGGACTTCATTGAACCGTTTGGAGGTAAGCTAAAGGGGATAAAATAATCCGTCTGGAAAGTGATACGAATTTGACTTTGAGGTGATTATGGCGCTGGGATTCGGTACTATATAAAAATAAGAATGATTTTAGTAGATAAATTGGTATACGTATTTTAAAGCATTAGGCTAAACGTAGGCTGAGACGCAGATGGTGAAGATCCACGCAGTGTACAAAAGAATAGATTTTGAAATTTATAAACAAGTTTAGCCGTGGCCAATGTCTGCGTCGCTCTCGCTAACGATACTCAATCTGCGCCATCTAGTTCTCAATTTACGCTTATTGTGGCCCTTTGTCCTCCAATTGTTGTTGTCAAATTGTTTCTCCCAATGCTTTCAGTGTTACTGATACCTTTGGGATGTGCAAACAACTTACCATAAAGTGGTTAGTCTCCTGCTTTGTAGGCTATTTACTTAACAAGTAATACATTGAGTCTAACCCCACTGCTGGGCAATACTGACGGGCTATCCCAAAATGCTTTGCAAAATCTAGCAATGTGTTAAAATTAGTAATAAATATTATATTAATATAAACAAATTATATGTGAACTTACTAGGTTTTATTATGAATACTATTAATTAATTAATATTGGTGTTGTAACGATGCATACTTATTATGATAAAAGAGTAAAAAAATATATTGCTATACTTGCAATGGTTACCATAATCTTGTAATATTTACACTTTGTAAATTATTTTTTAAATCAGATGTTCCTGTTTTAAATTTTATGAACAATTTGTTCTCGTGAATTTAAATTTTATTGTAGATATAATTTTCTTGTTTTTTATTATTGTGGTCAAATTTTTTTATGACTGCTAGTAATAATTATGTGACCCCCGGAGACTCAAATCGCGCTACCATGCTTATATTACTTTAAAACTTTAAATAATACAAAACAATTTTTAAGTATCTTTATTTTGGCATATTAAATTAGTAGATAATTAATTAAAATATGCTGTATTTAATGAAGATTGTTATGATTTTTTATGTTTTAGTACATGTAATGTAAAAATGCGAAGTGGATCGATTTTGGTGTCCGGTAATATATGAACGTATGTAGTTTTACAAAATTACTGTACTGTAATCTGCTTATAAAGTGCACCTTTCCTGAGTACACGTATTGCAGTAAAAATATACGTGTTGTTCCACTTTGGGCTGTCGCAGAAGTGTTTGTAATAAAATATATTAAAATAAATAAAATATATTAAATGTTTCAAAAAACTATTTGGACATATTATTATCCTTAGCATAAGACATCAGCACTACTTTAGACCTCAGATTCATAATTATTACACTAAAAATATTCAAAATTTGAGATTGTTTAGAAAATCTGATAAATATCTTTAACTATTACAAACATAGTACGTGACAAATATTTAGAAATAAATTTAATCTATGCAATATCTAAATGTGTAGCAAGAGTAAAAAATTAAATTTATAAAAATATGTCGAATTAAATGTATTACATATTTATTAATTATTACTTAATATATTATTTAATGTAGTTATCCTTTTATTTTTTTATATTTGAAGGTATATAACAGTAATACAATGATGGCAATCGATCACTATGCTGGAGCGTTTCGACTGCAAATAAAATAAGTAAAATAATAACTACAAAAATCTTTGCAATTCAAGAATTGAACAAAAACAAGTTTGAGATAAAACACTTTGTGACTTTATTGAAAATAAAATAACAATAACATTGACATTACAGATCTTGTTACAAAACTTTGTTCATCGTCTTTATTTTATTTGGGATTATCAACGAGACGTCCGAATGGATATGGCTTGTAGACTTGACATGTGTACACAATGTGTAGTCGTGACAGTAAACACGTAGGGCCCTACACTAAACTCATCTGTTAGCGTCCACGCCATCTGCTACCTTCAAAATAAATTACAGGTGCGGAAAAGTCGTGGCCATTTTTCCGCAAATTAATTAATTCTTATACATAATCATTTCTTCCATTTAATATGTACAGTACATTACATGGATGTGGTACATTATAATAAAATACGAGAGATTCTATTATTAATTTGGTTATTTTTTAAAATCCGTATTCTACATTTGAAAGCAGCTTTTGGCGTGCGGGAACGCTATAGTAGTCGCAGTATCTCGCTGCACTCGTTGACATATTGCGCGCTCACTCGCACTTAGACCTAAGACCTAAGTGCGAGTGAGCGCGCAATATGTCAACGAGTGCAGCGAGATACTGCGACTGTTATGAGTTTTGTCTAGAGGCATGGTGGAGTTGGGTGGTGAGTCAGTACACGATTTGTATCCGTTGGTCCAGTCCGTGCGCTGCGCTGGCTTGCCGCCGCATGTAGCGTTGCAGCATCACGTAGTCCAGCTCCACGTTCACCAGGTTCTGTCGGTTGGCTGAGAGCATCTGGAACCAGATTGCGCAAGGCTATAATACATCATTCTTGATCGCAGTAGCCTCTGGGACTTACACTCAACCAGATTGCGTGCTTAGTGAGCGAATATATGTGACGCTTGGACAGTATGAGGAAGTGCTTTTGTCTTTAAGTGTGGCGCTAGGACGGGTTTGGAGGGATGGGAGGACATAGTCAATATTTAGTCAGGAGCCTCCTCAGCGAACAATATTTACTCATAATGAAGATTAATCACACATATCACATATATCACAGCTCAAGGTGTAATCTGGCCTTTAGGTGGCAACATCGCATAGTGAAGATCTTCAGAATCGACAGAATCATGCTATCGAAATTTTCTACAACACCTTCATTACAAGTTCCGAACCCGACGCATTAGAGCATTGCCGTCTATTGCTAGGTACGGGCCCCTGGTACACTAGGCGGGAATAAAAGACTTCAACATTTTAATGGTCGTAAAAGTAAAGAAAAAAAAAAACAATTTGAGCCTATTAATTCAAAAAAATAACTGATACACTTATGCACGTAATTTTTTTAATCTATCAGCTTTTAAATATAATATAATTCCGGACTGACCGTGTACCCGCCGCCGCCGTCGCCGATGTAGTTCTGCGAGACGACGCGGTAGAGGGCGCTAGTGTCGAGCGGCTCGTAGCGCGGGACGTCGCACGCCACGCAGCGCACGCCCGCCGACACCACGCGCGCGCCCGCCGGCTGCGACGCGTTGTACACCACGCGCATGCCTGCGTCCACACAGCAAGATAATTATTATTTATTACTTTAAGGGTATAAACTATAATGGTGACATTCGACAATAATACACATGGCCAATACTTGACGATTGATAGATAGCAAACTATACCTATACACGGAAATAAATTGACACAGAACTAGTGGCATTTTTTTGAAGATGGGAAAAACTGAAAAATTGTTGGCAATACTAAAATTTGCGTACGGCGAATCCGGCTAGCGGTATACGGAGCGTCCGGCGCGAACGATGCCGATATATGTGCGTTCACCATAAGGGTTTCGATTTTATTTCGGAACCCTAAAAACACGTCCGCGATACCTATATTAAAATGACTTAGTAACAGCACTTCGTAAATGCTGTTTTGAAAATCGCACCAACACATATACCATAGGTGAGTGTATCTTATAAGTAAGTTGATCATATGTTATTATGTAAGTTATATGTACTTAGTCATTGTTACCTCCGATCTGTAACATCCGGCTACTCTGGAAGTTCTCGGGGTCAGTGACCGCGACGCCCACGGAGAATTCCAGCGCCTCCAGCAGGTGGCGCCCCGGCAGGTCGTACACCTGCACGGTGTTCTCGAACGGCAGGGCCATTAGCAGCGCCTCCACTGTCACATCTGTAACGCATTGTTTATCCATCCGTCAGCTATATAATATGCCAACGGAAACATAGCCATGTCATTTAGGCTGCTTTTCCACCAGAGATGTGCTATGTTACGTTGCTATGGATGCGTTTGATATACACCAATTATATTCATTGGTCAATCAATCAATTATTATTATTAGGTTATTTATCAATCAATTTATTGAACCAATCATATTTATTGGATTTCACATCTTCGTAGCTACACAGCACAGCTACATAGCACATCTCTGGTGGAAAAGCACCCTTAACCTAAAATGTCTTTCAGTTCGGCAAACTCAAGTACGCACCACGGTGCGGCAAATTGTCGCAACTCGAATAAAACAATGCGTTTTTTCGCCGCATAGCGCGCGCATAGAAATTAAAATTATAATTATGTTGATAAAACTTATTACGCGCCTAAGCTAAGGGGTCAACTTAGTGAACGTTACTATATTAGTTTATTGGGTCAACTACTCACATGCAATGGAGAAAGAAGCGCTGTAAGCTGGTTGAAAAGAGCAAAGTAGCTAAATTACTCACGGTTCTTGACTAAGAACAATTACATCGTGGAATGAGTTGTGGGTTTGCACTATGATAGGTATTATATTATAGAATACGATGCAGTTATCCTTACCTCCAGAGTTGATATGCGTCCGTAGGCCACCGGAGTTAATGAGGCACACCTGTCCGTCGTTCCAGCGTGACCCACTCGCTCGGGGTATTAACTGTCAAATGTAAAATAACTAGGGCATGCAATTATCCGCTCAATTTTAGTATCCGGATATTTCGAATAGTTCCTAATCATTATCCGGATATATTCGGATAATACGAATAATTCGAATAATACTTTTAGAAGGTAAAATACAAATAATTTATGAATACAATCAATATTTTTATTACGAAACTCGTTCAAAATTTAATTCAAAACCCAATACTTTTAGTGAGATGTATCAGCACGCTGCTAAGCTTCATCCTAGAGTCGCATCTAGTCATAAACTAATTAGCAATGTTCTTAGGGTAATTTCTACACGTATGTTTTTCAACCACACCACACATCACATCGAGCTAATACCGTCTTCTCCTGAAAGCTAACACACCTCAAGGTTTTCGACCTGGGTACCAGCATCATGGCGAACCCTCAAGGAGGAATCCTCAAGGACGACCCTGTAGCCTAGTTGGTAGCGTCCCTATCTGCAAAGCTGTTCAATTTCCGTAGTCTATTGTCATAGAAAAGCCCAAAAGCAGGAAACCTAGGAGACCAAGAGGCTTTCCATCCATCTGCCATCAATGAGTACTGGAGTATTTTAGGCCACATCGCCCGGGAGAACGGTGACAATCTTGAGAAGTTAGTCATCACCGGCAAAGTCCAGGGGACCAGAACACGAGGTCACAGTCCGAATTCCGATACGCTGGTCGGATCAAATCCACACCACTCTTGACTGCAGGGCATAGGATCCGTTGGTGCAAGATAGTGCTGGAAGGATAAAGTGATCCATTGAGGAGGTCATGACCCTCAGCACTGTGAACATCGACGCAAGGAGGATTGCCATAGAACTGCTCGATTTCTGAGCTAAATTTTTAAGCTATGTTGTAAATACAGTGAGCTTGTAAAGCGGCATGTGGATTCTCCAGAACCATTTCTCCTTTAGGGGCTAGGCTGAGCACCGCGAGCGAGTGCCCAAACGATCCCTTTTTAACCGACTTCAAAAAAAAGAGGAGGTTCTCAATTCAACTGTATTTTTTTATGTTTGTTACCTCGGAACTTTCGACTGGGTGAACCGATTTTGAAGATTTTTTTTAATCAAAAGCTGGTGCTTTTCATTTGGTGCGCGACAAATGGTTGAATATCTCAATATCATGCCAACCGATTTCGATGATTCTTTTTTTATTATTATTATTATTGAAAAGGATGTACTTCATTTGAAGTCGGTCTTTTTGTAAATTTTTTTCTATTAAATCCGTCGTAGAAATGTTACTTTTTTTTAAACAAATAAGTTAATGCTTGACCACAATCCCACCTCATGGTAAGTGGAGATGTGGTAAGCACATTAACTTAGTAAAAGCCTAATCACTCTTTCATTATAGTCAGTCATAGACAGGCGGGAACGCCGTCGCAGGCAAGTTATTTCAGTCTTTGGCGGTGTGTATGACGAGGCAAACCACCTCGTCCTTATTGGCGGGATGTCCACGACGAAAGGATGTATAGCCGCCGTGCGTCACGTCGTTCAATGGAAAAATGGAGATGGAGGAATTATATCAAACAATTCCTGTGCACACTCTCCGAAATGTCCCCTGTAGAAAACCGAGAGGCTGGCTTCTCTGCGCCTGTGCTCGAGGCTTTGCAGATTGGTCTCAACCAAATCTGGGTTACCAGTCAGCCTCTTCGCACGCCTTTTCATCGAGTCCAAGGCAGAAAGGTGACATTTGGCTGCATCTGTTCAAATGTGCGAACAGTACTCCACACACGGCCGAACCTGAGCTTTATACAAGGTTAAGAGTTGCCTTGGTGTGAAGTACCGCCGCATCTTTGCTAGGACACCAAGTTTTTTTGCAGCAGCCTTAGCCTTGGTTTCAATGAAACGCCCACACTTGAGTTTCAAGGATATATATACTCCTAACAACTGAAGGCAGTTGGTATAATCCAAGGATACATTCCGAAAAGTAGGTGCCAAGGTAAGCGGGCTCCTCTTGGCGGTGAATAGATACGTCTGCGTTTTAGTGGCGTTGAATCTCACAAGATTGGCTTCGCCCCACTTGGACACAGCCCGAAGTGTGAGATTCATACGAGCAACCATGGCCTCTTTTTCAGATTGAATTTCGTCTCGACTGGCTCTGGAACTTGGTAGGTATCTCTCTACCACTGTGCTATCGTCCACGTACCCATAAATACCGGGCATAAGCAGGTCATTTATATGCAGCAGAAAAAGAGTAGCGGAGAGAATGGACCCCTGAGGAACTCCGGCATTTGTAGCCATCGTTCTCGATGAACAACCATCGACTACAACGCGGAGAGACCGGTCGCTCAGGAAGTCCTTTACCCAGTGGATAAGGCCATGGAATATGCCCTAAGCTGGAAGCTTGCTTAGAAGGCTAGCGTGCCAAACCATATTGAAGGCCTTCGAGACATCAAGAGAGATAGCAAGTGCCTCCCCATTTTTCTTGAGGTCCTACCAATATTTTATTGAAATTGCGGAAATTACTAGAACATGGTTTGGACGCTTCTTGCATGAATTGTGTAGAAATATCGAGCTGCCATTATTTGTATTTTGTAAGCTATCTCATAAAAATATCGGGTTAATAAGCGGGTTTTTAACTACTTTGTTTTTTGGCATTTGGTCGTATTACATATTAGTACCCAGATGACCGAGCTTAGCTCGGTTTAGTATTGCTTAACAACGCCATCTGCTTTAGCTTTAGTGTAGCTACTCGCCAATAGATGTCAGGAAGAGTCTATTGTAGCCGTTTTTCATTGCCTGAAAACACGGATAAAACGACATTTTTTAAAAATGAATCGATTTATCGCCCCCGAAACCCCCTATATACTAAATTTCATGAAAATCGTTGGAGCCGATTCCGAGATTCCAATTATATATATACAAGAATTGCTCGTTTAGAGGTATTAGATAGATTGGAGGCTAATAGACTATCTATTTTGTGATTATAAAGTTTAAAATATTACATCTTGGTCCTTTAAACATATTTCAATTAAAAAAAACATATAAAAAAAACTTAAAATTTAGTATCCGTTTTATTCGAATTATCCGGATAGTAACAAGCCCATTATCCCGATTTGAAATTCGGCGGATATCCGGTTATTTCGAATATCCGAATATCCGGATAGTAAGCCCTAAAAATAACATATCTACATTGAATGGCAATATAGTTACGCAAATGCATATTACAATCCAAAGGTGAACCGTAATCTCTTCCCTCCTACCTTTCCCGCAGACCGTGCGGTGGTTAGAGCAGTATGGCTGATAAATCGTCCGCGATCGACCGTTTTGTGGCATTGATCTCCTATTTGTCATCGTTATGTATGTTTCCAAGTTTACTTCCAAGGTAAAAGAAGAATATGAAATTTAACGGACAGTAAGTTTATACCTACATGCACATTAAGATCTAAAGTACCAACTAATAAATAAGTTACAGATTTTTTTATTTTTTTTATTTTTATGTAATATGCAGGCAGACGAGCAGACGGGCCACCTGATGGTAAGCAGTCACCGTCGCCCATGGACACTCGCAACACTAGAGGCGCCACCAGTGCGCTGCCGGCTTAGAAGGAAGTGATAGACCCGCTTCTTGAAGGTCCCCATATCGTAGCACCGTGGGAACACCGTCGGTGGTAGATCGTTCCACAGTTTACACGTACGCGGTAGGAAGTGTCGTGTAAATCTTACGGTGGACGATTGCCAGGTATCGATATGGTGTTTGTGAAACCTGGCATTGCGGCGTGATGAACGATGGTGGAAATTGGCCGCCGGTATTAATTAAACAGTTCTTCAGAACATTCCCCATTATACAGGCGGTAGAAAACGCATAGAGAACTCACGTCTCTTCGTAATCCCAGCGATTCCAAACCGTCTGTGAGCTTGGGATTATCGACAATACGAACAGCCCGTCTCTGAATCCGGTTAAGGGGATCCAATTGGGTAGTCGGTGCTCCAGCCCAAAGATGGGAGCAGTACTCCATATGAGGTCGGACTTGTGCTTTATAGAGCAGCAACCTATGTTCAGGTGTGAAGTACTGCTTTGCTCTATTGAGCACACCCAGTTTCTTTGAAGCTAGTTTGGCCTTAACCTCCAAGTGGTCCCTAAACTGGACTTCGTTCGTAATGTCGACACCTAAAATCCCAATGCTCTTGGAGATGTTTAGGGGAACATTCTGAAACTGTGGTGCCACAATAAATGGGGATTTCTTTGCGGTTAACGCGCAGACTTGTGTCTTCGAGGGGTTAAATTGGACTAAATTTAGTCTGCCCCATTCTGAGACCCGCTCGAGAGCTGTCTCGAGTTCAGACACAAGTTTATTCCGTTTATCTTGTAACTGCATCCGAGAGATGTTTGCATGGCCGGAGTAGCGAGTGTAACCAGTACTGTCATCAGCATAGCAATGTATGCCCCCGGCTTCGAGCATATCATTGATATGCATGATAAACAAAGTAGGTGACAGAACAGAACCTTGTGGAACGCCAGCGTTTATGCGTTTGATATCAGAGCAAGATCCGTCAACAACGACTTTAATGCTGCGTTCCGATAAAAAGCTGGCGATCCACTTGCATAATCTCTCGGATACTCCGTAAGAAGGCAGCTTAGACAATAGTACCCTATGCCATACCCGATCAAAGGCTTTGGAAATGTCTAAACTTACAGCCAATGCCTCACCCTTGCTCTCAATAGCCTCTGCCCAACGGTGAGTCAGATACACGAGAAGATCACCAGCAGATCTTCCGTGCCGGAAACCGTATTGTTTGTCGTTGATTAGCTGGTGATCCTCTAGGTATTGGAGCAGTTGGGAGTTGATGATACGCTCCATTACCTTGGAGAGAAGGGAGGTAATGGCGATTGGCCTGTAGTTAGCTGGATCGGACTGATCTCCCTTTTTGGGTATAGGGTGAACTATAGCTACCTTCCACGAAGACGGCATAATACCGGCAGAATAAGACAATTGGAATAGGCGCGTTAAAACCGGTGTCAACTCCGGAGCACATGTCTTCAGCACTACAGCAGAGATACCGTCAGGCCCATTCGACTTGTTGACGTTGAGGGATAGAAGAGCACGACGCACGGCGTTTTGATTAAAGCGCACGTCAGGCATCTGCTCTAAACACTTGGGGATGGTAGGCGGTGTTTTCCCCCCGTCGTCAAGAGTCGAATTCGACGCAAAAAGAGTACCCAGAAGCTCGGCTTTCTCTTTAGCGGAGTGGGCTAAGGTATCATCTGCTCTGCGCAAGGGAGGAAGCGATGATACACAGAAATTGCCTTGAATGGCTTTGGCAAGAGACCAGAAGGCTCGACTACCACAAGGATAGCTCACTAGTCTCTTACCTATTCTGTGAATGTGCTTGAACTTTGCTCTAGCGAGGTGCCTTTTTGTGGACCGAGAGGCGGCATTGTATTTCTTCTTCAGAAGTCCTGTATCAGTGTTTCCGCTCTTACGCGCAAAGGCCCAATCCTGATAAGCAGTTTGTTTGAGGCTGGATGCCTTAACGCAGCTTCTGTCGAACCAGGTTTGGGCCATCCCACCAACTGGTACCACAGAGTTAGGAATGTAACATTCCATGCCCTGAAGTACCACATCAGTAACAGATTGCGCGCAGGCGTCAGGATCATCTGAAGAGAAACAAATTTGCCTCCATGGGTAGGATGAGTAAAATTCCCGCAAACCATCCCAATCCGCCGATTCATAATGCCACACCTGGCGAGAACCTCTTGGACGTCGGTTGACAGATTCGTCTAATGGTGTCGTACAACGTATTAAGCAGTGGTCTGACGTGCCAAGTGGTGCCTCGACAGATATGACATAACCGGGCGGGTGGGTGGTAAGCAGGAGGTCCAAAGTAGAGGCAATATGGCCGTCAATATCGGGGATCCGTGTTGGACTGGTCACCAGCTGACTGAGGCCATAGGCTAGAGCAAAGTTGTGGGCGGATTTTCCTGCGTAATCTGTTGTGCGTGATCCTAGCCATTCAATATGGTGGGCGTTGAAATCACCTAGAACCACGATTTCGGCGCTTGGAATCCACTCATGCACATAATCGATCGCTCCCTGCACGTGCTCGAAAAGTCGATCTATTTCGGCATTCCCGCTGTGAGATCTGTATAGGCACACATAAATACGAGTTTTGTTCCCGTAATCTACACGTGTGCAGAGAATGGACAGATCTCTATCTCCTTCAAGGAAGTCAAGACGACGACAACAGATATCTTCACGATAGAACATGCATACACCGGCATGTGCTATGAATTGGTGTTCTAATTTATAGCCGGGATAGTGCAAGTATGATGTGTCGTCACGAGTTGATATCTGTGTCTCCGTCAGGAAGAATATGGCCGGCTTCACTGTCTCAAGATGGTGATGGACAGCGTTTAAGTTTGAGTGAAGGCCCCTTATGTTGCAAAAGTCAACTTGAAGTGTGGATAGGGGTGCCGCAGTTTTAAACGTTCTTCCTTTTTTTGACTTTCTCATGTTTTTTACTACTAGCGGGGAAGTCGAAATTGGAAAGAGAACTGTGCATCATCAGCGATTCTGGAGTCAAGGTGAAATCATCAGTGACCCCTACAGTATATCAAGATGAGTGAGTTACTGTCACGGGGGACGGAAGGGCCCCCGATCCGACCCTAGAATGAAGGGCACGATCCACATCCGGTTTCCCTTTACCGGCGCGACCAACACTCAACGGGCTTTTTTCATTGGTGGCGGGACAGCCTCCCAGGGCGGGATTTCCTGGGTTCGGGTCCCCTACGGACCAACGGGCGGCCAGCGGCAAGACCGTTTCATTGGGTCTCCCTGGCCCCCGTGACAGTCCATCACGCTTGAACACGAGTAGGGAGACTTAGACGATGTTGAAGGACCTCAAAACACGCCAACAATGCACAGCTCTGGGACAGGTGACAGTTGAAGAGGGGAAGGATGGGTAATTAATAGAAGGGGTGAGAAAGAAGGAGAAGAAGGCTGGAACTCCGGCTCGCAACCGAAACACGTCATAAAACATTTCACGGTTGATTACGGCTAGAAGGTGGTAGCTATCCAGGCGAATTTCATGGAGAAAAATAATAATAATAATGGTATTAATAAGCTATTAATATCAATACTAATAATATATTCGCTCCGAGAAACCCTACCACCAGCTGGGTTACCGGATTTAGTCGCCTCTTACGACACCCTTCCGGCGGGGATTGAGGTTTGTATTCTAAGCCGCCCCAATACGGCAAAATAAAACAGACAGATAATAAAATCAGAAGCATATAACATGAATAAAAACCATTGAAGTATAATGACATAGAACAGACATCTCGAACAAAATGTGTGTACCGCCCGGGAATGCATTGGGACATACGTGGTGTTCGGGGTGTGTTCTATACGCTAGTAGTAGTACTTCAATGATAACAACAAGGATATCCGTATAGAACCTTGGTAGACTGAAACTCCTGAACAATGTTAAATAGCTGAGCGCTAACCTCTTCGAGGAAGCCGTCGCAGGCCCAGCTGCCGAGGTTGCACTCGCGGCGCGTGCAGCCGGAGCGGCTCAAGGCCACCAGCGAGCGGCCCAGCACCTGCTTGCCCACCGCGTCCACCTCCTGCCGCCACGGCTCCAGCTCGCGTAGCATGCCTGGGTCTGCAACACGTCACCCTTTGATTGCAGGTATGTGAAGAATTCCTTACAATTATTAGCACTTTATAGACGCGGATTATTATTAGATTAGTATTATGGTTAAACTCTGCAATCAAAAATTTGCCATGATATCGACATCGTGGGTACCTCCAGTCTTGTACTTACTTTCAATCGTTAATGTAGATTTGCAATGTCGTCCAGTCGAGGATCATCATCATCAAAAATAGACACATCATCAAAATAGATGGCTTTTTTGGAATACCAGCCGCCGTAAACATATTTTTATTCCGCTCGATCGATCACATCAAATAGGGCTGAAGGCACCTTAATTTAACCTATCCTAACATATCCTATATAATATAAGTTGATATATTCTTTGCCATCCATCCTTTGACATATATTTCATCATCAATCCATCTTTTGAGCTAGCATAGATACTAAAGTGTCATAGCCAAATCAGCCATGCCAATCAAGCAGATCTGGAGACAAAGGGTCAGAAGTGGGCTTTTAAATTATGAAAGATAGGGTACCTTGAACAATAGAGGTCCCTAAGTAAATAGGTGTTCCTTCCCAGCTTTCAATAATGCCGTCGTCGTTGAAGTATAACTTGATGTTCCCCAAGTACCTCGTATAGCATGAAGCTTGGACCACCAAGATCTGTTGACAGAATCATAAATAGAGACGTGTTTTAAATTATATATTATACCTAATGGTAGAAATCGTTATGTTGCGCGTTACCTCATAGGTAACTTTTTACTGGGTGTACCGATTTTGATAATTCTTTTTGTGTTCGAAAGCTGGTGCTTGTCATATGGTCATTTAAGCGAGATCTGACTAGTTTTTGAATTATCCCTAATTTTGAAGTCGGTTATTTTTTTTTACTAGAGTAGGACGATCTTTAAGGTATATTAGGTGGGTTTATCGATTGCTGATTAATCGTAATACGAAATTTAGAGGTAATTGCTATTGAGACTTAATCTTATCTTATGTATTACCGCAGCTTATTGTAATCTAATTATCTTATATTGCAATTAAGGAACTTGGTCTCTGATTGTGAACTAAATTCAAAGCAAAATGAGAGCGATGAATGCCTAAGTATCCACGGATCCACACCTGGAGCTAGATTTTGGATGGACTGACGGATAGACTTACTAATTATCCTAAACCCACATATCCCGCGGGCATTTATCGAAAGAAATCGGTCGATGGGTCAAATTCTTCATTTTTTCTCTGTATTTTCCTTACCGGACAGCGTGGCATAAATGCACCCGCTTGCTCCCTGCTGCCGGGGCTCATTTGGTCAAAGTTTATCTAGATACTAGACCACCTTTCGGAAATGTACTCGGTACTATATGGCACAAGGACTTCCTTGGGCACATGAACACAGAATATAATACCTTTATTTCATTGGCGCACAACACAAACGATTACAAGTTACAAATAAGTACAAAAATAAAAAAAATACAAAAGAAACAAAAAAAGAAGAAAACAACAGTAGGTGCGTATTTATTTACGAACAGTGTTTTGTAACGTGCATGTGTCCAGTGACCTAGAAAATAGAGCTCACTCAGCGTAATGCGGCATTATGCCGTAGTGTTGGCTACGGCGCTGATTTTCATTGAGTCCAATCGGTGACTCATGATGACATGTTACATTTTTGTATTTATGGTTCCTACAGATACATGTCTGTGGTTCCTACTGACCCTGTGTCCGTTATCCTGCGTCACAACAGTGGGGTAGGGTCCCACCGGCGTGGAGCCGTCCGGCGCATCCCCGGTGAACAGCAAGGTGTGGGAGTGGGCGCCCACTATTATGTCCACTTCTGGAGGCATGCGCGCGGCGAGGTTCCTGTTTTGAGAGGTCATGTCTAGTCTACATTAAGTATGCTCTCGAACGCCTGAATCGAGTCGCATTTTTTTTGAGTTAAAAACTTAGTAATTACGGTTATAAGCAGCGCCATTAAAGAAACAAATATAAAATGGCGGAAATTATCATTCCCCCTCACTCGCACGCTAAAGACAGGAATAACGAGCGAGTGAGGGGGAATGATATTATTTAATGACGCGGAATATAACAATGAAATAAACAAAAGAAGTGCGGTTTTGTTGCTGGCATATTAAATCGTATTTTATGATTATTGATACAAATTATATAATAATTTGCAGTTTTCCTGTTTCAAAAGGTCGTATCGTACGTCCTGGTTCGATTCTCGTGTTTGGAAGTATAGATATTTAATATGATTTAGTTTATCACAAAAATTAATCCTAAAACAGCAATGAGATATAATTTTATGATAGCTAAATAATTTAGGTTGTCTGAAAGAAATCGATTATAAGCGATAAGGCTGTCCATTGTGTTTTACTTCTTTATCAATCAATAAGGTATACTTACCAATTTGTATTTGGTGATGTAGATGATTGTAGTTTACTCCTTACAAACGATTATAAAATATACAGATTAGTAAATGAGAGTAAATGAACGCATTTTTTACATTACTGAAAACATGGTTGATACTTTAATTATTTATATTAATGAATATTATTTAATTTAACGGGACGTTTTTATTTACACAAATTTACAATAATAGATTCTGTGTTACGCGTTACAAACATAACGCATAAAGCATAACGTAACGGAGAAAGTTTGATTTTACTCCTCCATAAATTTTCATACCTAGGGGTTCAATATGAAAATCGATTCTAAAGGACTTCAACTCCAAAAATAAAACATTGTATAGATATTTACAAATCTGGAACATATCCGACGTGGGACAGCACTATATGTAATGATATCGACTCCAAGTTCGGTCAGGATGGCCGCTTCACGCCGCACGGCCTCCAATTCATCTTCCATTATCACATTTCCGATAGGCGCCGAAAACTATAAGAAAAGTTATTCGTGTAGCATTTGACAAATGAGTACTCACTGAAGCTTATAATGTAAAATTACATACCGATCGCAGAAGGATGCCGATGACTCCAATTTTTCTTCCCTTCCTTTCCACAATGATATGATCCTTAACGTATTGTCCCAGTTCCTCTTCAAAGGTGGTGTTCACGTTGGCCCCGAGCATGGGAGACTCCAGGTGTGACAGATACGGTATTAAGCCCTCCACTCCGTGGTCAAATTCGTGGTTTCCTAGAACCTAGAGTAAAACTAGAGTCAGTAGAATATTTTTTATCCACTCACTATGTTGTCCTGTGTTCATGTTTGGAGGAGTCTCAGTCAGCCTACCATTAGTAGTAAGTAAAGGTACTCTGGTTCGCTTCGTTAGGATTGTCTGGTACCAATAGATATTGTTTGCAATACATAAAACTTTTACTATAACTTTACTTATTGGAACGAAGTTCCTTATCGCGCGTTGTGAAAGGGGGCTGGACGGAAAATTACGACACTTTTTGATTCTTCAGAATGACGACACTTTTTTTGAAGTGATTCACAGAGTTTTACAGAGATGGCGCTGTACAACAAAACAATACTTAAATCGAAAGGAACTTCGTTCCATCCGGGTGTCCCTTGACACCTCATGTTTTTTTTATATAACTACACATTTTGTAAAACGTAAAAAAACTTATAGGTACATGAGCATCATGCGGCAGTAGATTCATGAAGTGCTGCGTGACATTCCAGCGCAAGAGGTTGTACCAGAGGGTGCCCTGGAAGGTGTCCCCGGCGTTGAACAGCAGCGACTCGGGCTCTGCCTCTCGCAGCTGCCGGATGGCCGTGTACAGGCGAGCGAAGCCGCCTATGCAGGCCACGTCAGGGGTACAAGTACCGCCCGAAGGACTGATTTCATCGAAACTTGAAAAAATTAAGATACTCGGTATTAATAAATCGATTAGGTACATAAATACACATCTATGCTTACTCTTTTTTTTATGGACTTGCCGGCAAAAGAGCTGACGATCCACCTGAAGTGGCTATCGTCGCCCATGAACATCAGCAACACCAAAAGCATCAATGATGCGTTGCCGGCTAAGAAAGAATGAAGAAAAAAGAACTAGCTCTCAAGCCCCCAGCCGGAACACGAGTTGTTTGGCGGCTGACTCATGCTCAAGCAAGGGTGGTAGCTAGGCGAACCCCATGGAGAAATAATAATAGTAATAAGTAACTGTTATAGACCATGATTATATATGTATGTAAGTAGATTAAATACTCACTGCGCGTGAAAATCATTGTAATGTATGATGTTCAGGTCAAACAACTCAGCTTTATCCTGTGTGGCCCACGTTCCCGCCGCTAATAACCACGATAACCACAATAACTCAATTACTCCCCTCATAGCACCCATTAAAGCCGACCCGTCAAATGTAATGCAGCAGCTTGTGCTGAATTATATCTGCATATCAAAATCGTCTATCAGCGAGTTAATTTTATCTAATAAATCTTGATATTATTAACTATGCATTATCTAACTAGACATAAATTATCTTGATAAAATTAAGATATTGTAAAACAATCGGGAAATTTTTTTTGTTGTGTTTGGTAGGCGCAAGATAATTTAAGTTACTCCATGTTCATGTTTATGAAATAGTTGACCGTTCATCCGATGTCCAAAAAGGTCCTTGAATGTCCACCACCAACCGATGCGACGCCCCAAGCTGAGGTATGCAACGGCCCTTAGGATGTATTAGTGGTCCCTCTTTTCAAATATTATCTTCACGGCTGAGACCTTCCAAGGTCGCCCTTCTCTCCGCGTGAAACAGGCAGGTCTATAGGGCCAACAGCAACTTCCAAAAAACTGGGCAAGTGCGTGTCAAGCCACGCGCAATGTAGGGTTCCGAAACATCCGAAGTAGTAAGTTTATCGACTATTACTCATTAACTACTTATGCTAACATAGCCGTAATAGTTTTCCTAGTAAATTCATCATAATTATATGCTATTTTTGAGAATTTTTTCACTTGTCCAACTACAACCGTTTAGCCAGCAGAGGGGGGACATGATTATTATGTAACAATGACATAATTATAATTCATTATCTTTAAGGTTCACATGGCGTACTCCGGAACATTAGAGAGCTCATAATTTTAACGATTGGTTATAACATCCAATTTGATCATTTTGACCGCACACCATTGGCAGTATATTTTTAAAATAACTTTGTCCACCGTCTCATCTAAGAAAAGTGGTAAAAAAAGTTTTTTTCCTGATACTTACTGAATATTACTTTATGCAAAATCCATATAATATTAGGAAGCTAATTATTGAACGTGATTCAAATTATGGATTTTTTTTCAATTAAGAACGTTTTAACCGTTTTGTAGCTGAAACAAAAATACTTCGTAGCAGGATTTTTAATAATAAAACAACGAGTTACGTAAACACTTTATTGTGTAATAACAATAGAATATTTATAATATTAAAAAGTTAATGATTTTTCTAAAGAAAATTAAATGCAATTAAAATGTCTAGGTCAAACTACAACACCAAATATAGCAATATAGGTACCTAACGTCCTTTTAATTTTTAAATAGGTTCTAATTTTAAAGAAACTCAATAAATTTTCAAGAGATATCGTCTTATGATTTTTTTAAACCTCCATAATCTACCATTGACGATAACTGACGAATAAGATGCATGAAACATTGTTCAGGGGTTTCAGGGTTCAAGGTAAAGTTTGTATGAATATAAACATAATTCATCCGAATTATTCGATATTTTCGCAAACGAATTCGCAGGTATTAGTTAGGAATTATAAAAAGTTCATAGAAACTTTTTTTTGCTAAAATGATTACTAATCACTAATCACCATACTGTCAGGTAACATCATATCTGAATCGTCAGCGTCATTGATGTGTTATTGATATAAACTATAATTTATAGCTATTGGCACAGTCGTGTCCTCGTGTCTGAATAAGATACACTAAATTCCCTTAAACAAGTGTCTGAATAAAGAATACATAAATATACACGCTATATAATTATATGTTTAAATCTTATCCAATCTAATCCAAAGGCACTTTTGATTATTTCAGAGTTATTTTAATATAATAAAAAAAATTTATGAAATAAAAAATTTAGAAAAGATCATAGATGGATAAAATAATTTTTATATACACATTCTACTTTAAAATATTTTTTAACTTAAATTTAAAAACATAACATTAATGAATAATAATAACAATAATAATAACTATTAAATTTCTCTAAATTACAGCAAACATAAGTAATTGGTTAATTTTCTAGCGTCTAATATTTATAAGAATTACATTTTAAATTTTTAAGTTAATATTTATGAAATATAGAAATAGTACATAAGATAAAGTAAAAAAAAATTATAGAAAATACATTAACACAACATACCACATGTCATGTATGTAATAGGTATCTTTGCATTAAAAAAAAACAGTTTTTTGCTAAACTTACCTTTTAAATGTGACCATGTAATGTAAGCATACAACTCAACCAAATGGGCCAACTACAGGTCTAAAAATCTAATCGAATCAAAATATGAAGCGATTAACATCAAATAGGTCTATATAAGTGTCATCTCGAATTTAAATCTAATGCTACAGAAAACATGTTACCTACTAACATTGATGATAAACTAATTTATTATTGATATATTTTTATTACTATTTCTGATAACACTAATATTATTCACGCTGGACTTTATTACAATATTATATAAAATTATAAATACTGTCATTTTTATAAAGAAATCTCACTTCAGCGCATAATTATGTAGGTACCTACTTACTTTTATTCTTATTATCTTACGAACTTGTGATTTCCAAGAGGTTGGGTATTTTCACATCTCATAAAAGTGTTACCGCTTTTAGTAATACAATGAAAGGTACTAAAGTGTTAAATAGTTAACGACTATGTTAAATAACGCCTGCTAAATTGGAACATGAAACAGTATCGTTCGTATTGATCTCATCGTGGAGCACGGCCCCAGACCCCATCAAAGGCTTATTTTACGAACTAGATATTAGGTACTGTTAGTGCTGGCGTTAGAGCCACTGACGCCCTAGGCAAGAATCAAAATCAAAATCGAGCTTTTTTGCTGAACCAATGGGAATGTTTACTAAAATATTTATTTTTCCTTTTTCTTTTGCTCCTTTCTGGCCCTCTCCCACCGTGCCCCCCCCCCCCCCCTAACGCCGGCATTGGGTATTGTATTGTACAATATTTGTCTAAGGTTATCAAATACTGAGTCTCATGAAAGTGTAAGTACAAATGTATTTTTTTTTCTTATGATACAATTCATGACATTAGATGTTTGTTCCAACTAGATTGTGCAACTTTACTACGTACCTACCGTGAACAACAAAGTTAAACATTTGTCTACAGTTCAAATGAGTTTAAGAATAAGGAGTGCGAGGGTTCACGTTGATCATCTCCGTGGTGCTGAAACAAGCAATTTTTAATATTAATAGAGTAAAAGATTTAAATATTCAAAGATTTTTATGGAACAAATAATTATACGATCAACTCCATAAACAACGGTAATAGGGCTGTGTCGCAAAATACAATGACACAATAAATTACTATAATCACCGTTCACTCATTCTTCATCATCATCATCACAATTTAGTTTCCATCACAATTAGGTCACGGGTGTTCACTCGCAATAGAGAGGGTTAGAACAATCCACCAATGTGTCTAAGGTAGATAGGCCTTGGCACGTCTCTTTGAAAGTTATGGAGGTCTTTTAAATGTTTTCCTCCTCCGAAGCATGTATAAGTTTCCTATATAAGCTTCCTTCCAGTCGCCAGAGCGGAAGGTGCGCTATCACTCCTTCGACTTTTACTTGATAAAAAAGTATTTTGTCAAATTAATTGTTTAATTAGTTGTCATAGTCATGTGAAAAGGATTATATTTTATTAAAATCTGAATAGTATACGTATATCGTGTTTAATAATACATTTTCATGTTAAACCTTTAACTTATTGGCATCACTATTAATAGCTAACGACTGCAAATAAATCCAGCGCAGAAATTGTTCGTACAGACACTCTCTAACTCTTTTACCTCTCCTAACTTAGACACGTATACGGTACATACATACAATCAACTTCATATTAGACAAACAAAAAAACAAAATGCACAAAACATACAAGCTACGAGTATATGACCGTTTAGCTCAGTTGGTAACCGTGCCTATCGAGCGCTAGGTTCGATTCCCGGCCGGGCAGACATTAATGTGACGGATAAATATTTTGTGATGAATCATTTGTGTATGTCCAACCACAGCACAAGGTGAGAGTGTTATGTCCCAACTCAGTCACTAAAGGTTACTTAAATTCGCTCCTTCGTACAGAATTTGTATGGTGATTTACTAAAGAGCGATTAAAGTAACCGTTAGTGACTCTGAGTTGGGGCGTTAGTATGTAAACGTTAATTTATCAACATTACATTTTAAAAGCAATTGCTAGCCTAATTCAAGCTATTAACACATTGCTAAAACAAAACACTAAACTACAAGATTTGATACATTACATAAGTAGAAGTTAATAATAATAATATTTACTAAACAAATTATATAATAACGACTAATGTAGAATGTAGACTAAAGTTCATAGGTTAGAAGTTAACTGACAATACTTCTGTAGCTCGAGTGTGAGTTTCTAACATAAAACGGCTAAACGCAACTATCGCGTTAATCGAGATGACTCAAACATTTTAGTAAACATATTTTATGCGAGTGTGTTCCTTATACATCGTCAACGTTGAATGTAACTTAACATACGAGTGGAGGCATTTTGACGTGTGCGCGAGTGTAAGTTACTATTTTGTAGTTAACTATTGAAAAAATACGCAACCATAGTAGTAGAGTTACTCACTTGATGTTTGACAAGTGAAACGCATTTTTTGGTAATAGTTTATTTGATTTTATTATGGATAGCCTCAGGGATTATTTACAATAAAATTACGCATAAATTTTTCCTTCTCTTTGCATATTTATATTTTCAATATTTCCAATAATACAATACTATTTTGCTATTTTTAACTTGACAATGAAATGACAATAGTGTTATTCTCAAATACTATGGTAACCAAAACAGGGTTGCTCATCTACAATGTACAAATGTAGGGTCGCTAAATTCATTCATTTATTAAAATAGGCTTACAATATGAAGTGAAAATTGATTAAGCAATATGTTGAATGGAGCAGCGCGTAATTACCTACTTTGCTTGGAAGATGTTGGCGGAAGCCCAGGCTCAAGATAAGCGCAATCATCAGCGAAAACAACGGCCTATATTCCGAGCCTCTTTTAAAGCATCCCATTATATCATCCCGATTCCCGACACATGTAAATAATCGAATGTCAATGAATAAAGTTTTGAACTTTCATGTACAAAGTTTTTTCGTATGCTCTTTATTTCGAAAATCCTAATTTTTACCTTTTCTATCTTTGCATATAAATAAATTAATAAAATTAATTATTAACTTCTTTGCATAATTGGCCAATGAATTATATAAAAATTGAGAAATTGAAAAATCTACCATACGGGGAATACCCACGACCATCGAATTTCGAGTCCGAGCTCTTACCGCTACGCTAACTCGTGCTCTATATGCATCTTCGTAATTAAAGTAATATTCATAAGGTATGAAACTTTTTTATTTTCATGTAATGTGCGTAACAAAAACGTCAAATGTTTGATATCATAGCATCACGATGCTATTGTTTTATCTCATTTCTTCTTTAAGTTTAAAGCGGAACACCTATAGCTCATTCATAAAAAAACATAATGCGCCTAAAATAAGTTTCACTTGACTGCCTCTGTAAGCTTAGTAATAGTGTACTTTTAAAATTAGATGAGTTGTAAGTGCAACTATGCTAATAACGAAGTGAGCAAACGAATAACTTTTCGTTGATGTTTAAGGAACTCACACTCGCATAAAATACGTGTACTAAAATGTTTGAGTCATCTCGATTCCCGTGATAGTTGAGTTTTTAGTTTTTTTTAGAAACTTACACTCGAGCTACTTATTTTAAAAGTACACTATTCCTAAGCTTACAAAGGCAGTCAAGTGAAACTTATTTTAGGCGCATTATGTTTTTTTATCAATGAGCTATAGCTGTTTCGCTTTAAGCTTAAAGAACAAATGAGATAAAACAATAGCATAGCATCTGTTACTATGACTACTATTATGTTTTGTTACTATGACGACCTATTACCAAACAATGCGTTTCACTTGTCAAACATCGCACACGTCAAAATACCTCCACTCGAATGGTTACATTCAATGTTGACTAAAAAGTTCACGTAAACGATATTTTGAAACTCACACTCGCAGTATAGTTGTTTTAACTGTCCGCTAGAGGCGCTGACAATAACTCCATACATTTTGATTGCATAGACGCAAACGCGTTGGTGAAGTAAATGCTTGCGAAAACTCACACTTGAGCTACTGATGTAATACGAAATCTCATATTCAAATAACCTGGCATGGAAGGTATAATTTATATTGACCTCGATGCTTGTTGCTAAATATCACGGGGATGTATGTAGGTTCGAAACGTATGTACATTTGATTAATGTGAGCAATAATATAATCTAACGACATGATGGCTGTCGTAAACTATAACCACTATTGTACTTTAATGGTTCAATCTCTTTTACATTACTCTACTGAGCGGCGGTTTTAGAGGTGAGAGGCCTTGAACAGCATAATGTCTCAAGGCCGTTTCAAACTTTGAATTTTTTGCTACGTGAGAGGCAAAGTCTTTCTTATCACCAGGCTCCTAAAAAGGAGAGGCTTTTGCAAGTGGTTGCAAAAAGTTCTGGGCGATTACCCCCTCCAATTTCCACTAAGACCGCCTCGCCTATGTCACTACGTTTATAAGCACAGCAAACGCATTAAGGCGCCCCACTGAGAGCATTTTGTCTGTAATGTAACAAAATGCAAAGTTCTAGTTTGAGTATTACATCACAACACAAAATGAGGATAATTTAGCCTGTAACGTTACAATCCAACTAACATAATTACAAATATGTACTAAAGTCTATTTATTTTAACAAGCGAGTACCGAAATTTTCACTGCGTTTCTATTGGTCCACGTAATCAACATAAAGCCTGTTCCACATAAACGCTGTAGTAGTTGTGTACAAACATGTACATTCAGTTGAGTCATCGACTACCTGCGCGTCGCACGTGTTTTAGTAGAACCAGACGATATTGTTTGTGCATGAGTAATGGCGGAGATGTCTCCTGTAGTTAAGCGTACTAAGCGCCCTTTGCAATCTACAGAAAAACAAATTATATAAAATTTGTTTAAAATTAAAAAAATTAAATCATTTCTAGAGAGTCATGTTAGAGCAGTTTATTAATCACATATCTGAAAGTTCATCAGAAGGAAGTGACGATAATATATAAATATACTATTACAATAATGTTTTATTGTTATTTATTTATGAAAATATTATTTTATGCGAACAGAAAATTTTGTTATGAATATACTAAGTAGTTATGCAAATTTAAATCATAAAATAATAATTTAATTTTCTCTACAGTAAATTTTAGAAGTATTCAATATAAACGGGCCTTAACAATTTTGAGACAAGAACAAAAGCGTTGGTCCCGCCCCGAACAATGACCCATCTCACTCTTTCAATATCGGAAATGTGCGAGAGACATACTCAGTACTCGTTTGTTAAAATAAATAGAGTATAGATCTTAACATGTTACATCACAGACAATGCTATCAGTGAGGGAGCACCTCTACATATACAATACAATACAAAACGGAACACATCAAGTACCAAACTTACGAAGTCATTGGAGCATTCTGGGTGATCGGTTCGTCGTCCACAAAGTAGGATTGGGAGATGGGAGAGGTATATCTATCGCACAACATCATACACATTCATTTACAAAACTATTTAAAGAAAAAATGTCTCAATTTTTAACACTATAAAAATAAAAGTTACAGAATAAATTAAAACTTAAGCTAAATTCAAAACAACACATTCATAATTCTAACCATAATTTTTTTTGCTGCAGTAATTCAAATATTACTAAGGCTGAATATAATAAAATGTTGCATTAGGTATATTATCACTATGTGTCGGAAAATGTAGTCTATAATTCTTTTGAATTGAATTCATTTTAATGTGTATCTCTGAATACATCGGATGGACGTTTTATTCAG
This sequence comes from Thymelicus lineola, assembly GCA_963932265.1. Lineage (NCBI taxonomy): Eukaryota > Metazoa > Arthropoda > Insecta > Lepidoptera > Hesperiidae > Thymelicus > Thymelicus lineola. The sequence continues at coordinate 5,644,309 of OZ010681.1, read as the reverse complement.
ATTTATTTATTGATACAGATTATAATTATCTGTAATAGAGCCTATAGATTGACACTGAAACGCACTGACTTCAATCACGCTTGTGGATCGGTTTAAAAGGCATTGAGAATATTCCTATTATTTTGTGTGTAAACGATGGTGTTATTGTGACAGCAAAGGCGATGCAACTACTAAAATTTTTTGCACTGTGATTGTAAGTCTCCGCTCCCGTGCAGTGTAAAAGCAACATTAGACCTACACGTAGACGAAATTGTTAGCAGAATGTGCAGAGTGCAAACGTGTTGTCATAAAAAAGTTGTGATTTTGGAGTGTGTACTGTGTAAGTCTGACTTAGATCGGTTAGAGATATGTCACTGGAGAACAAAGCTGATCACCAATTTTTTAGCAAGAAGTTTCAGAAAAATCGCTTTAGAGTGAGTTTCAAGCAAAAATGCACTTTGCTATAATGTTGATAGCATTGAAAAGAGTTTTTTTTTAATTCCAATAACCTTATTTACCAATTAAAGGGAGATAATAAAAGCGTTGTTGTCACGTTCTTCAAACACAATAACAATATACATTACGAGATAATATAAAACATTGCATTGTATTTAATATTTTTTATATAGAAAATTATATTTCAATGCTACCAACATAACAGCACTTCATTGTACACTTCAAACGCACTATAACCGTAATCAGCCTTGGGGCATCATTCATTCATTCACTCGTTCGTTCACCCATTCATTCATTCAAAGTTAGGTATCTCACCTCTTGGAGCAGCGCACGTGTATGACGAGCAGCACGATGCCCAGCAGCAGACACAGCGTGCCGACCACCACGTACGCCACGCCCAGGAACGGGTTCTTGCCGCCCAGCAGCGACGTCGTCGATATTACGAACGACTTCGTGCCCTTGAACTCTTTCACCGGGTAGTCTAAGGATAGATTGGAGTCTTTAGTTATCAAATCAAACTCAGACTATGTAACTGAGAGTCAGGGCGCTCTTTTATCGACAGCATTCGTCTGTAGCGTAACTATGTACTATAGCGTAACGATTCGACTTTGAGCATTATGTTACAAGAACCTTCACTGAACGACGAGCACTCGACTTTAGCAACGTAGTTCTCGACCGTCACGCCTTTGGTGTTACTGTGGGCTTAGTGTGAGTTTTACGTGACACAGTTAACGGGCTCGCCAACGTCAATGCGAGTCGGCTAAGATGCTACTGACTACCGATGCATTTTTTTTTAATTCTTTTCACTGCCGCCAGATCGGTAGCCAATAGCATAGCCGACTCGCATTTATGTAGCGAGCCCATTATGTCACGTAAAACTCGCACTAAGCCCACTGGTCACTAGCCACAGTCACACACACTTATGTTTAAGTAGATCGCATAGATCGAGTCCATCTGCTATTTTTTCAATTATATACCATACATATAAGGGAACATACCAAAACCACGTGCCTCATTTAGGGGGGGGAGGGGGGTCTTCAAAACACCACGATTGGTCACAGAGGGGAGGGGGGGGGTTTAGGTTTTTGTCACGTAGTCAATATTTTAGCAACCATTGCGCCACAAAGTCGTCAAATATAAGCAAAATTATTATTTTTTAACTCTGTTTTTGCAAAAAAGTATTGAAAACCGTATTTATCAATTACCACGTGAAAACTAGGGGGGAGGGGGGGGGTCTTCTCATATACTACGGATGGTCACGAAGGGGGGGGGGGGAGGGGGGTAAAAAGTTGGAAAAAATAGGTTACGTGGTTTTGGTATGTTCCCTAATCTAACATTTTAACAAAAAATTAACCGACTTCAAATGAAGTACATTTTACTTTTGACATGGATACCATTGTCAGATCTCGCTCAAATTTATGTGGGACTACGCGACAAGCACCAGCTTTCAATTAAAAAAAGAATCATCGAAATCGGTTGGCGCGATAATGAGTTATTCGTCCATTTATCGCGCACATACTTAATGCAAATTTAAGACTTATATGATTTTGACATGGATGCCATTGTCAGATCTCGTTCAAATTTATGTGGGACCACACGACAAGTACCAGCTTTCGATTAAAAAAAGAATCATCCAAATCGGTTTACCCAGGCCAAAGTTCTGAGGTAACAAACATAAAAAAAAATACAGTCGAATTGAGAACCTCCTCCTTTTTTTGAAGTCGGTTAAAAATACTAGTTAATAGTTATTGACTTGGCTTGGCTTCAACCCATTAATGGCCCACTACTGAGCACAGGTCTCTCTTCTTAGAGAGTCTAGAGCATAATCCACCACACTACTGCAGTCTGGATCGGTGGAGTTAATAAATTGGTTAATAATAATTTTATCAAACTTATCAATAGTACCATACGCACCCGATACGAGATGGTCGGTAGAAATCATTTGTGTAAGGTAGAACCATAGTGATCCAAGTGATATTTTTCCTTAATACACGATTTTGGCAAAAACGTCTAAAAATTCTAATTCTTTCGAATTTTTACATTTTTGATCCAAGTGCCATTCAGATCATTGTCTAGGAAAAAACGAAGTCTAGGAAGTTATGAGTTATTTGTTTCACTAAAACAAGTACAAACGCCTTTCCCTTGTTTTCTCACAAAGTTAAAATTATTGCTTGGATCACTATGGTTCTACCTTACCCATATAAAGAGCAATGTTACTATAAAACCACAGATTACCCCCAATAGATACCGCATACAAGACAACTGACGCGCGCCAACACGTACTTGCATTTGCATGTTCACGAAATTAATTTCGACCAATACTGACCCGTCAAGTTCAAGTATGAATTAGAAATAGCCAATCACAGCGCATTTTGATGTCCCCCGCAAGCCGCACCTTCCGCCGAATTTTGTGAGTTCAAACTCTGAGAAAATTTCACTTATGCGGTATCTATTGGGGGTAATCTGTGTATAAAACTCACTATACTCCACAGTGAGGACATAGGGCCCCTTCATGAGCCCCGCACCGAAGCCCCGCTTGGTGTGGTCGACGCGGCGGTACAGCTTGCGGAACGTGGGCAGCGCCGCCGTGCGCATCCACACTATCAGGTCTTCGTTCTATAACACAACATTAGTATGGGTATACCTGTAAGACTGTAAGACTTGGGTAAACGAAGTGAAGTGGTGGCGGAATAATTATTTTTTGGCTGTCTATACTTCTCGATGCTTTATCTATAGCAAAATTCACACTTCTACATATTAGCATTATTTTTAAAGGGTTCAAAAGTATTAAATAATAATAAATAAGCCTTTTTATTTATTGAAAAGTATTATTTTCACATATTATAAATATAAAAATATATAAAATACGGAATGCATTACCAGAAATCCGTTGTTTTCAGTGTTGTTCGGGTCCAACATCCACACAGGCTGCCGCCAATTGACAGGTTTGGTGAAGTTAGCAAACGCTGCAATGAATATAATAAAATAAACCTATAGTCATTCATTTCTATTTAGTTTCTTAAGCGAAGTATAAAACAAATACGTCGTAAGAGTACCTTAGATATTAACTAAATATTTAACGCTTCTTACCTGTTTTGAGATCAGTTGATGTATCCGGATTTCTGAATTTTATTTCCTTATCAGAAGTCCAAGCGATTCCTGTGTTCAGCACCGATACCGTCGTTCGTAAATCCAATGAGTAAACAGTCAAAGTATCTGAAAGTAATTTAAAAATGCTGTATCTAGAAAACCAATGACGATATTTTGCATGAATACAATTACAATATGTGACAACCTCGTAGCCCAATTGCTAGGAAATGCAGTCGAGATCTCGCGAAATTATAGAATTTGAAATCTTTTTAGCTATCATTTTTTTGGGTAGCATTGTTTTGTGTGTAATTAGTTTTAAGAGTCAGTATATTAAAAATTTCAAATACAATTCAGGATATTATTTTAGATACTCAAATGATACATGAAGTATGCTTCGGTCCCCAGAGTTTTGGAAAAAGACTTGTCTTACAGTAGGCTTATACAAACAGCTTGTAAATAAAATGTTTCTTAATTTCTACATCTTAATCTGCATGTCCTAATCAAAATAATTACCATTAAAAAGTGAGTTGGCGATCGCTCCGCAAGGCGCGATTGGCTTCCTTACTCCATTTTCATCTTCTGCAAAGGCGAATGGCTCACAATCTGATGAAGGGAATGGAGAAAGCCGACCCAGGAGTTGGCTATCATCGCTGTACAGAAAAAGAAAGCACCATTAAACATTTCATATGTAATTTATTATAACTTTATATTTTTATTAAAACTGCACATTATTCCAGAACACCATCTTTATTAATTGCAACCACAGATCAAACATAGAACATCAAAAGTATTCTGGCATAGACTATCAATCATAAACATATCTACATTACACCTCCCTTACAAGTTGATACAAACAATCTTTATCATTTAATTTTTTAAATTAATTGCTTAAACCCCAATAATTTCCGCCCATTCTTCTGGTGGTGGTATAATCAACTCATTATCACCATTACTGTCATAGTCATTGCTTGCTTGTTGAGATCTGTTGTCTTGTTTAGGTGGCCTTGTCTTATGGAGTTGATCAACATGCCGGCGATGTACTGTTCCATCCTGAGCTTTCACTTTATACAAGGCTGGTGCCACTAAAGCCATCACCACTCCACGCTGCCACTTCAGATTTGTGTTGTACATTCTTAATAAAACATGGTCCCCTATGTTGAAACTCTTTCTTTTTTCCTCATTTCCTCCTTCTTTTTCAGTTATATCTATATTAGTCGTCGTATCCAGCTCAGGGTGTAGTAGTGAAAGCGCTGTTCTATACTTTCTGCCATTTAACATCTCAGCAGGAGTCTTGCCAGTCACTGTACTTGGAGCAGTTCGCATATGAAATAGCATTTTCGCTACTCGCTCTGCCCAGGGCATATCACTCTGTTTTTTTAATTTTGCTTTTATTGTTTGGATCAGCCGTTCTACTTGTCCATTTGTGGATGGATGATATGGAGCTCCAGTCACATGTATAATGTTATTTTTTTTTATAAATTGTTGAAATTCTTGCCCAGTAAATGCAAGCCCATTATCTGAAACGACACACTCTGGCAGCCCATGATCAGCACAAGCTTTCCTTAACACTGTAACCACAGCCTTGCTAGACATTGACGGCATAATTTCTACTATTGGCCATTTGCTATATGAATCAATAATTATTAAAAAGGTTTTTCCCATAAATGGTCCCATAAAATCAATATGTACTCGTGACCATGGTTTTGTTGATTGGGGCCAGCGATGCTCAGTTCTTGGAGGGTCATTTCTGTGTGATTGACATATTTCACAATCTGCTACTATATTCTCTATATCTGAATCCATAGAGGGAAACCATAGATATGCTCGTGCCATCATTTTCATTTGCACCATTCCATTATGACCTTCATGTAATAATCTTAACACTTTTTTTTGCATTGTTATAGGTATAATAACCCTATTAGCCCATAGTATACAGTCCTTGTTTAAAGATAATCCATCTCTTTTTCGATAATACTGTAGAAATTTATCCTCAACCTCATTTGGCCATCCATGTAATAGAAAAAATTTCACTTTTCTTAGTATAAGATCTTTATCAGTCTCCTTGGCAATTTCTTTTGAATTAATACCGTCTATCTCAATCTGCTCTAATAGAAATATATCCTCTTCTTTTTCCCAATCGCCTCTAGTACATTGAGAGGGCCATCTGCTTAAGCTATCAACATTTCCCATCTCCTTGCCTGGACGATACAGCAGAGTATAGTCAAAGGTACTTAATGTTAATGCCCACCTGAGCATTCTAGCTGATATAAGATCGGGAATAGGCCTTTCTCGTCCAAAAATGCCCAATAGGGGTTTATGATCCGTACATATCGTAAATTTACGACCCAATAAATATTGTCTAAATTTCTTAAGTCCAAATATAATGGCTAATGCCTCTTTATCAATTTGAGCATAACGACATTCATGATCTTGCAGAGTTCTGGATGTCATTATAACAGGTTTCTCTGTGCCATCTGGCATGCTATGTACTAACATGGCTCCTAGGCCATAATCACTAGCATCACACAACATTATTAATTCCTTCTCTAAACTGTAATGAACTAGCGTCATATCAGATGTTAACTGTGATTTTGCTTTTTCAAATGCTGCTTGTTCACATTTACCCCACTGCCACTTGACTCTATCTTTTAATAATCTAAATAAGGGTTGCAGTGTGGTAGCTTTATCAAATAAGAATCTTTCATAAAAATTATACAGACCCAAGAAAGCCTTCAACTCTGTTTTATTTTTTGGTACTGGTTTTTCCTTAATTTCTTGAATCTTTTCTTTTGTAGGATGAATACCATCACTATCAATTTCATAGCCCAAGAAACAGACCCGCTTCGCCCCTGAAAGCTGAAAAAAAGCTTCATTTGCCGTGGGGAGGGGGTAACTATCCACTACACAGGATGCATTAACTGTAGTTCTATAGTCACCGCATAATCTCAGTGACCCATCCGGTTTAGGAACAATCCTCAAAGGAGTAGCCCAACGTGAGTGCTTTACTGGTGTGATAATGCCATCATCAATCATTCTACTTAATTCCTGGTTCACCTTTTCTCTTAATGGGAATGGCACATGACGGGCATTCTGAAACACTGGTACCGCCTCAGTCTTTATATCTATATGAACTGTAGGGCCATTATACTTATCCATGTTATTATCAAACAATTCAGGGAATTTTTCATGAATACTGTTTAAACTATCAGTCTCATCTATAATATTAACTCCTTGAACCGAGATTCCTAGATCTTCGAACCATGTGCGCCCCAACAATGCTGGTCCTTTGCCACAGCTTACCAATATAGGTAACTTAACTGACTTGCCTTTGAAATCAACCTCGACAATCATCTCACCTTTAATTTTTAAATTCTCATTAGTCCAAGTTACCAATTTGCTAGTAGTAGGTGTTAATTTTGTAGGAAATATATGTCTATATCTCAAATACACACTGTGTGGTAGGATCGAACGTGCTGAGCCAGAATCAACTTCCATAGTTAATTGTACTCCATTCAGTTTGACATCAACCATATAGGGTTCAGGTCTTATTATATTACAGTGGACCCCCGGTAATCCGACAAACATTTTGCAGGGCAGTGTCGGACTATCGAATTTGTCGGATTATAGAGTACTGCCTAAGACCCCCCTATAGTCCGGAATTTTTCACAATAGAGTACGTTGTAATCCGACAAATTACAGATTCAATGATAAAATTCTATATTTTATATATATGTACCTACTCTGGAGTACAAATCATACTTCATTATGTATGTCAAATTTGGTAAATTAAACAACACAATAGAGAGAACACACGCAAGACCGCACCGCTATCTTCATCACATGTAGTCAAATTCAAACTAAGCAATCAGAACCAAAACAATACCCAACGCGTCCAGCACAATAGTGGTGGCGCGTACAAGTTATAACTTGTTCCATCGTGCATTAGCGAAAATTGTCAAAAAAATATTCAATAATAAGTAATAACCATGTCGGATTACAGGGGGTGCCGGATTAGACAGGGGCCGGATTACCGGGGGTCCACTGTACATTGACTTGTTGTGCTGACGATATCATTGAAGTTCAAACTTTCCTTTTCCGCCGGCGACACGAGCCTGTGTTCCACCGCATCATTACATGCACCCTCACCACACATATCAACACGCATCTTTCGTTTCTCTGCAGGGCATGCTGACTTAATATGACCTCGTTTGTTACATCGATGACATACTGCACTCACAAATCTACATTTTCCACCATGACGCTTAGCACAATGGGGACATATCTTGGTACTAATAACATTCACCTCCATAGCCTCTAACCCATTTCGCGCCGCACTTTGATGGCCATCTTGATATTCTATAGAAGTACTCGAAATATTGTTCAATTCCATTGATTCGAAATTTAACGCCAATTGCACAGCTCTGTCGTAAGTTAACTCGTCCCATTTAAGCTTCAATAATTCTCTCTTTAAATTCTTTTCGCGACATCCGAAAATTAATTGTTCTGTTACACGACGATTGATATTGTCAAATAGACACCTTGCACTGATTTCATGTAACGCTGCCACAAAACTAGTTATCGACTCATTCACTCTTTGTTTACGAGCGTAAAACTTTTCTGTTTCTAATATCGGATGTGGTGTCGGAACAAAAAACTTATTCAATGTTAAGATTATTTCATCGAACGACACTTCGCTGGGTTTTTTGGGTGACAGCAACGCCACAATCAAAGTAAAGGCTTCTTTTCCGCACTGAGATAAGAATAGGGCCCTTTTTTGTGCGCTTTGTAGGTTACCGGCCGCTTCAAACGCGAACTTCAATTGTTCACGATAATTCTCCCAATTATCCTTGTGGGGCTCAAATTTCCCCGGCAAAACAATGTTCGCGATACTTGTGATCGACATTTTTACTTGATTTACTCGTCGCCACTATTATAACTTTATATTTTTATTAAAACTGCACATTATTCCAGAACACCATCTTTATTAATTGCAACCACAGATCAAACATAGAACATCAAAAGTATTCTGGCATAGACTATCAATCATAAACATATCTACATTACATAATTAATTTTGCAGAGTTAGTAAATAAAAACTAGCATTCTTACCGCGACTTGACGTATCTACGATGATTTTGGTAGTAGTTGCTTAGCCCATAATAGAAGTAAACATCTCCCTTAAAGTTTTCACTAAGGTTAAAAGGGATCTCACATTTACATGGCTCCATACCATTTTCTTTTATGTATTCCGCGCATGTTATGTTCTCAGTATCCTTCATACAGTCTGTGTAGTCTATCACATGTTCTTTGACCTTAAACAAACACAAACAAAAGTCATAACTAAAATGAAGGTGCTGTGGTTTACTTTATAATAATTGATTGATGTGTTTCCTGTAAAGTGAATAGTCTTATTTGTAATGCAAGATAAAAGATAATTATTTAAAGTTAAAATACTTAATTAATTAAGTTCTCTAATTTAATTAAGTTCTCATGTAAATGAATTCTGTAATAATTCATAATGAGAATAAAGTTCTTAAACCATAAATCCAAACCAAACATTTAATTCATCAAACATATCCCTTTGTACCTCACAGCTTTACAGATGTAGCAAAGGTATATCTATTGCCTCATATATGTGTCTAATTATTCATCATAGACAGATAGGTAGATGTATATCAACCAACTTCCGACACTATTGTTAATGGTAAGTCTGGAGCGAAGAACGAATATAACATATACATATTTATATGACTTACCTCATCAGAAAAGTAAAGTAACCCAACTCCTACAGGAATGAAGGCGATTCCAATGACAAAAAACGTTGGCAGGACCGTTCCTGCCGTTAGAATCGGTTGCCAGGCTGGTAGTCTCTGTTGCTTGAACGCAGATTCTACAAGGAATTTAACATTAAGGAAATTTATCGATTTTGCGAGGTCATATAGGGTGTTTGCAAACCTGACATTTTCTTACCAGCAGGACGCCTAGATTTCACATTCTGATCTGAAGTATCACTAGAAGTCGCCATATCGAAAAGGTTCTTATGGATTTGGCAATTTCTGTACCAAATCAAATGAAATCTTTCGTTTCAATCAATAAAATTCTGCAAAATTATTACTCATATTTATTGTACTGTAAAATATGTTGAATAAAATGTCATCAGCATCACTGTCACCAGACACCACTGTCAAGTATCAAAGTTAAATACCCTTTATGTCAAATTGACATGTAAGGTCAACTCGTCGAAGACCGGCATACTTCATTAAAAATTTGATTCATTAGGCAAATTTTGCCATTTCTATAACATTTTAGGCAAATTTTATTGAATTAGGTAATCAAATATTTAGTTGACCATTGAAAAAAACTCTAAAAATTACTTTAAGGTTATCGATTAATGAAATAAAAATTAATTTTGAAAAAATGGTGAAATAGACGGACTTTACTACCACGTCAGGTAAGACCGTCTTGTGGAAAAAAAACCTACAAATAGTCGGTTTACGTGAATATAGACATTGTATTCGCGTATGTATTTCAACGCCATTTAAATGTGTGCTATCGTTTTTCATATTAAACGCTCTTATCGTCATAAATCGCAAAAAAATACGTATGTCGGGTAAGTCCGGTATAGATCGATACTCAGGGGTAAAAAACAATTAAATCAAATTAAAAAATCGGTTTTTTTTTGTATATCAGTTTTATTAAAAGGAATCGCCTTCTTTAGGTCTACCATTTAAGAGATCAAAAACCAACTTACTTAATCGAAGTAGGTACTAAAATACACCTTCTTCTATATTCATATTATAATTGTTTTTTTTTCAGCGCTAGTGCTAATAAATTCGTCGAAAGTATAAAATAGAATATTATAATAGCATAAATGTATGAGTCAAAGACAAATAATAAAATAACACGGCAATTGACATGAAATATTGATTATCGATTTTAAGAGTAGACCTTAAGGGCCTAGTCTCGTAGTTCACAAAATAAGAATCGCGTGCGGCTAGTCCAAACGTCAAGCGTCTGCACGTAGGCTCCCCGCAGTCCCCGCATTCATCCTACATAGCGTAATTATTTGACTAGTTCGGAAAGTTGCTCTACTAAGTATTTTTTTTTCTATAGAAGAGTTGTCTGTGTTTTTGTGTTCTATAGTATCCCCAATATAGAAAATCTAAAGGCTGCAGTCTTGCAAAATTCACTCGCGGCGAATTATTTTCACAACTTTGTACATTTTTTCATACAAAGTAGTGAAATATCATAAAATATTATTATTACACAAAATAACCATAATATAAGTAATAGCTGGTTATTTTAAGTTTTTTAAGTTCATCTAGGTGGATTTTGTTAGGTAAATCAATAGTTAAATACCTACAGGTCTTTCGCGCCCAAAGTAATTTAGAGTTATGTTTGTGCGCTTACTTTATGGCAACAAAGAATTAATTTACAAATCTGTTCTGCTCATAATTAGCTCCACATTCTTGTCTTGAAAATTTACTGAATATTTTTTTCTAATCATCTTTCATTTCTTAATTTTTAACTTTGATTATTATAAATATTTATTTGACTTGTTTAATTATAATTGTTTTATCTTTATTAGTTATTATTTTACACATTGTTCTGACATAGTACTTTTATAATGATATTATTGTATTAGGTATTTTTAGGTATTGTGCTATTAATTTAAATAATTGTATAATTACTTTTTTTATGTAACATTAACAAATGAATTCCCTTATTAATATGATTTATAATAATTTAATTTAAGTATTTAAAATATGTTAATGTACGCAACAATTGGAGAATGTTATTTGCGCCTATAATTGAGGTAACACTTTATCTGAATATTGTATCGTTGTTTTTATCTTGGCATGTATTAGTGTGTATTTCGTTGGTGCAATTAAATAAATAAATAAAATAAAATAAATAAATTCCGAGGTCACAATTCCATCAAAATTCTCTGTTTTTTATCTCTTTACAAATGGTTTGTTTCATAATAAATAAGCATCGTATGTATGAAAAAATTTGATTATTTTAATGCCATGAGTTCAATAAAGCAAACACAAAAAATGCACCAAATGCAAAAAATACATGGAAAATTGGGTGCCAACGTAGAAGTGATGAAGAGAAATAGAATCCAAAGGTAAGTAGTTATATTATTCATGTTTAGGGCCTAACTACAGGGGCAAAGCAGCCGGTATAGAACAAATTTTTGTATTACAGAAAAGAGCCATTAGAGCTATTTATAAACTAAAATCAAGAGAGTCCTTGCGAGTCAAATTTAAACAAATATAGACATAATAACTGTATACATATACATATAATAATAATGTATAAATATACATATAATAACTGCATATAAACAAAATTGTGATTTTTCAAATCGTCAAACAAGAAGGATGCATCAATTGGCTACCTCTTCGTACCGTCTTTCTAAAGTGCAACGTTCTTTTATGGGACTAGGTATAAAATTTTATAATAAAGTCCCAAAACAAATACGTGACTTACCAGTGGAATCTTTTAAGAAACGTGTAAAGGCTCAGCTCTTAGGCAAGGGCTACTATAGCATAAATGAATATTTAAATGACAAGGATGCTTGGAAATGACTAGCTAGGCAACCAGTTCTGCACAGGTTAGAGAATACCTATTTTTGTAATAGATATAAGTTTTAGTTTTAAAAGATGTGCTGAGGAGTTTCTTTACGGCTTTTCTTCTCCTCCATGACAAAGCACCTTTCCGAAAAGCTGGTAGATTAAAAAAAATGACGTGCATAAGAGTATCAGTGATACCTACATGAATAAAGATTATTTCATTTCATTTCAAATTAAATTAGCTAGCGAAACTCCACAGACGTGATAGGTATATAATAATATGATAGAACTAGGGATTGCAATAAGGAAAAACGGATCCGGTAATCCGGCCGGGTCCGACGTTTTTTACGTATACCGGATCTGGTGGAATTTACCGGATACGGTCACACCAATTTTTGGTAAAATAATCACCTTGTTGCTAGTATAGATGCTTTGAATGCCTGGTATAGATGTTGTAATTAATCTAGTATTACAATCTGGTATTCTCAACGTTCAATAGGGGTGTTAATATAGTACAGCGTGAAATTATATTTTCGTTGAAATCACTTCTTGTTTATAATTGGTAATATTTGCCCTAAATGGATATAGGTGTAAGCTATAGGTGTATATCAATTGAAGCGCAATAACTTGACAACAAAAACCCCCTTTAAACATATTAAGATGTGTAGTTGTATACATGTACACTTGTTATGTACACTTGTTCTGTATGTTTTATAGTTTGTATAATTATTTATTTCCCACTTTATAATATTATATCCCTAATAAGTATCATTTAATCATATACACATAAAATTAAATAAAATAAATAATTAAGTTGTAAATTATCTTCAACTTTGGATTGACCTGCTTCTAAAATAATATTAATATACAATATTAATAAGATTGACGCCACATGTGAAACTACACGAAAAAGGGGACTACACTGTAAATCAGCAGCCGTGGTTGGTTCCTAGCCGCTCCATGGCACAGGCAGAGGGTAGTCCTTTTTCGTCAGGTGACATGGTACCCGCTAAATTTTCTATGTTTCATGTCAAGCAATAATTTAGTAAAGGGTTACATTTTGTTAGTACTTTTTCTTTCACCGTAGTTTAACCTTGTAACCCATGTACCATGTTATTTTCATGACGGAATAAATGTTTCTTTCTTTCTTTCTTATTAGCTCCTTCTTAAAGAAAATAAAGAGGAAAAAATGTAGGAATTGATATAACTATGTACTATATTTTTAGAAGACAAGTTATATTAACTATGAGTTCTACTAACAGTCTGATAACTATATAGTTATATAGTTCTACTTACAGTCTATAACGAACTAGTTGAACCGTTTTTAGGTATTTATATAGTATCGATAGCATTACTACTAATGTACCTCACTGGCGTGTTGATGCATATTGTTTAAGTTTACGATCCATATTGAAATCAAATAATTATGTACAAAACTATTACTGATACACAAATATTTACAAAAACTATTATTAAAATACAAATATTTACAAAACACTACAGCTCTAATAAAGTAGAGCAACTTTCGATACACAATCTACGTCAGAGCCGGAGCAAGGTTAGAGTGAGAGGGAACAGTTTTATTCGTCGTGGACTACACGTCTGAACGCTTCGGCCGTGCATTGGCCACTAAGGAATTTCCCTCGCATTTCTTGTTTATAAACTCTTTTTTTGTAGGTCTTTTGAGATTATTATTATTGTTAGAGTAAGGTGATTTAGGTGCACTTTTTTTTTGTATTTGCTTTATTGAACTCGTGGCATTAAAATAATCAATTATTTACATACATACGATGCATAGTTATTATGAAACAAACCATTTGTAAAGAGATAAAAACCGAGAATTTTGAAGGAATTGTTATGTCTGAATTAAGAAAATGAAAGATAATTAGAAAAAACTATTCAGCGCATTTTTAAGACAAGAATGTTGAGCTAATTATGCGCTGAACAGATTTGTAAATTAATTCTTTGTTTCCATAAAGTAAGCTTACAAACATAACTCGAAATGACGTTGGGCGCGAAAGAGCTGTATTTAACGATTGATTTACCTAACAAAATCCACCTAGATGAACTTAAAAAAAATAACTAGCTATTACTTATATTATGGTTACTTTTGTGTAATAATAATATTTTATGATATTTCATTACTTTGTATGAAAAAAAAATACAAAGTTGTACAAATAATTCGCCGCGAGTGAATTTTGCAAGACTGCAGCCTTAAGAGGTTTTAAGAGAGACTCACTACGCAGGAAGCTTAAATATACGAATTATATGTATAAGGATTAATTTTATAAAATTTGCTTAGGCGTAAAAGGTTTATTACATCTGGAAACGACGAAGACCGGCACATGCCGATCTTTCCCTCCAAGAACTAGACGGACTTCTCCACTATTGCAATTTGAGGATTGGTTTTTTTCACTAGATGTAACTTCGTAAAAAATTTGTTTTATTCTATTCTTATATAATATTTAGATAATGATGTTGATAATTAATTAAATTAGCTACACAAACCTTGATAAATATGATGAAAAACCATTTAAAATATTTTTTTGCCAACGTGTTGCTAGGTCGTGTTGCAAGTTGATAGCCCGTCTAAATTTTATACGTATTTTTTTTCTCTTTGTGTTATAAATAGCGCCATCTATGTCAATTTATTGAAACTAAAACAGTTTAAAGTGTTTGTACGCTGGGTTGTATTTGCTGTAGTTATTCAGAATTCGTTGTATTTCTTACTGTACGGTCCTACCCTCCAGACGGTCTTCGCCGAGTTGACCTTATGTGATTTTTTAAATGGGTTTGGATTCCATTGTTTTGGCCTTAACAAGTATGATTTTTCAAAAGTCAACGAATCCTTCAGTGTGGAGTGAAGTAATAAAGTTTAATTCAGCCTATGCCCTATGCCTCCAGCGGT
This sequence comes from Thymelicus lineola, assembly GCA_963932265.1. Lineage (NCBI taxonomy): Eukaryota > Metazoa > Arthropoda > Insecta > Lepidoptera > Hesperiidae > Thymelicus > Thymelicus lineola. The sequence goes on along the minus strand of OZ010681.1, from coordinate 5,629,297 downwards.
CTGTCTGCGGCCTGGCCAGTCGGCAGTCGTCCATAACAGGGGCGTCGTACTCGTAGCCATCATACACTGGATATTAACGTGAAAAAAACTGCATGTTTATAAAAATAACTGTCCAGGAGCCAATAGGATTAAGAACAAGGTAAAATAAAATAAATACAATAAGGATTCAAAAATGTTTATTTCAAAGAATTGGAAATTTCAAATCTGGCAAATATATTATACACATTTTTTGATACAGATCGTGTCGATCACAGGTGTCGATACTTTTGGTCACAATATTCAATTTTGTGACATTTATACTTAAAACGAGGTTTAACTTTAGAAAATAAAACAACCAACTAAGATCAGAGTGAAGAAGTTTTCAGAATACAAAGGGTTGAATTTAGCATCAAGATTTTCACAAGATTAAATAATTTGTTTAATAACTTGTTTAATAATAATATGGATGTATATGTAAATACTAGTTGATTTTAGTTATTAGGATGTCTAATTTTATGGCACAGCTAAGTATAAACGAATTAATTAATTTGATCTTTTGATCCATACTATAAAGCTGATCACACATATGGCAGCACCGTATGCACTGCATTTAGAATTCATATGAGAGCCCGGTGAGGGTGACATGTGCGGCCGCATATGTCACCTCTCTCCACTCTCATATTATTATTATTTCATACAACGAATTCTAAATGCGGCGCGTTCGGCGCATACTGTGCTGACATATGTGCGATCAGCTTTAAACTATATTAAGTTGGTAACAAATAACTACCTATAACATATACATTGTAACCTTCAAATAACTATTGCAAAGAACTATATATTTTGAAATCCAAATTCCATTAACTACTTAATTTCATTGTCATTTTTATAGGCAAACCTTGCCATAATAAGATCAATAAGAGTCATTAAAAAATACGAATTTTAAATCTTAGCTATAAAAAAAACAGTCTGAAAATTGTTAAATGCTTATTCAAATCACGATACAATACATGTACAATAGATTCAGAATGCAGGCTTACAAATATGTTACCTAATGCAGTTTATGGCATCGCCTTATCGATATAATAGTAATAATAATCCTTTATTTCAGACTGATCCATATTATGTTAGTAGGTAAAAATATCTTACAAACTAGTGTTAGTAGACATAAAATCAGTACAATAAATAATCAAAATAATCAAAATTAAATCCAAATAAAATAATCTATTTTACTCCTCAAAAGTAATGCTTATTAGCCAACTCCAAAACAGAAGGAAGTATTCAATTCGATTGTTTTTTTAAATGCTTTTTGCCTCACTTCAGAACTCTGTCATTTGTCAACCGATTTAGAAGATTATTTTTTTATTCAAAATGGATGCTTCCAGATGCCCACTTTTCCATATTTTCTGATGTTGGGAGCTGGGGATCCATGAGGAATTGAAGGAACACATTTTTTTCGAAGGCTAGTTTTTGAAAGTCGGTAATTTTTTTGGCAAAATTTCTAAAGATGAACGAAATAAAGGCACTTAGTTGGACGTCATAATCGGTTTTGAAATATAACCATTAGTACATTATATTCTATCGTTCTATCTAACGACTTTGATAAAAGCTTTCTAAAATTAAATCCGCAACAAAATCTGTAGAATAGCTTTTTCGAGAACTTGTAAAAAAATGCATTTGAGATCTAAATCAAGTCTATACAATAAAATTAGTGTTTTTGTATTATCTTCAATGCAGCCTCGTTACATTTTTAGCTGTATTAGTATAGAATTTCATCAAGGTCCATCTTTGTCTTCAGTAAGGGGAGACGATGCATTATTCTTATCATTGGTTAACCCAGAAGGGTTTGTGTCATGGGCATTTTGTCTCATTTTTTCTTCCTCGTCGCGTCGAATTTTATCTGTAAAACAACAAAATATTTAAATCTTTAAGGCATGAAGTCAAGTTTGGATTTAAATGTCGAAGTTATTTATAAGGCATTTACTATTTCTTCATGGATTGATATTATTATGTTATCGTATTTATTGAAAATTGCTACCTCTCGTAAAATAAAAAGGTTTTCGCCAAAAACGTGATGAAATGTGAGTTCTTACACTGACGCAACTGTAGTATGTAACCTTACATAGGTATCTGGTAATGTACGCACCTGAATAGAGTTTCATTAATAAAGGACGACTATATATTAGACCTGCAGCCAACATCACAAGCCCAAAACCTAGCAATATGCCGCCATCTGTGCGTTGGCTAGTGTCCTCAATGAACTCTTCTGCGGCGAATATCAAATTTCTCTGTCCATTGTATCCAAGCGAAGAAGTGTCTGAAAAAAAAAATGAAGTTATAGTTATCTCCAGTGCCAGATTTATATTTTTTATCAGTGTAGGCCAATTTATTTTCGCCGCCCCATGTACCTTTCTAAAATAATAATTTTCCATTCATAATAAGGAAGGCACTGAATTAGTTACTAAGAAAGTGCGTAAAAAACAAGAATTACAAGTTTTTACGGCGCTTTTCAATAGCAAAATCATTTATAATATTATCTTCTGAAATCTGCCGCCCGTAGGCCGCGGCCTATACGGCCTATTGACAAATCCGGGACTGGTTATCTCTTACTTATAAGTACCTCTCGCTCGCACCCACGACCCGCTCTACCAAGTCTAGCAACCCAAAATAACTCTAGCGAATGCTGTGCGCCTAGTATCACCACGTATCACGCACCTTCATCATGTCGCATTTTTACTCGACTGCGCGACGCAAAGGAGGGTAATGTGTTTTTGGCTGTATACTTCACTTCAAAAATATGCATATTTTATGGGCTCATCGCAGGATCTTCCTGTGTGGGGATTACTAAGGCAAAGAGACTCACGTCCCAACTCAGAGTCACTAACGGTTACTTAAATCGCTCCTTAGTAAAGAATCACCATACAAATTCTGTTCTCAGGAGTGACTTAAGTAACCGTTAGTGACTGAGTTGGGGCGTCAGACTGACAACTGTATGTACATAAGTAACGTAACATGTACTGAAAGATTATTTAAAGCATATCTATCTATATTGTGATGAATACACAATAAGGTAAAAGATTGCTAGCTCAATGATACCGCCGTTAAGTTGGTCTGCGTAGAAAATCAAGTGTGTTTTTTGAACAGGAATTTTTGTAAAATGTGTAAGTAGATGGATGATCTCTAGACACAATAATTTCTTGTGCGCTTTCGTGCTTCGGAAGGCACATAAAACCATCGGTCCCGGTTGTTATCGTAACATAATACCCGAGCTCAGTGGTGGGCCATTAATGAATTTTAGCAAAGTATTTGCTCATGCGTAACGTACGTTCAAAGATACATACCACCTGAGACATTAGGAATTAGGAATTCTTGTGGGACCATATGAGTGAGAAAGTCTATCTTACATCGTAAAAAGGGACTGCAATACTTACAGTATTTAACAAAAAACTGGTAAGAGCCATTGGGCAGGCCTTCTCTAAACGTGTCATCTGTTTGATTGAGTCGGGCTAGAGGCTTACGTTTCCAATCTGTTCTCATCCACGATATGAAATACTCATTCTGGAAATAAGAAAACAATTTATGGTCAAAAAATAAAAACGCCAAAAAAGAAAAAGTTTGGCCATTATTTTTTATCAATTGTACTTACTGTAGTATTTTTTTTTAGGGACGTATGTGTCTTATTCACAGAATATACAGTACGGCCGACGTATCTTGGCGCGTCTAAACTTCGCGCAGAAGGCTGCGCAGTAACATAATTCGGATTCGGCAATGCTCGGTACGCGGCGTATTATGTCTCAGTCACACATTAGCATGTTCGTGTCGCTATCTCTGTCTTACATGCGCTAAAGTTCGCAAAGCCTAGCGATGCGCGATTGCGAGATGTTTCAACAATCGAGACAATCGCGATTATCTGAAATTTACAATCGAGATGACCGATTACTCGCTTACCGAAAAAACAATCGAGATGTTTTTCGATTGTCGATTGTCGATTGTTCCCACCCGCTCGACGGCTGAAGTCATCAAGCTCTCGCCTCTCACTCGCTCGCTTACACTCGATCTCTTCGACCAACATACGTAATTTATAAATACTATCTCGAATTGAACCAACATCTACAAATAAATAAAATTGAAAAAAAGAGTGTCTGTTAGTATTATTAAAATAACCGCTTTTTACTAAGTGCATTTGGACGTATACACGGTTCATATACCAAAACAACATTTTTTACAATGTTTGTCTGTCTGTTTGTTTCCGCTAATCTCTGAAATGGCTAAACCGATTTTGACGAAACTTTCACTGGCAGATAGCAGATGTAACAAGGAGTAACAGAAGCTACTTTTATTTTAGAAAAATAATAGTTTTGAAAAAAACGAAGTTCGCCAAGTCAGCTAGTCTATATTAAATTGTAAAGAATGTTAGTTAAACATAGACAGAGATAGAAAGCATACAATATTACGGAAATACTTCGCATTCCATGTAAGAGCGAGATAGCGATATGTTGCCGCACAGTTCCCACTGCGTCATATACCTGGCTCAATGACGTCACGCAAACTGGAGGGATAGCAAAAAAAATCGAGATGTAAAGATTAAAAATATTATTTCGATTTGCGTGTATCTACTTTTTATCATTTTTATACAACTTTTAGATCAATCTGTACTTTATAGGGTTCCGTAACCAAACGGTGTCAACGGGACCCTATTGCTAAGCCCCGGCTGTCCGTCCAACCGCCTGTCTGCAAGCTGTGTCTTATGAACCGTAATAGGTAAACAGTTGAAATTTTCACAGAGTAAATATTTCTATTGCCGCTGTAACAACAAATAACGAAAATAAAATAACAATCGGTACAGTGAAAGAGCCGTGTTTTTTTTTTCATTTTCAAAGAATTGGATTACTTTGAACTCTAAATTCCGCTCTGCACTATGTATCGTCCTACCCATCTTACAACACTAAATAATAATAAAGAATAAACAACAAGAAATAATAAACAATAATACGTTTACGAAGCAAGAATAATACACGTGCGTCGGCGCTTGCGTTGGCAACGGTGCTGGATAGGCGAAAACAGGACGAGGTCCGAGGAAGCGGGAGTGGCATCGAATTCCAGCGAGGTCCACAGATATTTCCGACGTGTTATAATAACGATATATATTACGAGATAATTTATAAAACATTATATTATGACATTATATTTAATATTTTAATTTTTATACTCCTATTTCCTACGAATATTACGCCCAACTGTAGATTTAGTTAAAAAGCACTATAAAAAACAATTCGTCATCTCGCATCGCTCCGATCGACAGAAACATTTCGATGATTTCGGTCATCTCGCATCGTTCCAATCGACAGAAACATTTCGTCATCTCGCATCGCTCCGATCGAGATAAACATTTCGATGGTTTCGATCATCTCGCATCGCTCCAATCGACAGAAACATCTCGGTCATCTCGCATCGACACCGAGAAGAACATCTCGAGACCTCTCGAGATGTTTGGACAATCGAGACAATCGAAAAAAACATCTCGTCATCGCGCATCGCTAGCAAAGCCTATGTTCAGACGCGCCAAGATACGTTGGCCGTACCGTACTGTACATAGTAGATATAATTTGTTTTAATATGACAATTTGCTCTTTCCATCCTTAATTTCATAAGGCCTTCAGTTATTTAATTAACTTTAAATCATAAATGAGATTAATTTCATATTCAAATCTTTCGAGAATAGCGAAATTCTTACAATATGAGTAAAACATCCAATAATGCATACCTGAAAGCCATTATTATCTTCATTTTCTAAGTCCAACTCGTAAATATGTTTGGGCCAATGTATTGGTTTGCGAAAGTTTTGTAGTGCTGTAAGAATAAACAAAGTGAATAGCTTCATTTTATGCAAATTGTATGATTCTGAGAATATAAATTCAAAAGTAACCCAGTTTCTCATTTTACATTCCCTTAAGATCTTCAAAACATAGCAAAATCTTCAGGAATCGCACATATAAAACCAATTTGATTACAATTTACTCGTATAAGCGTACCTACAATAAAACATACCATACGTTAAATTTTTAGGATTGCGAAATCCAATTATGTCTTCCGCTGACAGCATTCCGTACCGCAGTAGGCTTACTTCGGGAGAGGAAGTTTCGTCCACGACCATTCGAAAATCACTCACATTGTCTGAAAATTTAGACACCGATATAAAAATTATAGATATCCTGGCAGAGAATGCTTTTAGCATTAAGTCGGGCTTTTGTTCTTCATTTCTTATACATTTGTATAGTGCAATAAAGACTAAATAAATAAATAAAAATCCATTTCTCATCAGGTGGTTCACCTTCTCGTTTGTCCGCTATTTACATAAATTAATAAATGAAAACTCCATTCTAATTGGATCCCTTGACTAAGCGATATTGAGCTAACTTTACAGGAGAGCAGTTTAAAGTTGGAATTTTTAGCAAAAAATATTTTTTTTTAATCTTCCTACCGACGTTATTCTTACTGTTTTGGAATCCTTATTTTATCATCTATACTGTGGCACAATAACTTTTCTAAAAATTCATCTTTAAATTGCTCTCCTGTAAAGTTAGCTCAATGTGGCTTAGTCAATTTTTCCTTTAAAGCGTCGCTATACAGTGGTTATATACAAATTGAGACAGGTGATAGGTTCATAATTATAAACATTTTGTACAGACCAAACAACATGGAATCCGCTAAAGCGCCGCAGGGTGCTATCGGCCTTTTATTATTGTCATATTGGAATGGTTGGCAATTATCAGAAGGCAGTTCTTTGATAATACCTCTGAGCTGATCATCGTCTCTGAAAATAGAAATCATTTAAAAAACGTGAAAAGACACTTACGAGGAAAATAAATATTCCTTAGAGTACTTAATGAAAACAAAGACTACTGCAAATAATGTGGGCTCACGCCTCTTTTATACATATAATATCATTGGGCTCACGCGCAAAATCATTTAAAAAACGTGAAAAGACACTTACGAGGAAAATAAATATTCCTTAGAGTACTTAATGAAAACAAAGACTACTGCAAATAATGTGGGCTCACGCCTCTACATATAATATCATTGGGCTCACGCGCAAAATGTGACTGATATTTCTTTCAGTTCTACAAATACGAGTAATTTTAACAGCGTAGGTACCTATGTTTTTATCTGCTTGTCTGTCTTAAAACAGAAGAAAATTTTAATTTTGCAGGATTATCGAAGGACCAAACATTTTCATACTAAATGGCGCTGTGAATTTCACTTTTAATAATTTCTAACGTTTTTGCAAATTAAAATATCTTCAAGGTATTCCTGATAGTAGATAAATTACGTTATTATATCAAGATAACTATTTACATCAAGTGTTCCATAAATTACACTTACTTTGAGTTGACATTTATTGAATTCTGATCAAAGTTGGGCAGTTCAAGGTATAGAGTGACTTTACCCTTCAACATTACATCAATATTTATTAAACAGAAGCAAGTAATTGATTCAATTTGATGTGTTTCTGAATATTCCTGACACGTTATGATTGATGTATCATCTTCATAATCCAAATATTTACATTCTGAGTAAACAATTTTATGTTCTGTTTTCTCAATCTGTAATTAATTAATTTAAAAATTAGGACCATGCAAAAAATATGCTAAACATGCAATGGTGGAGTCCGAAGCGCCTTTTTTGTGTTCATTATATTCTTATAATATATTATTAAAATTAGTATATTATTAATTTTAAATGATCCATACTAACATTAAACAAAAAAGCAATTTCCCTAAATAAAAATTGAAAAATATTTACTTCAGTGGTAGAAGTATTCAAAAGGATGGCACCTGCTATTAATAATACCACACTCAGAACTAGCCAAATGATTAAAATTACATTTTTGTATTTGATTAAAAAATTTCTAATATTCTCATCTGAAATAAATTTAAAAATTTAATAAGTTAATTTTTTGGTTGGTTTAAAATCATGCAATAATATTGATCTACTATTCAAACATGAAAAATACAGTACTCCATTATAAGTCTGTGTGTAAAATAAATATTACATAGCAATAGTTCACTTAAATTAATTCATAATTTCACAATACGTTATAAACCTTTTTTCACACTACTTTTAATGGAAACATAGTTTACATTATTCATCACATTTTCCTCTTTCATCTAAAAATAGAAATCAAATGATTGCCTTAATTTCAATATTGGTATTCTACTGATTATGTTTTTCAGCACAAATGTTAACAAGTATAAATAAATATTTTATTTGGCATTTTAAGAACATGTAAAAAGACTCATGAATATGTCAAACTTACATATTAAGGTTCCCACAGGCACTAGCACCGCCTACCAAACATTTAATTGAGGTATCTATGTTAGGATCTAAAATAAGGTTTCTTAACCTAACCATAAAACATGAAATGGTCCATGAATTAGATGCTGGTGGTCCGTGAAGACATTAAAAAAAATTATCTATATACATCTAGTAGGTTAAGTTTAGGTAAGAATTGGCATTACCAGAAGGCACACATTGTATTCTATTTTTCTCATAATAAATGAAACTTTATTTTTAAAGATCTTGTTTGTTTCCTTGTACTTAAGTTTGTAAGGACTTCGTCAGATTGTTTATTTTGAGTGGAACATGATAATAGAAAATCTAAAACAAATCCGAAGAAGTTTCTGTAAGCTCAGGCGGCAAAATTAATTTTTCTGCATACACTGTGAGCAACACAATTCAAAACGCTGTGTTTCAAAACCTCGGTGTTTTTTTTTTGTGGAAATATCTGGCAAGAGCATCAGCTCTGACCATCAGGTGGAATATCAATTCCATTGATATTCCACCTGATGGTCAGTGGCTATCATCACCCATGGACATCAGCAACAACAAAGACATCACTGATGTGTTGCCGGATAAGATAAAAGAAAGAGAAAGAAATAACCGGTTCTCAAGCCACCAAGCGAACATTCCCTTAAGTTGCAGGTTTCTGGGTATCATGCATGGCGGTTTTTTACCCTGCCGGCTGGGTGGTTACCACCTAAATGTATTTTCCTTGTTTCGATCCGACAGGCTTCCTTTAATGCAGGGATTCCCAACCGGTGGGGCGCGCCCCACTTAGGAGGCATGGGGCGATCCAAAGGGAGCGTGCTAGCGCTTCCATTTAAAAAAAAAATATATATAAATAAACATTTATTATTTAGTTTAGTGTATAATATCGTTACTATCTATTTAAATTCATATTCTCGCGCGACGCGAACAACTAAATGCACCTAGGTATAGTTTTCATCGTTTGTTTACATATTTCGACTCCACTTGCAAAAAATTTGTTGTTTAGGGGGGCGTGCTACTCATAGGTGCTACTGTAGTAGAAAATTGAATGAGGCGCATAGAGTAAAATTTGGAGTAAAGGTTGGGAATCCCTGCTTTATGTTAAGCTTTCTGGTTATTCCTTTGGTGTAACTGATGTCCATGGGCGACGGTCACCACTTTCTATCGGATGCCCATCTGCTGTTCAAAAAACATCTATGACCACGACGGCAACGTACAAAAATAATAACAAAATATAAATACCAATTTCTGCCATATTAAAAGAGTAAACAAACTGTCCTCTATTCGAGCACCCAACATTGAATGACATTGATTGACACATTGACACTTGACAGTGACACACATTGAGCAATTATTAACATGGATGTATTACTCTAACTGGATAAGTAATTTCGTAGAGGCACCTGAGGAAGGATGACGTCATAACCTAACCATTTTTCTACTGTGTCCATGTTATCTATAGTCCCAGGGTATATCATTCGATTATGATTTTTATAATGATATAAAAACATCTAAGATTAATATTATAACTAACGTAATTGTGTGGGAGTTTGCAACACTGCGCCAAAAAGTTAATGCAATTTTTCAGTGGCGATTACGGTCATCGGGGATTTGTGAAGACTGTGGTCGTCGTTTTTGTTTGTGTTGCTTATAAGGGAACATACCAAAACCACGTGACCCATTTAGGGGGGGGGGTCTTTAAAACACCACGATTGGTCACAGAGGGGAGGGGGGGTTTAGGTTTTTGTCACGTAGTCAATATTCTAGCAACACAAGTCGTCAAATATAAGCAAAATTATTATTTTTAACTCTGTTTTTGCAAAAAACTATTAAAAACCGTATTTATGAATTACCACGTGAAAACTAGGGGGGACGGGGGGTCTTCTCATATACTACGGATGGTCACGAAGGGGCGGGGAGGGGGGTAAAAAGTTGGAAAAAATGGGTCACGTGGTTTTGGTATGATCCCTAATATGGTGTTGTACAGTTGTCAATTTTAGAACTTTTGGTTTAGAAGTTAGAACTTTCTTCCAAGATACTGAGTTCAAATGTTCCAAAAACTCGTACGAAACATACATGAAAAGCCTATTCACCAGTCAACATAAAAATATAAACTATGCTCGAAACTCACTAGTCAATCGACTACATAGCAAGTACCAGTGGATTTGTCAATAGGCCGTATAGGCCGCGGCCTAGGGGCGGCAGCGTCCTATAAATATTAAAGATAGCTAATAAAAATTACTGCATTTAAAATAATTGCAATATTTTAAAATGCAGTAATTTTTAAGAAATTTTAATAAAATGTTTAATTTCAATATTATAATTTTTACCAGGAGAAAAATTACCAATTGCATTAACTTGTTGGCGCAGTGTTGCAAACTATAAAACTACCACACAATTACTTTATTGATAATATTCATCTTAGATGTTTTTATATCATTATAAAAATCATAATCGAATGATATTTCCTGTAACTATAGATAACATGGACACAATAGAAAAATGGTCCTTAGGTTATGACGTCATCCATCCTCAAGTACCTCTACAAAAGTCTTATCCAGTTAGAGTAATATATCCATGTTAAATACATTCCTTCAAGGTACTCTGTGCTTAGTACAGTAGTCTGTGGTAAGAAACTAGTAAATTATCAATTTCAACAATTTGCTTGAATCGCTTGATTTGTGTTATGATTTTGTAAGTTAGTAATTTGTGAATATTAATTAAACTTTTGTTTTTTGTTTCGTATCAGTATTGCCGTTCGATAATCGATATAGATGCAGTGTTTAAGCTGAATTAGCAATTACGAAAAGTAAACGTAGCAGCGCTTAGTTCGACGTAACATATTAGGACAATATTGCGGTGAGCCTTTGGAGAGATGTCCAACGAAACCAATAAAAACGTAAGTTTGAATTATGTACGATATTCGGTTATATTATTATCTAACAACTATTTCTATTTCTAGACAAAGATAAGAAATTACGGATTGAGTACGTATCCCGATAAGAAGTGAGTCATAACCGAGTCTGCATTGTGCATACCTAATACTTAGTTTGGTTTAATGCTATGCATACCATTTGTGAAATGGATACTCGATACTGTTAACGGCGGATGTATGTCAATGTTTATGCATTCCAGACGAATGTGCCCCTCTTTTCTTGTTACAATTAATTTATATCACAAATATAACTTCTCAAGTAGCTAATAAAAACTAGCTGTGATCACAATCAAATACCATAATCATTGTGATAACTCATAAAAGTAACATAAAAGATTTTTGTACATAATATAGTTGCATACATAATTTTACTAACAATTTCATTTAATAATTGTGTCCTTGTTTAATTATTGATACATAATAATGATGTAGTATCAGTGCAACTTCTGCATGACTTGACCAATTGAGGTCATATTGAAACAAAATCTTTATATCACTTACATTCAATAAACCAGACATGTAATTGGTAATTATAATTGTACAAATAAATTTCCTTGTTGTCCAATGCAGTGGTACACAATGTGTGACAACTGTATATTTGTTTGTGATACTAATGTTTATTCAAATGATGATCACATCAAATTCCGTTGAAGTAAACACTATTCATAATTGGAATGTTATTTACCTTTATGAATAACTCCATTGTTCTAGTCTTACTTTTCTCCACAGCTAATAATGTGGAAGTAAAGCAGTTATTGTAATCATCTTTAATAGATCTGTTTCTCTAATCTCTAACTGCATGAATACTACATCATATATTTTGATATATATTGGAAAGTAACTTGTAAAACTATTATCTTATTATTATTGCTGTCTAAGAATCGCGAGCTGTAATATCTAAATGAAGGTATATTGATTACAATAAATAAAAATGATTAGTAGTAACAATTAACATATAACAAGAAAATGTTAACTTAAAGTATTATTTTATATGACACATTCTTAAAAATCTTGCATGATAATTCATTTTTAATATAAGCCAAATGCCAATATTATATAGGCAAAATATTAAAGGCCAAAATGTATGTATTTTTATTAAATTTACCTATTTAGGTAAATTTAATGATTGTTCATTTTCTATTAAGTATTAAAATATGATTTTAAAAATGATATTGAAACTATACCTAACATTTTTATAACAATTCATGATTTCTATTTTTTCCTTGTTCATAAATTAAGCTTCTTTTCCAGTTTTCCAATCTGGAGACCCCAGGCTATGTGGGATTTGCAAACCTCCCGAACCAAGTGCATCGGAAGTCCGTGAAAAAGGGCTTTGAGTTTACGCTGATGGTTGTGGGGGAGAGTGGGCTTGGCAAGTCTACTCTTGTTAATTCCCTGTTTCTGACTGACTTGTATCCGGAACGAGTGATACCTGATGCTATTGGTATATCAAAATTTTTACTTTGTATTTATTTGTATGTGTAGCACATTTCAGTGATTTACCAAATGTACATTTTGAAAACTGGACAGACTGACAGATACACACAATCTTGCAAATCTCTATTTTTTTTGCATGTGAGAAATCCTTATAGTGGATGATAGCTATGGATACATTCCTGATAATTTAATAATGAATGTCATAATATATTGCGGTGTTGTTACAATTTTGTTGTTTCGACAGAAAAAACAAATCAGACAGTTCAGTTGGATGCATCAACTGTAGAGATTGAGGAGAGAGGAGTAAAGTTAAGATTGACAGTTGTGGATACACCTGGCTATGGAGATGCGATTGACAACACCGATTGCTTCAGGGTAAGTAGTGCTTGAATTTCTTGCTAATTGACCCTATCTAATAACTACCAAAACCCCCTCGGCTTTCATTTGACTCAGGGGTCAGGTTAGTCTTATAGCAAATGTGCTGATCCTACACATTAATCCATTACTTAATCTACAACTAGCTTATGACTTACACTCCAACTCTGAGTCACTAACGGTTATATTTTTAATCGCTCCTTAGTGAAGAATCACCATACAAATCTGTACTAAGGAGCGATTTAGGTAACCATTAGTGACTCTGAGTTGGGGCGTTAGTAAGATAAGTAGTTTGTTATCCTAGTTCTCATACAACAGCAAAATTAAAATAAAATTTAAAACACTTCATAGAAATGTTTTAATTTCACTTTTAAATATATGTTTGATACTCATCCATACTCACTTCACTTATATTATATTTGGTTGAATTTTGTAGTATACATCTTTACATGTTTGATTTGATACCTTAAATAAGGTTTTACTGTACTCACTCTCCAATCTACTCTACTCAAAAACATTGAGTTACGTATTTTTCTTGCTCTAGTTATCAACAAGGATAATATTGATCCACTATGTTTGCTTGTTCTAGTTTGTGCCACTTCCAAGTAATAACATAAAAAAATTTCACAGAATTAACTTTCATGACATATCATGCATTTATCCCAGCAAAGTGTTTAGAAGTAGTAACGTTGTATACAGCATGGATAAGCACATACTAAACTGTAACGGTATACTGCGTTCTTTTCACAGTCGATAATTAAATATATCGACGAGCAATTCGAGCGATTCCTGCGAGATGAGAGCGGCCTCAACCGACGCAACATTGTCGACAACCGCATACATTGCTGCTTCTACTTCATATCGCCTTTCGGACATGGGTATGATGTCACTGATGGAAAGTGATTTTATGAAAATACCTGCAAAGTTTCATGGATGATTTTAGACTTGTAAAATTGTTCAACTGAGGCCATATTCAATACATTTTTATGTTCATAGAAACTTCTGAACTAGTTATTTGTTCTGAGAATGTTAATGTTGTTTATAAACACTTTTTTGAAGTTGCCTAACACCACTAATATTGACTTTCTCTTTAGCTTGAAGCCCTTGGACATAGAATTCATGAAACAGCTACACAACAAAGTTAATATCGTGCCAGTCATCGCTAAAGCAGATTGTTTGACTAAAAAAGAGGTGCAGAGGCTTAAATCAAGGGTGAGTAAACTATGAAATAATAAAACTTTGAATTTTTTTTTTAATGCTTTGAGCAGGCAAACGAGCAGACGGGTCACCTGATGGTAAGTGATCACCGTCGCCCATGGACATTAGCGACACCAGGGGCGTCATCAACGCGTTGCCGGCCAAGAAGATGACGATAGACCCGCTTCTTGAAGGACCCCATGTCATAGCCTGGAGGGAACACCGATGCAGGTAGCTTGTTCCACAGTTTACACGTGCGAGGTAGAATCTTGAAATCTCAGAATATAGAACAAACCAGAACTTTGGGAGAACTAATCGCTCGTTCGTAAAACTACTCTTTTTAGGGGCCGTTCAAATATTACGTAAGCAGATTTATCACAATTATTTACCCCCCCATCCCCCTTGTCAGCAAAAGTAAGCAAAGCTCTTACCCCCTCCCCCCATGCTTACGTAAACATTTTTCAAAAAAAGTGTAAAAAAGTAAATAACTACCGATGACGTAATCATTATCTAGACTCCCCTACCCCCCATGTCATCCAAAATAAGCAAAACAAAGACCATAATTATAGTGCTTACGTAATATTTGAACGGCCCCTTAAGAATAGTTTTTGTCGCTTCAATTTTAGGCGTGTATGCAGTTTGCTTGCTCGAAATGATAGAACAAGAGCAAACTCTCTAAACGACAAGAATTAAATTTCAAGTTCTCTTTTTATTAGGTGATGGAAGAGATCGAAAGAGAAGGTATCAAAATCTACCCCCTGCCTGATTGTGATAGCGACGAAGATGAGGATTATAAGGAACAGGTGAGTGGGATGGAGATTATTACCACAAAATAGAGAGACATTTGTGTACTTCACACTAATATTCTTCATACAAGAAAAAGTTGCACCACCTGTCTCCTACGAACTGAACTGTCTCTTTCGAATATGTACTGACTGAGCATTGGTCCAATTAAAGTGCCAATACAATTAAAGTGTTTTTAAATCTGGTTTTCCTTAACTATTTCTTATTACATACTTTAACTATTTTTAATTAATGTAATAGCCTTAACAGTTTCCTTATATATACACTGTGAGCGTTATATTAATTTGATTGGATAAGCCTGTCTATTATATAATAGTTACACAACAAAACTTTACAGCAATTATTATTTCAATTAAAATGCTGCCGACCATATTCATTTTTGTAAATATTGGTGTAGGAAAATCTTTGTTCATATCTGATTTATAATAGTATAGTTATATAGGCTATTGTGGTGTGGTGTAGGTCCGTCAGCTGAAGGCGGCGGTGCCGTTCGCGGTGTGCGGCGCGGGCCAGCAGCTGGAGGTGCGCGGGCGGCGCGTGCGCGGCCGGCTCTACCCCTGGGGGGTCGTGGAGGTCGAAAACCCCGAGCACTGCGACTTCATCAAGCTGAGGACCATGCTCATGTCAGTCGCCATTTTAATTATATTTTTAGTTGTCAAAATAGACATTCAAGCCTACAATAATTCACATAGAGCGAAAAATTGGTATACGCTACACACAAAATAATGTCAGCAAGTTATTATGTTGCACTTTATAACCAGTAGCGGCGTTAGGGTAGGGCGCGATTGGGCGACCGCCAAGGGCGCCAGGTTTGAAGGGGCGCCAAAGGTAGTCTATAACGGAATTCTTATAGTTTCGTTATGTCTGTCCGTCCGTCCGTAGCCTGGCGTCAGATCCTTTGATGGAAAGCTGTAGTTTGGCATAGATTTCAATGGCAGATAGGGGCGCCGTAGAAATCTCGCCTAGGGCGCTGGTAGTGCTAAAACCGGCACTGTTTATAACTTTTATACGAAGTAGTTTATTTATTGACGTTATAAACTAACTAACCTCTACATATATTTGTGTGACAGCACCCACATGCAAGACCTGCAGGAAGTGACTCAGGAGGTACACTACGAGAACTACAGATCGGAGAGGCTCGCTAGGAACGGCCAGGTGCCTAAACGACATACGTAAGTGTACCTGATAATTATTAACGCCTACCATTGCTACGTCACTGATACGCTACTTTAATTTGGTTTACACCCTTTGGCAATCCACTGTAAAGTACCTTGTAATTGCAGAGTTATTTAAGATATGACCCGTTTCTTTAGACCCGGCTTCTTTAGTTGTTATTGTGGTTGTTATAGTACGGCCGACGTAACTTGGCGCGTCTGAACATAGGCTTTGCGAACTTTAGCGTATGTAAGACAGAGATAGCGACCCGAACATGCTAACCTGTGACTGAGATATAATACGCCGCGTACCAAGCATTGCCGAATTATGTTACTGCGCAGCCTTTTGCGCAAAATTCAGACGCGCCAATCGTGGCGCTGTATCTACAGCGGCCGTACTATACCATGTTTTTACAACTATTTTGTCAATTGTAATGGTAATATTCGAAGTATTTTTTCGTGCCCTCCGCATGACACCGCTCAAAGATTTGTACAACTAGTTATCTATTAAAAGCCTGCCCGAATTGCTTAATTCAGTCGATCACAAATTAGACACGGAATTTTTCTCGAATTAACAGGTCGACTGAAAGTGGGCTTAGCGAGGCGGACACCAACGGGATGGCGAATGGTTCCAATGAGGACCCCACTGAACGCGAAAGGGCTCTGATTGAAAAGGTACGCTTTGTTATACCCGTAAATAAAATAATAATACAGGCTTTAGTAGCATCCTCCTATTTATAACAAATATTTTTACACTTACACATTATTAGACTTTTAGGTTTTTGTATAAGTTTTTTGTTGTAATGAAATACATTTTTTTGTATTTGTGTAGGAAATTAAATGTCGTAAAATATTTTTGATGTTTATAATTTAATTCGATGCTGTGGAGGTGTTAAAAAATGCAAAGTTTTGTTGTAATATTTTACTGTCACGGTTCACCATAAAACCACCACAACAAAGTTAACCAAAGCAGATAATGTACAGTACGGCTGTTGTTAGCTTGACTTATTTCAATCGTTTCATAAATCAAATGAATTAACAAAGACATTTATTTGACATAATGATTATTTTATTAACAGGATTAATTTATAACGTTATTATTTTGTATTTTAAATAATTCAACCAGAACTTAATTTAGAAATCAATTGTATAATTTATATTGTATTAATAATACTAAAATAATTTATTAAAATATACTAATATACGACTTTGGAACTCTCTTCCCAAAGACATCAGGAAAATGTACTCCAAATTCTCCTTTAAAAAAAGAGTGTATGCTCACTTCTTAAATCTTCTACAATGTAACTAGCTTAGTATTTTTTTTTAATTTACCTTATTATGCCTCACCCTACATTCATCTTAATATTTTTCTGGTTTTACAACATATTTTATCATAATATTTACCTATTTTATCCTATTTGCTTCCTTGTGAGTATCTGTTTATATATAGATGTTTATATGTATATATATAAGTATATATGTATGTATATATGTTTTTATGTATATATGTACCTATTTGGTACTTTTCAGATTTCAAACATATTTTCTAACAATATTGTACCGCCTTTAACTGTTCTCTGTACATCCTGAAGGTTGACTGGTAGAGAATGCTATTTAGCATTAAGTCCGCCTATTGTACCACTCTTTGGGGTTCAATAAAGATTAAATAAATAAATAAATAAATAAATATAATTTATGTGAAATACACTAACGCATTAGGACATGCCTGTAATGTTAGTGGTAATTATTATGGAATGAAATAAATAAATAATAAATAAATATATTATTATTTATATTCCGAAATGAAACGAGAGCAGTTACTAGTACATACAATACATAAACATGTTGTGTGTGTGTGTCAGGAGGCGGAGTTGCGTCGCATGCAGGAGATGCTGGAGCAGATGCAGCGACAGATGCAGCTGCAGGCGGCCGCCAACACCACCAGCGCGTAGGGAGGGACAGGTACACACCGCGACACCACATCGGCTAGGACCTCTAGCACCCGCCCCACAGTCCGCCTGAAGCTGTAAAGGCCAATAGAGCCAACAGCAACTACTCATTCGAAACAAAAACAACACGGCACATCGTGTGGCCTATGAAGGGTAGAGGTAAGGAGAGCCATCATATATGGGGGAAAGTTGAAAGTGTCCAGATGTATACTTAAAAGAGAGGTCCCAGAACATACTATAATAGTGCTGGCGTCGGAAAAACTACGATATGAACATAGCTGTTGTAGACGCAGTGGAATTTGCTGAGTTCAGTAAAATTTATCCTAGGCTACCGCAGCGCTACCATTATTGGACGCGTTTTTACGGACATTTTTTTGTAAGAGAGATGGCTCTCCTTAGCTCTCCATAGTGTGATCGTGACTGATCGATGTGAGACAGATTTAGGTGCGGTTCCTACTGGTTTGTTGTAGTGTAGTTTTCTGTGTTTTATTTCAATCGGTGGATGAATAAAAAAGTTACAATTCTTTAAACTGATTAAAGAATACCGTCCATACATTTATCGAGTGTGGGCTTACCAAAGCGTAGCGAGGCGTTCACTAGTAAACAATAAAATGTATTTATCTTTGTATTATAGTCGGAGAGCTCGCAGTCTGTCCGTCGGGGAGGCGCGTGCGGCGTCTTGCATTCCATCGTGCGCGCCATTCCTCACTGCGTTGCAGTCTCATAGCCCATCGTCAGCCAAGTGTGGTGGGCACTGAGGTAATAACCTCCATACACTGAACAAATCGCACCTTCAGTGGAAAAAAGGCATAAGATGAAAATTGCAATTTTACAGGAGAGCAAAAAACTGTTAAAATATCAGTAAGTAGTCAAAGAAATTTATATTACGATTTCTTGCACAAAACCGTCAAGATTAATGATAAAAATTTGAAAAAAAATTGAGCATATGCAGCTTTTGTCCTTCTTTCCAATTATATTAATAACTAAAATTCAACGTAAGACGACTTATGCTTTTTTTCCACTGAGGGTGCGATTAATAAGACAAACACAGACTTATACATTTATACCATTGTAATGCTTCCATTAAATGTAGTGTATTCAATTGTTTTCAAATAAACAGTTATTTGGCTTCTGTTCTAAACATATAAGCGTTTCACAAAATGATCAATAAGAACACTTGTTTAACAATAAATTTAATCTATTAACTTGGAGCGTTAATAGATCAGAGTCACTAACGGTTACTTTAATCGCTCCTTAGTAAAGAATCACCATACCATTTCTGTACTAAAAAGTTAAGTAGCTGTTAGCTCCATTAGCGTAAAGCTCCATTACTTAATTATATGGACAGTGTAATTTAAAACAGTATAAGCAAATTTACAAAACCATAAAGGATGACCTTTATTGGTTCTTTATTTTAATGAAATAACAACGCTTTTTGTGTTACTATTATTATCTTTCATATATGTATGTTTGGATAACATTTCAATGGCTACTTGTATGAATACAAAGTCAATGTGCTAACACTTTTGTACTTTATATCTTAGAAATAGAGTTAATAGTAGCAGTCCATAATATAGTCTGTTAATGAAAGTTGTTCATGACACAAGCGGGCCTATTATGAACTTTTATAAAACCATTCATGTTCCAGGCAATTCATTTCTCGGGCTTTAAACGACGTATGATTGGTTAAAAAAGTTTCACGTGACCGTTTTCGTAACACGAATTTGACATTTACGCTGGAACTTGGCTGGAATTAAGAGTTCATAATAGACCGCCAGTTTAGTGTAAACTATTAAAGTTAGGACAAAATTGAAATAGAATTTTATAGATCAATGTTCTACATGATGTTGAAGTAGGAAGACTTTCAGATATTTTGAATAATATGTCTAAAAGTTTGGTTACTTGAAGATGTTAAAACCACTTCTGATTTGTTGATGACTTAGATTCTTCGATGTGAAATATATTGTCTTCATTGGATGTGTTGAACAGCCAGAGGAACACAATAATAACTATTAATGAACTTAACTTCTTCAAGTATAGAAAGAAGACTAGAAAGTAAAAAAAAACAAGTAATATCTTATTTCAACATTTTGTAAAACCACTAGATTATAGATACAGGAGAAATATATACAATTTAAATAGATAATCTACTCGAATTCATGTAGTGATAGAATCGCTAGAGCATCCACTGAGGATAAGTTATCTCAATAAATTAAAATTAAATAAATGACTATGGATCGAATACATCTATAATAAAATTATGTATCACAAAATATATTATGATAGTTATGACATGTTAATTGATACATGATTTGTGTTAGATGGTATAATATAATAATATAGTTCTCTATTAGTATTAAGGAAATGCAATATAATATTTGCAATAATATTGTGATTTGTGTTTATTGAGATATTATGTGAATTTTCATCAAATTACATTAAATTTGTATTCCATTATTTCCAACTACAGTTTTAAATCATGATAACCGGAGATGGTATATGGTTAGTTACATTCATAAAAATTATATTTTTGAAATCATTTCCATTTATTAAATTAATAATTTATATTGTCCATGTGTTTTCAACTATGTGTTTTAAATCATCAACTAATAAAGAAATTAAATTTTAAAACAACAAAAAAAACATATTCCTATCCCAATAAACATTAAACACTTATAAATGCATAGGTAAAGTATTCCTAACGCTGTGTCCTATGTGAGCGATCTAGATGCGAAGGTGAATTATTAAGTAATGTATATTCATAGTCTTATTTATTATTATATTTTTTTTTACTATTACTTTTTTTGTATGCTGTTATCTATCTATATTTATATATGTATATATTATAATATACAATATATTTTCTTGTAATTTCTCTTTCTCTCACTTGTACCGCTTTCATTGTTCTCTGCACATTCCTAAGGTTGACTGGTAGAGAATGCTGTTTAGCATTAAGTCCGCCTTTTGTACCACTTATTTGTTAAGGGTCAATAAAGCATAAATAAATAAATAATGCGGTGGGTCGCGAAAATAACAAGCAGTCGAATCGAAATGTATTGAAGTCCTGCGTTAAACGACTGAACTTCGCGCAGAAGGCTGCGCAGTAACATAATTCGGCAATGTTCAGTCTGCGGCGTATTATATCTCAGTCACTCGTTAGCATGTTCGTGTCGCTATCTCTGTCTTACATGCGCTAAAGTTTGCAAAGTCTATGTTCAGACGCGCCAAGTTACGTCGGCCGTACTGTAGAGTGCGCTGCAATTTGACGCGAACGCGATCAGTTGGTTTGATATTTTCGCGCGAACTTCGGCAGCGCGGCGGATTTCGGTGGTGGTGCAGGACGTAGGATAGAGTCGCCGCGTCCCACCGCATCGCATTGCATTTACATAAGGTCGCATTCGCGTTGAGTCGCCCATGTAGGACACGGCCTAACATATAAATTCTAACATAATAACAACATAATGTTTTGCCAACTCATATTTTAAAATTAAGATTCTTGTTGACGTCAATTTGTTCAAGATAAATATACATTATAATTATTATATAAGTATATTCTAACTCTTCTACATTGTATTATTGTGAATGTTATTCAAATAGAAGACTTTGTAGGACTATCGACGGGCCTATTTTTATCGATCTGATGTATTTAAAACAATGTGTAATGTAAGTCTTCTGCCATAATAAATACTCCATCATTTATGTTTGTTGATAAAAGTCGGAAAACTGTACCTTTGTACATTAATACCAATAGCATTATATTGACTATTGGTGTCATCTTTATGAATTCTTATATGTTTAATATAATGACCATGTATCCACGCCAATTTAATATTTGATTAGATTTAAATGATATAATTTTTTCCTTTTATAAACTTAAATCTATAAGAGTATGTATTAAACAATCTGACTGATAAGTTTTATCTTCCATGAGTATTTACCAAGTATTTGTATTCTCATATATTTTCTTACATGTAAGAAGTGTAACCATGATTTTTTTTTATTATTGTATCTTGTTTCTTTGACATTAGATTTGTAAACATGGTGGAATTGGAAGGCTGACAGTGTTTGTGATTGAAATGGTATTGACTGCATTACTGAAGAGATTGAGAATGACTCAACTTTAGTAGGTACTTAAAGATACTGTAATATGATAAGTTATTCGGAACTGGTGAATTACAACAATCAGGTAACAAAAAATATTCTTACACGTTACATATTTGAAAATTCAAGATTTTTTTCCCCAGAAACTTTAAAATTATTACACATGTAACTTAATTTTGTTATACATATTTTCCTAATTTATAAAATTCACTATAATTTTAATTTAATTAAATCTGAAGTTTTATGGTTCTGAATGACTTTCATTATTACTAAAAGAGATTAAAATATTCCCACATTGGTGCATTTATTATTATTATTAGAATGATATTATGCAACCTTTTTTAGTAAAATTATTGAATCGAATGTATGTAACAATGAATATAATGGCTATATGAATATCACATTTCTGTATTGGTGCCAAAGTTATGATACTTAGCATATTTTTCGGTTATTGAAATTAAAATGTCAACGAAATATTTTAGTTTCCGTTAGTATCTATCAATTAGTAATACGTATTATAATTATGTAATCTTATTTTTTATAATAAAAAATAAAGAATATTAATTACAATAGTGTTTTTTTAAAGGCTATCCCTTGATGTTTTTTAACTGAATTACTATTGTTCTTGCAACTTTTAACAGCACACAAAAGCATTTTTTACTATTCTTTATCAACTCCCGTTGTCCGTATGACTCGAGTGCGGTCCGGCCTGTGGGTCTGGCGCGGTAATGGCGCCTGATTGTAGCAGTATGGTGTCAATGTGTGGGTGTGTACTTGTACGAATAAGAGAGCTAGTATTACTATGGGTGCTTCACAGAATTTATTGTTGGGATTACGTCCGTAAACGTAGAAGTTTTGCATTTAAAAATAAAGAATGACTCCAAAATTAGTTTTTGGGACCTCGAGAATCGTTCCAAATTGTTTTCAGATATTTTTTACGATTCAATGAGATTTGACTTTTGAATGACCGGTCCTTTGGAACGGGCTCGCTACGTAGCTGCGAGTTGGCTACAATTTATTTTGTATGGGACCGATGCTTTTCACTGTCGCTAGATGGCTCTGCTTCGGTCCCATAGCCAACTCGCGTTTACAAAGAATGACTCCAAAAATAGCCCGTTTTCGGGACCTCGAGAATCGTTCCAAATTGTTTATCGTGTCATTGTTTATCATATTTTGAATATGTAACTGGTAAATTTTTAGGAGAAGATCAGCTTTGGTTTTTGAGATATGGGAGATACTAAGCCCACAGAGGCCTTAGTTCGAGTTTTACGTGACATAACGGGCTCGCAACGTAAACGTGAGTTGGCTAATGGCATAGATTTAGTACTTAAAAATTATACTTATAAGTACTAAATCTATGGCTAATGGGATCCAAGCAGAGCCATCTAGCGGCAGTCAGCACAGATTAATCACTATGAAAAATGCAGTGAAAAGTAAAGCTTCGGTCCCATACAAAAGCCAACTCGCATTTACTTTGTGAGTCCGTTATGTTGTGTAAAATTCGCACTAAGCCTCAGTATATAAACCGAACCGTATTATTACACTGGTCAACAAAAAAAAATATTTTGGTTGTTTCCTGTGATTTTTTCTTTGTTTCTATCTCAAATTGACGCGTATTTTTTAAATATGGCAACAGTTCTTCTCTAACAGCTTTTGTTTTTGAGTTACAGCTAACTACCCTCTCTTACTATTTTTACTTAGATTTGCGTTTTTAATTGGACACTTAGGTATATTTCTTTATTGTTTTCGATATGGCTTCATCAAGAATATGTTGTGTTCTTAATCCCGATTGTTTTTGCTATGTTTGTGGTGAATATGTATTTGCAAAATATGGAAAACCTTTATCGGACTTTGTAAAAACTGCGTATCATCATACTTTAAAATAAAATTGTGTAATTAGGACAAGCCATGAGTTCCTTATCGATTAAATATCAAGATTACAAATAGGTCATTTGTGTTGATCTGAAAATGGTTATCTTTCTTTTAGGTCAACAAGGGGGTACACGAAGTTCCCTTGTTTCATGTGTCTCTGAGACTGTCGTGACAAACAACACCATTGGTCACAAAAAGTATGGCCAGTGCGGGAGTTGGTACGAAAAATGTTATAAACATACCTTTAGTTAGCCGAAACCGCATCATAATTCTACCACTTCATGTTAAACTCAGCTTACTGAAACAGTTTGTGAAGGTGCTTGACGAAAGTGGCGAATGTTTCAGTTTTCTTTCACGCAAGTTTCCAGAATTAAGTATAGAAAAATTTAAAGCTGTTATTTTTGATGGGCCACAGATTAGGCAACTCGTGAATGATCCTAATTTTGTCCAATCAATGACTGAAGTCGAATCCAAAGCTTAGAATTCATTTGTTTTAGTTATGAGTAATTTCCTAGGAAAAAAGAAATCTGACGACCACTTTGAGCTCGTCGAGTCCATGCTATCTAAGTTGCACGAGCTAGGGTACAACATGAGCTTAAAAATCCACTTTCTGCACCGCATTTAGACCAATTTCCACAAAATCTGGGTGATTTTAGTGAGAAGCAGGGTGAAAGATTCCATCAGGATCTTCGGACAATGGAAGAGCATTATCAGGTGGGACTCATATATGATGGCAGACTACTGCTGGAATTTGCAATGAGATCTACCTAAAGTCGTTCATTCAAGGAAATCTTATAAAAGATCATTTGATAGTGTTCAATAGATTTTTTTTTAATAATGTATTAATTTTCTGTATTTTTTTTGTCAAAATAATAAAATTTTATATTTCAAAAAGTAAAGCTGTTAGCAATCTCCAAGTATTTTTTCCATATTCAGAGCCATAGAAATACCCAATAACAGAAATAAAATTAAAGGAAACAAGACTCGTGTTGACCAGATTTATTAACATAGAGTGCTTAAACATTACATTTTAATTTATTAAAGCCGAAGGAATCGGTAATGCGCTTGGCCTTGGTTTTAGTGACATCCGAGCCAAAGAGTCGAACCGAGTTTGTTACTTTTTCAATTCACTATCAGTGTTTATAAATAATATTTTATCTACTACCCTCCATAATTTTACCAACTATAATACACTGTTAATGTAATAATACTCTCATCATCAAAACTTAAGAAATGTTTATAGAGAAAAGTACTCTTACGTATCACAGTTCCCTATTACAAAATAAACTTAAAATTATTTAATTTGATTTGCTGACTGTTTTCATGTTTCATGTGAAGCATAGACAAGAGATTAAACATTTTTTTATTGTTAGGCTATTTTTGCTCTGGCAACAATAGTTTTAACTTTTTTGTATGTCATGTCATTTCGATTTGACAGTTCCGCCCGCCATAGCATTTATGTTGTGTGGTGTGTTATCAAACAGCAGGTTACAATAAAAATTACAATTATCTTGTAGTGCTGCAGCGTAGTGACTATGGCTATTGTTGAAGATGGTGTGCGGCACGAGTCCGAAGAAGAACATGAAGTAGTGTTAGAAGAGGATCATGAAGAAGATGGAGATGGAGAACAGGATTCGGACAGCTCGGACGTAAGCTTTTTTAGCATTTCTTAATTCAACGTACTAACTCAACGTACTCATTAATAAATGCAATAAGATAATTAATAATTATACCTATCCCTAAGATTTACTTTTTTGTACTTATTTGAATAATAAGTCGTAGATCTATGACATTAACTATTGTTGTTTACTGCTTCATAAGTCTGATCTTGATTTCTGTAGAATATGAATAGGTAATTTAATTTTCAACACGAAATTAATTAATATTTTAGCAAAATTTTGTCCTTTCAATTGTGATTGTACCACATACAGAAGCTCCAGATGTTAACAGTCTTTAGGTGGGCGTTTTAGTTATTAACAATAAGATAAGGCTTCTTCAAGTTTTATATTGTTTTCTTGATCTAAAAATATAAAGAAACGTAAAATAGAATCGAGATGCATTTGCGATTTTGAATTTTCATTATTTCACTACATTACTAGAGTATAATAGCAATGATATTGTATGCTTATAGGTAGATATGCCAAGAGAATGCTGAAGTTAAGACAGTTAAATTTAGTCAGATGTAACAATTTCTTATAGACAGTTGATGATAGCCTTTGACAATTATGAGTATTATGACATGTCATCGAGGAACGAAAAATGGGCCTCGTAATGTATGAACTTAACATATCTATACTAATATTATAAAGAGGAAAGATTTGATTGTTTGTTTGCATTGAATAGGTTCCGAAACTACTGAACCGATTTGAAAATTTCTTTCACTGTTGGGAAGCTACACTATCGCCGGATGACATAGGCTATATTATACTATCAAAAAAATTAGGGATTCTAAATAAAACTTAAATAATGTAACCCAAGATGTAAAAAATAAAGAAAACCAAAGCAAAGCAAGGGCAGTTACTCGTCTATAATAAAATACAATCTTTGATAGTGAGAAAAATTTAATTTACATTAAAGAGGGACCATTTCTTAATGATGATGATTTGGAAGTGACGCAAAATCGCAGCAAATTCTTGAAAATCCCACTCCCTTAGATTACTCTCAAATCGTCAGATTAGCAAAATTGACACTTTTTAATACTAGCTAAAAGAGCGCCAGATTAAGATAATTACTATTAACTCCACCTTATCTTAATCTGACGCTCTTGAGTATTTCATTATGATCGGTTTTTTGCTAATCTGACGGGTTCCCCTGAGCCCTATAGGGCTTATAATGGCTGGAGGTACTTATCAATGTGTAAGGTATCCTCCCTTGTATTAATCTGCAGCGCTCGAGTAAATCCAAAAATCCCCTCTTGGGCTCCCCTACTATAATAGAGTAAGGGGGGCAATATGACGTTTTGACTGATATTTGCATTAGTATTTTTATTGGTCTTATATGTTATGCTTCGCCCCAACTTTGCCTACTAAAGGAAAGAACTCTATCAGATTTTTTAATTTCTTATGAAAATTTGACTTGTATTCTCATTGATATGCACTTTAAACAGCATTGTTAATTTCAATCAACAGGATGATGACGATGATGAGGTGTTGTTGGAAACAAAAGTGACTATCTTGGAGCAGCAGATTGCACAGGATCCATACAACTATGAAGATCACATAGAATTGCTAAAAATATTGTGGTAAGCAATTATAAATATTTAAATGAAACTATGTTCACATTAGCACTTGTTAAGCACCTAAAATAATTTATGTAATTTGTATTGCATTTAGTAATTTAAATTTAATAAGATAATTTTGATGCATAATGCATAAAGGGGCCAACCATAAAATACGACATACGTTTGGGGGGGAGGCGGGGGGTCGGCGTAGTGTGACAAGGGGTGGGATGGGCGTAGACTTAGGGAGAGGTCCTAAATTTCGTAACGTCACATTTCAAAATCTAATAATAGCAATTCATACAG
Organism: Thymelicus lineola; assembly: GCA_963932265.1. Lineage (NCBI taxonomy): Eukaryota > Metazoa > Arthropoda > Insecta > Lepidoptera > Hesperiidae > Thymelicus > Thymelicus lineola. The sequence goes on along the minus strand of OZ010681.1, from coordinate 5,601,643 downwards.
TATAACAGCAGTGAGAGCCTAGCAGTTTGTACATTGGTCTCCTAAATGCAAGGGCGTGAGTTCGAATTCTGGCACACACCTCTAATTTTCCAAATTATGTGTGTATTAGAAGTTAATTATTACCTGCTTCGGTGAAGGAAAAGATCGTGAGGAGACCTCCACACCTGAGTTCTCCATAATGTTCTCAAAGGTGTGTAAAGTTTACCAATCTGCATTTGGCCAGCGTGGTAAACTATGGCCTGCACCCCTCACATCTGAGAGGAGACCCAAGCCCAGCAGTGGGACAACTATGGGTTATGACTTTGACATGTATAGTGGTAAGTATTAAAACACGAAATTTGAACTACCTACTTGTATTAACGAAATACTTTAAAATATTTCCAACCCCACCTATATGCCCACTAAATTTGAGGATGGATTTGATTAAAAGAATATTTAAATGGAATAAAACTTATTTTGGAACTGCTGTTATATTGAATAATTTCTAGGTGTAAATTTGCAAAATATGTGACGTCACGCTAGGGGGGTAAATAGTTTCACAAGTGTGACCAATTTTGACATGAAAGAAAGGGAGTGGTCTAAAGTCATGAAATTAGTGTGACGTAATTTATGGATGGACCCTAAGTAGTAAAATATGTACTATTATTTCTTCTGTGGTAATATATCAATACTTATGAAAAATTTTTTTGTTAAAATTATTCAACTGAACAAATCTTTGGAAAATCAATTGATAAAACTGAAAGTTTTATTCAAAATCTAAATTGCATAGATTCGTTATAAAATTATCTCATATACTTTTATTTCACAAAATGTCTATCTTGCAAATATTATCTTGGTAGCCCCAATAAGAAGGCAGTGAAATAGTTACAAAGTTAAGAATTTTGAAATCATTCTTATCTTTATCGAAAACTTATCCATAACTTCATGAAAGACTTGCACTGTCCCCAGGTCACTATCAGAGTTGGACCGCTGGCGAGCAGCGTTCGATCGTCTCTACCAGCTGTGTCCCCTACGGCCCGAAGACTGGATCCTGCGGCTACAGACGGAGATCACCCTGGCGCATTCAGAGCAGTCCAAGGAGCACATCGCTGAGTTGTTCAAACAAGCATCACTGGATTGCTACTGTAAGTTTATAAATTGTAGTGTTTTCTCATCCTTTAACTAACATCCAAACATACACTATCTGCGTTATCAAATAAAATGTATAAGCTATCTATTCTGCTCCTCCAATGCGAAGCACCAAATGGTAGTAGACAAAAAAATGATGTGCATAATAGAGGCCATACACGATCAAGTGTACTTGTCAAGTTTGCAGTTTGACTTCTTAAAGGAGAATGCCCATTTAGTATGGAGAAATGTACTGACTTTACCATTTTTGTGTCTTGATAAAAATAACTTTATTTGATTATGTTATCTTAATAAATTACACATACTAACTTTAGTCAATGTTAATATTAGGAAATATGAGATTTTCAACAAAATTAGTTCGAATTTAGGTTATAGTAAACTCACAGTAATATGGACTCTATAACGGGCTATTAAAGTCTTTTAAGTTTCTTTCTCAAAACGCCATGTAGTTTGTAATGTATTATAATCACAGAACACTATTACTCCTGGCCGATTATAATAATTTTCTTTTTCATTTGACAGTCCCCTTACGTCATATAGTTTGTTGTCAACCTATTGGCCCGAAGGATCTTAAAAGATTTCTGATAGGCCCTTATCCAAACATAAATGGCCCAATGGTTTTCTTTTGTAAAACGGAAGTAAAGTTACTTATTAATTTCAGAAAATTATTCCCAAAGAGGATTTTTTTAGGGAATAGGGTATATAATTGAAATATTTTAATTTAATTTTTTGTCCAAAAATCATTGTGACACAATAATTTTTTTTGTGAGTACTGGCTATGGGCATTCTCCTTTGCAGTTTGTGTGCAAAAGTGCTTGAGATAGCAATACCGTGGCCATACACGATCAAGTTTACTGCATGAGTGTCAAGTCCGCTGCAAACTTGACAAGTACACTTAATCGTATATGGCCTCCGTAAGTGTATATAGCTTGAACACACATTTTTAGTCTGTTTTCTTGAGTCTTATTTGAAACACGATCTTGGCACTACTTTTTATAGAAATATAATTTTTTTGTTTAAAAAAATAAATAGAATTTTTTAATTAAAAATGAAGATGACACTGTAAGGTTGTTTACCGAATAGGACACTTCTAAAAAAATCTTTCCATTTAAGTATAGACAACTTGTGTTTGGAAAGTCCTCTCTTCCCTGTGTAGTGCAACTGTTCTGGGATAAACTATAAATATCAAAAAAAAATGGACTATAGTTGAGTTATCAAGCCATGCATTGATCATCAGCGGCCCGCATCTACCGCGACTGGTGCGCGTGGGCGCTCTCGCTGGGCGACGGGGAGCAGGCGCGCGCGCAGCTGGGGGAGGTGCTGCGCCGCGCGGGCGCCGACCCTTACTCCGGCAAGCTGTTCTGGGACGCCAAGCTCGAGCTCGAGAAGGGGCAGATGGATAGCATGAAGTGAGCCTTTGTTATTTGTTTATTATTTTTGTAAGTTTTGTAACACTTGGAGTGGTGACAATTTGCGGTAGGCTGATTGACTATTATTCCGGATAAGAAGAGTAATAAATATAAATAGGTGCTTTAACAAGTTATTCTACTAATTTTTTAATTTTCATCACTCAATGCATTCGTGATGCCTATTAATTCGCACCCTCAGTGGAAAAAAAAAACATAAGTCATCTTACGTTGAATTTTAGTTATTAATATGATTGGAATGGTAATTGGCATATGCTCAATTTTTTTAAAATTTTTATCATTAATCTTGACGGATTTTCAATTAGCCAGAAAAATTATTCATTTACATCTATGATAGGGTTGCAGGTTAGTTTTATAAATGTATCATGTAGTTAACTATCTTTATAAAATGCTTAGTAACATAGCAGATATGTAAAAATATCTGTAACTGGATATTTTTGTTATTTACAACTATAATATGTTCTTGCTAAAAACCAATTCATTCCTATATAACTCATCAAAATCAAATCAAAGAAATCAAATGATACTTAACACAGTTGTTTGTCCCAATCATTCATTCAGCAAACAATAATTGTAACAAATCCCATCAGCGTTGAAGACCCGAAGTACAAGGAGCAGCGTCAGCGGGTGCTGTGGTGTCTGGAGGAGGTGGTAACGCGGCCGCTGCTGCGTCACGAGGACGTCTTCAACTGGATGCAGGAGCTGGCGCTCATGCTGCACGACCAGGAGTACTTGGATAAGGTATAGAAGATTTATTTGTTTATTTAACCTTTATTGACCACAATAAAATACAGTACTAATGGCGAGCTTAATGCTTAGTGCATTCTCTACCAGCTAACCATTGGCCAAAATAGAAATGAACGAAAGGCGGTTTGGGAAGGTAAGTTGATACACATATACATACATATGAAATGAAATGAAATGAAATAAGTTAATGAAATGAAATAAGTTTTATTCGAAGTAGGTTTGTTACAAACACTTCTAGGTTCTTTTTAAAAACAAGATTCCGTTTTTGATTGGATTACTCAATGGATACTTGGCTACAAACATACATAGACCTTCTGTCAGCAGATATCTAACTTGGTCGCAGTAGGACTTGGAACCAACACCCTCACCACACAACTATGGCTTGAGAGCCAGTTCTTTTTTCTTCTTCTCTATTTCTTGGCCGGCAACGCATCAGTGATGCCTTTGGTGTTGCTGGTGTCTATAGGCGATAGAGACCACTTACCATCAGGTGGATCGTCAGCTCGTTTGTTGGCTATTTCCATAAAAAAAAACCTACAAATTGAGAACCTCCTTTTTTTGAAGCCGACTAAAAAGACCCTTAGCTCAACAGGCACAATGACTATAGTAGGAGTGTGAATAGATCTTTCACTATAGGCTGTACTGTGTATTTTTAATAAAAAGTCCTTTTTGTTCCAGTTGAAACAACAACACGAGGTAGCTGTAGAATATTTACGAAAGATCTCACCGTACGAAGAAAAGTTGTTGGCGTCAGAGTGAGTGCCATTTACAGAAATAATTTTATTAAGTTTACTAAAGAATAGCGATGACTGTGGTTAAAAAAGTTAATAAATTGTAGATGCGTCTCGTGTACAATTTACAGCGGAGAGATGAGAATCTATATATATAAAATTGAAAAGAGATACACTGATTAAACAAAAAATCTCAGAAACTACCGAACCGATTATGATGAAATTTGGCAGGGAGATAGTTTATGCTAAGGAGACGTCAGCTAAGAACGGATTTTTGGAAATTCATCCCCTAAGTGTAAAAATAGGGGTTAGAAGTCATTTTCATACAAGCCGACTTCGTCAGTTTTAGAGTTATAAATATGAAATTTTTCATGTAAGTTTATAGTAATAAATAAAAGTTAACTTTAACACATTTTTTTGCAAAATCATCCCTTAAAGGGTTAATTTAGGCGTTTTATCATATTATGCAACTTCGTCATTTCTGAAGTTAAAAACATGAAAATTTACATATTAGCTCAAAATTAGAAACAAAATTTATAAGTATTACGTTTTTTTGGAAAATCATCCCTTAAAGGGGTAATTAAGGCGCCGCAAGTTAGTATGGGAACTACATCAGTTTTGAAATTAGAAGGGTGAAAATTTGTATTTAAGCTTATAGTTAGACACAAAAAATAACTGTAACACGGTTTTCTCGAAATTCATCCCCTAAAAATAGGGGTTGGTAGTCAATTACATACAAATCAACTTTGCCAGTAAATGTTTGCCAGTAATAACTCTAAAAGTTATAAATATGATTTTTTATGTAAGTTTACAGTTACACACGTTTCTTTTTTTTGGAAAATCATTCCTTAAGGCGATGGAACTTAGTACACAACTTTGTCATTTTTGAAGTTAAGAACATTTAAGAAACTCTTCAGTGTGCAAGTTAGTGTGGCAAATTCGTCAGTTTTGAAGTAAGAAGGGTGAAAATTTGTATATAAGCGTATAGTTAGACACAAAAATTTACTGTTTCATGATTTTCTCGAAATTCATCCCCTATGGGGCAAAACTAAGGGGATGTAAATATTTTATTTTATTTTTATTAGGGTAACCAACAAGACATTACATTATGATTACAACCAAGTCATGGGTAGACTTAAAACTTAATGTAGTCTTAATTATAGGTTACCACGGCATGCATTTAAGAAACTTTGTCATTTTTGAACTCTGAAGTAATGTAAAACTTGATATGTAAGCTTATAATTAAGAACAAAAAATAATTGTAACAGGTTTTTTTAGAATTTCATCCCCTAAGAGGTAAATAATTGGGTTGCAAATTTTTCAGGAAATTCTTCATTATGAAAATTAATATGTAAGCTTATAGTGAGAAAGAACTTTTGTATAGGGGACTTTACGGATGGGAGGGGGAGGGGAGAGGGACTAAAAGCAGGAAAGAGACCGGGAGCGGGAGAGGGAGGGGGACAGGGAGCGGGAGAGGGATAGGGAGTGCGAGAGGGAGAGGAACAGGAAGTGGGAGAGGGACCGCGGGCGGGAGACGGAAGGGACAGGGACAGGGAGCGGGAGTTGGACCAGGAACGGGAGAGGGCGGGAGAGGGAGCGAGAGAGGGAGCGGGACAGAGAACTGGAGAGGAAGAGGGGCAGAGAGTGGCAGAGGGAGAGGTACTTGAAGCTGGAGAGGGACTGAGAGTGGAAGAGGAAGAGAGAGAGAAAGAGGGAGAGGGACTAACATTGAAATTTATGATCAATAAATAACACATCAATAACGTGTTAGAGCACCAAAAATTTGTTTTTAAAATTATTGTCTTTCTGTCTGTCTGTTTGTCTGTCCGGGCATCACATCAAAACCCTTGAACTGAGGAATGATTTGTGATTGTATCGTAGGTTTTACTTTATAAATTCCTAAATTCAATATAAATTAACCTGTTATTAAATTTTCTTCCATGAGGGGTACAAAATAAATATGATAAGCATAATTTTCGCGTGCGAAGCTGCGGGCAACTGCTAGTTAAATAATAAACCTGTGGGAAAAACAGTCATAGTTTAAATATCGAATGGGTGACCATTTGTTTATGAACACTAAATCACAATTCAAAATTAAAACTCAAGCCGCTGACGCGTTGCAGACTAAAAAGAAACTAAATCATATTGTTAATCAGCTTTTTAATTCTGCAACCGAAATACTGGGAGTTTTAGAATACAGCTTGTAGTGTGCTCAGAAATTTTACCATTGTAGTACTTTTAACAACGCCCTTTTGGTTGCGAGTAAACATGATGTTTGTGATGTCACGTTGTTTCAGAGATCCCGAAGATAAATGTAAGATATATTTGGAATACATCGAGGTAGTAAAAACTTTGGGTCGTGACGAAAAAAATGCAGATTGCGACAGTGAAGCTATACTGAAGGTGAATTGTTTTTAAAGAAAATCTTTATATGTAATGGATAATAAGAGTTATAGGGTGAACCTCAACTAGTCGTATGCCTATGTTTGAATGTTTATGATGGTATTGTATTTGTCAAACCCATTAGTTAATATTATGTTCTGGTTGAACATATGTGATTATAATCAAAAAGATTATTAGTTATTAGGTCTTAGGTTGATGTCTCCGCTCATTGGTTTAAACGGGCTATTTACTGAACTCTAAGGCTTCATCGTCACTTATTTATTTATTTATATATTTATATAAAGTTATTATCAGTTACCGTCGTTTATCGCCCCACGAAGAGAGTTCATGGTACTAGGCAGTTGTTGACAGACGCAAGACCTCAGCTTGCTTCACCGTTGTTGTTAAACATACTTAGCGGGCCGCAATTTTTACCCCCGACGAAAAAAGAGAGTATTATATGTTTGAAGTATCTGTGTGTCTGTATGTCTGTTTGTGGCATCGTAGCTCTCAAACGGATCATCCGATTTTGATGTAGTTTTTTTTTCTGAAAGTTGACTTAATCGAGAGTGTTCTTTATGTTCAGTGTAAATAAAACTGTCGGATATTTAAATTTAAGATTATTTGCCTGTTTCTATTTTGTTGTAATGTGTCTGCTCGCAGGTGCTGTACGATCGCGCGTCCTCCGAATGTTTGACAACGGAGCTGTCGCACGGGCTGCTGATGACGTTCGCGCGCCACGCGCAGGCGAGCTCGTCCCGCGCGACCGTCGCGCGCGTGCTGGACGCGTGCGTGCGCCGCTCGCCGCGCCGCGCCGCCTTCTGGACGCTCAAGATGCAGCAGGCTGAACACGAGGGGAAGGACTTTGATGAGGTACAGTCGGCTAAATAATTAGGTATGCACGGCATTAAAAAATTAAAGAAGAAGAATTAAAGAATTTTTATTGGTCCAACAAATGTTATATATTTTACATGTTGTTGGGACCCACCTTTTAAGCATCAGTAATGCCTGTGTTAGGGGGTCCTGCTCTTCCATTTTGTACATCAAGATATATTGGACTAAAAATTATAACATTAAAGATAACAAGATAGAATATTACAAGATAGTGTAATTTTGTGTGTGTATCAGTGTGTGTGTGTGTGTGAGTTCGAGTACGTGTGAGCGAGTGCGTGTGAGCGTGTGTGAGCATGGTTCTAAAACTTTCTGTAATTATTAATGTTACAGAATGTCTGTGTTATTATTATTCCAAAATCATGCTTTACGTATATAGGTGGCGTTTAACAATGATAGTAATACAAACATTCTGTTATATTAATAATTACAGGTTTTAGAATCATGCCCTGCATACCTAATTCTTTTGCTGACTGTACGTTTCTGTGTGGGACCTTCTTAACTTGATCAACCACAGAATATATACAGTTACACATAATGATAACTCGTGCGAGCTTGATATGTTTTTTATATGTAAGCCAGAAACAACAACATAGGGTTCCAGTTTCTTTTTGTGATCGTTACTGACACCACAATACCACACGGAATGGTGTCAGCTTTACTTCAGATGGCTGATCTGCTGATGTCTATTGACATTAAAAAATCTTGAATTTTGGCCCTCTGAAAATTCTCCAAATGATAATATTACGTTCAATCAATGTAGCTCACTAACAAAGTGACTTAATCACGTATATAGCTTACCTACGTATCATTAGAGACAAAACCACTAATTCCAGATAAAGTCGATCTTCGAAGCGGCGCTGGCGAAGTCGATGGAGTCGTACAAGGACGCGGAGGCGCTGTGGGTGTCGTACTGCGAGTTCACGCGGCGGCAGACCGACTTCGACAAGGAGGACGAGGTCGACCGGCTGCGGCGCACCTTGCGCCTCGCCTGGGACTCGCTCGCTGAGGTATACTATACAATACAATACAATATTCTTTATTGTGTACACTAATACATTACAAAAACAGAGAAATTAACAGCACTACTACACTCGGCCTGCGGCTTTCCACGCGTTTTTCGGGATAACAAGTGCCCTATATAATTCCAGGTCATACTACCTGTGAGTTAAATTTAATGAAAATCAATTAAGTTTTTTTTGAAGTTATACTTCTTTAGGCGCGTTGTGAAATAAATGGAAAAAATTATGAGAGTGAAATTTTAAGGGTTGTAACACGGACGATGTCAAAAGGTGACTTAAAATATCACGCGCGTTTCCAAAAACGCTCGTTGTGAAAAAATGATTTATTATTTATTATATTGTTTTTTTAATATTGTTTCTTTGAATAATGTTTTTTTTAATTTTTTTTAATATTGTTTTTTGAATAATGTTTTTAATGATGCCAAAGAAGTTTAACTTCTCACGTGCCTACAAAACGCACCCTTACACGCACCCTTTTTTTACATTTACTCACTTCTTACAGGCTTGGGGGGAGGAAGCTAACGATTGCGAAGTACCGCTGTACTGGGCGAGGCTGGAATACAAACGTATGCACGATCCAAAACAAGGGAAAGAAATATTTGAAGAAATATTTAGTGAGTACATTATTCTCACCTTAGTCATTTAGTCTAGCATTTATTTGCTATGCCTAGTTTTTCAACAACAAAGCAAGTAATTTTCATAATCTTAAAACATTTCACGGTTGCTTCTATAAGCATTGTGGCAGATAAAACTCAACCACCATGCTCAAGTAATATTGAGATTAAACAAGTCACCAAAAAACCTGACTTTTATCAAAAAAGCTAGCGTGATATTCCTTTTTGAAATCCTTACGGTGAGCTCTTTAATTTGATACCCATACTGCATTATTCAATTTATTTTTGTTTTTTGATACTTCAAACAATGGCATCGCATAGCCACCATATTTGTTTTATTTTAATTTCACTTATCTAACAATATTTGGGTTATCAAGACGAATCTAACAATATCTTAATTACACAAATCCGTTCAGCTGTTTGGAAGATATGAGGTAATAAAGAATATTATTATACATGAATACATAAATACAAGATATGCACGAAAAACATAACCCTTCTTTGCAGTCGGGTAAATAAAAACCCCATAATAATCGGTCCATTCAATTAGGAGCTACGATGCTACAGACAGACACACAAACACACAGACACGTCAAACTTATAACGCTCTTTGTTGAAACTTGGAACGTCAAATGATTTGACTCAAAATTAAATGAGAAAGTTTACTGCACAAAAGTCTATTATTTAATAACAAGTTTAGTTAGTTACCAAGTACCTCCGTGGTAATAATGTCCCTCGGTTCGGTTCGGGTTTATTCTTGGTCCTTCGAGCCGGATCAAATGATTTGACTCAAAATTAAATGAGAAAGTTTACTGCACAAAAGTCTATTATTTAATAACAAGTTTAGTTAGTTACCAAATACCTCCGTGGTAATAATGTCCCTCGGTTCGGTTCGGGTTTATTCTTGGTCCTTCGAGCCGGATCAAATGATTTGACTCAAAATTAAATGAGAAAGTTTACTGCACAAAAGTCTATTATTTAATAACAAGTTTAGTTAGTTACCAAGTACCTCCGTGGTAATAATGTCCCTCGGTTCGGGTTTATTCTTGGTCCTTCGAGCCGGATCAAATGATTTGACTCAAAATTAAATGAGAAAGTTTACTGCACAAAAGTCTATTATTTAATAACAAGTTTAGTTAGTTACCAAGTACCTCCGTGGTAATAATGTCCCTCGGTTCGGGTTTATTCTTGGTCCTTCGAGCCGGATCAAATGATTTGACTCAAAATTAAATGAGAAAGTTTACTGCACAAAAGTCTATTATTTAATAACAAGTTTAGTTAGTTACCAAGTACCTCCGTGGTAATAATGTCCCTCGGTTCGGGTTTATTCTTGGTCCTTCGAGCCGGATCAAATGATTTGACTCAAAATTAAATGAGAAAGTTTACTGCACAAAAGTCTATTATTTAATAACAAGTTTAGTTAGTTACCAAGTACCTCCGTGGTAATAATGTCCCTCGGTTCGGGTTTATTCTTGGTCCTTCGAGCCGGATCAAATGATTTGACTCAAAATTAAATGAGAAAGTTTACTGCACAAAAGTCTATTATTTAATAACAAGTTTAGTTAGTTACCAAGTACCTCCGTGGTAATAATGTCCTTCGGTTCGGTTCGGGTTTATTCACTCTTTTTGTGTCGGAGGTTAAAAACAGCATTGGATGTTTGCACAGAGTATGGTGAGAACATAACGTTGTCGAAGTACTGGGAGGCATTCATACACCTGGAGCAGTGGCGGTCGGAGCGGGAGCGGGTGGAGCGCGGGGAGCGGGGGGAGCGCGGGGACCGGGGAGACCGGGGGGACCGGCGCGTGCGCGAGGTGTGCCGGCGGGCGCTGCGCTGCGTGGTGGACTACCCGCCGGCCGTGGCGGGGCTGTGGCTCAACTACGAGCAGGATTATGGTGACCTCGCCGCCGCGGTGGAGTGCCGCGATCTGTGCGGGGTGCGTTTTTACACGCTTTATATTAGCTTCACTAGTATGTTTGTTTGTAACTTCTCTTTGGACTTGATTTTGACCCACTTCAAACGGTCAGATTTCTTTCAAACTTCGTAGACTTATCGAGGACCAATGACAATTCAATATTTAAAGAAAAAAAGAAAGAAAAACCTAATTACACGCTTTGATTAGCTTTATACGGTCAGATTTCTTACAAACTTCGTAGACTTATCGAGGATTGATGACAATTCAATATTTAAAGAAAAAAAAGAAAGAAGGAAAGAATAAAACCTAAATTTCATTTCATAAAATCAAACTAAAAGTTAAAAAATAAATAACAGTTTAAAAAAAACTAAAAAACACGCTTTTATAGAAAATCCAACTAAAAAAATAGAAAATAAATTTGAATTAAGAATCGTGTAATTGTAATAAAAGCTTGGGGTGCTTTTTAAGATATTACTCATTGACACCATGCACCCCACGCTTTTATTACAATTACACGATTCTTAATTCAAATTTATTTTCTATCTTTTTAGTTGGATTTTATAAAAGCGTGTTTTTTAGTTTTTTTAAAACTATTTTTTGTCTAAAGAGCTAACGAAACAACAGACTGACCTGACCGCCTAATGGCCACATGCTGTGTTTATAATATCTAAAGTAATATTATAGAGGAAAGTTTTGATTTTTTGTTTGTTTTATATACTCAAGCTACTGGACCGATTTTAAAATTCTTTCACCAATACGATGCTCTATTGTTTCTGAGTAACATATTATCTTAATCTACTACATAACCTTTTTTAGTTGAAAATAAAGCACTGGCGTGATAGTTACCAAAATATGAAAAATAAAATGGTCGGCAAATCTAAAGGCAAGCAATCTCAAAACAAGAAGTCTAAACAAAATCCTAAAAAGAAAGGCAAAGATGTCAATCAAGTTCAAGGAAAAAGGAAGTCTGACACAACACCAGAAAGTAGTGAGGTGAAGAGGAAAAAGGACAGTAATACAAAGACACAAGATAAAGACAAGGATCTAGATACTGGAGGCGGTCAGAAGAGGGCACATGACGATGACAAGAGTGAGGGTGAAGGTAATAAATTGAAACAATTAATCAATTATTTAATATGTATGAATGAATTTTAAATGTTGCCTGCTGTACCAAGATTTGTTAATTGGAATTTTCTATTAGACTAAACTTCTATGCTTTTTATTTGACCAACAAAAATAGGTATATAATTTGATATAATTATTTACGTTTTGCAGCATCGGAGAGCAAACGTCAAAGGGTCAACAGCGATTCTAGCGAGACACATCCCGCCGACAGGGAGGCTTGTACCTTGTTTGTGAGCAACCTGGCCTTTGAGTAAGTGTTATATATTTAACACTATATCACCTTATTATGTGTGTTATGTATGGATCCTTTGTATTTGATCTAGAACCTAATACTAGAACTTGATATAGAACCTAATAGTATTTTAAGTTTGGTACTTCTCCGAGGGTCCCCTAACTCTTGATCTGTTTCGGTATAATGTTCTGATTGCTTATCTTCGGCCTTATTAATTTCCTTTAGTCCAATAAGCATCATAGTGCTAGTTAGAATTCCATTCCATTTCGACACGTTTCGGTGTCCGGCTCGAAGGACCAAAATTTAGATGATTTTTTTGTATTTTGGCAGTTTTTTGTGATTAAAGGATGAAAATATAATTTAAATTTTTTAAATTAATGTTTGAGCGAAAACAACTATAATCGCAGATGCGCATTGTAGTAAACGGCGGCTCAAAGTAAATTATCTATCGTCGAAACGCCTGATGCATAAAATGTCGCATGACATCGAATTACTCATTCCGTAGCCAATACCGCATCGACTGGTTTTGGGAGAAATTTAGCTTTCATCTACATTACATTAAGTTTACTAAATTAATTATTTTTCAAATTTCAGAGTGAATGAACCAAATCTAAGGAGTAAATTGTCCGAGTATGGTGAAATAGAGTCATTACGGGTGCGCAAGGGTGTTAAGGCGTTTGGCGGCTCCATATGTTATTGCCAGTATAAGTCTCCGGTAAGCATTGTAATTAAAGATATTTTACTATAGATGTTATGTTCATGCATTGCGAGGTTCATTTATTGATGACAACTTTTGACTCAATCAGTCAAAGGAAGCTGTCAAATGTCTTATTGTTAGTGAAATCGCTACACCTGACTTAATTCGACTACCTCAATTTCAGCGCTTTTTCCTTTTTTTACTCATACAATATCGTTGATTGTAATATAATAATAATGTTCAGAAAAAAATAGAAAAGGAAAAACAAACAATTTTCAACTTTATCGTCTTGGTATGTGGTTGCTTTTGCCATGACACAGCCCATTGTTTGGCTGTAATGTATCCAATGTAGTCACAGTGGCCTTTGTGTACTGCTATGGGTCAAATGACATTGGTTACCATCCTAATTTCATAGCCCCGTCTGCCAAGTCTTGATAAACATTCATTCCTTTTTGTAAAAATAGAATTAGAAAGCCAGAAATTAATTTGTATTCTCCTCATCCCTTTAGGACAGCAACGCATCGGTGAAGGCGTGGCTTGCTCACTTACTTGAGGCTCACTATTGGCTCTTGTACTCGTCTATCAATTACTCAAATGAAAATTTGGTGTTGCAAACTCTTCATTTTTGGAAATCCATTGTGTGGATTGTATCCCATGACTGCGTAAAGAGCCACAGTTAGCATAAATGACGTTTGTCCAACAGGAGTCAGTGGAGGAAGCCCTGAAGCACGACCGAACACCGCTGGACGGGCGTCCGATGTTCCTCTCGCGGTACTCCGCGGCCAAGTCCAAGCAGAACTTCAAGTACCCCGTCACCGCTGAGAAGAACAAGCTGTTTGTAAAGGGGCTCCCGTTCTCGCACTGCAAGAAGGAAAAACTCACAGAGATATTCGAGAAATACGGCACGCTTAAGGACGTTAGGGTGGTCACTTTCAAGTAAGTTTTTATTTATTTATTTATGTACCATACAAAAAGTATAGAAACAAAGGCGGACTTAATGCTAAAAGCATTCTCTGCCAGTCAACCTACAGGCAGTAATAAAACAACGAGTTATAGGTATAAAGTTATTGATTTATTTATTCAAAATCATTTTTTATTTTTTGTTTATGCACGGCAAACTTTTAAAGAGGATGAAGAACTTCTTAGCTTCTTTATGTTACTTTTCGAAAAAAATCATTTGTACGCATCAAGAGGCAAGTGATTTGTAATAGATAGTGATCATGTGAAAAACGGTGCAACCAAATGATAGTGGAATACATTTGTAATTTTTGAAGTTATACTTCTTTAGGCGCGTTATGAAATAAATGGAAAAAATGATGAGAGTGAAATTTTAAGATTTGTAATACGGACGATGACACAAAAACGACGGTGACGAAAAAGTCACGCGCGTTTTTAAAAATGCTCGTTTTGAGAAATCATTATTATTATTTTTATTGTATTGTTTTTTTAATAGTTTTTTTTTTAATTATTGTTTTTTTAATATTGTTTTTTTGAACAGTTTTTGAAAATTTCTTTTTTAATTATTTTTTTTAATATTGAATTTTTTAATGGTTTTTTTTAATTGTTTTTTTATGCCAAAAAAGTATAACTTCTCACGCGCGTACATAAGTACACGTTTATGTTTTTTTTATACCTTTCCTAGAGACGGCAAACCGAAAGGGCTCGCGTACATAGAGTACAGTGATGAGAGCGCGGCGGCGGCGGCGCTGGCGGCGACGCACGGCACGACGCTAGCCGGCCGGCAGATATCCGTGGCTATTAGTGCTCCACCGCCCAAGGACGCGCCTCCCCCCGCCGCCCCCGCCGTCAGCCTCGGACAGGGCAAGCGAGATACTGCGGAAAAGTGAGTACAAACAGTGATTTGTTTGATTTTTGCTCTGTTTACACACTAGTCGCGAACCCTAATATCACACAATGAACGCTGAACGCACATGTAGATACCGTTTACGGACACAAAAGTGATTAGCTCATTATTGCTCCTATTGGTGGTTTGAGTTGCTCAAGCGTTGTCATTTTGCTAACGCCTCTTGGATAGTTTTATCGCTGTTTTTATTGATACAGATACCTTTAATTTCCTATTAAATGAATGGTAACCGTAACAACGTCGTCTCTATCATGTGTTTCCAATATACTGCAGACGACGAACCCAGGTGAGCTTCATCCCGAGCGTGCTGCAGCTACCGTCGACGAGCAAGGCCCCCAACGGCACGCGCTCCAACGGCGAGCCGCGCCCGCTCTCCAACAAGGACTTCAGAGACATGCTGCTCAAGAAATAAACGAAGACAATCCGGTACCAACACTTTGTAACGTTCGCCACTCGTTCGCCGCACCCACTATACTATACTAAACGCAAAGTAGGGATGCACGATATACATCGAAGTTCGATGTAACACTCGATGTAAAGTATGGAAACATCGATTTAATCCGATGTTTTTTTAATACGTCAACATCGAGTAAGCATCGATGTTTTTTTATTCGATGCATCGAAGAGGCAACCCTTAGTTTTTGAACATCAAATTCACTGGCGATGACCTTTTATTTTTATCATAACGCTACTAAAAATAAAAACAATCAATGTATAAAAACATCGATGTATTTTTTGAAACATCGATATTACATCGATGCTACTATGTGATGCATTGCATCGAAAAAAACATCGATGTTTTTTTTTCAATGTGCATCCCTAAGGCGGAGTAATAAAACGTGCAAAAGAGACGGCGCACATCATTTTCTCTCTCGCACTTGCACTGTTTATGGATGACGTCACACAGGCACAGAGATGCAAAACACCTAATTTCCATAAACAGTGTAAGTGCGAGAAAGAAAATGGTGTGCGCCGTCTCTTGGACGTTTTATTACTCCGCCTGCCACGAGTCTTTGCGTTAAGTGTAAGTATAATAGAAGACAACAGAAGTTACTTCTGAGAAGTATAAAACTTTATATAGCGTGCGCTTGTTAGTTGCCCTTCTGTGTAAGTCTATTTATAGTCGCTTTAACCCCAATATTCTTTCGTCAATAATCTTTAGTTATCAGCTATCAGTAAGTCACATTATAGTGTTAGTTGTAATTACTTTCCCACTTTACCAGAGATTATGGATGTGATATTGGGGATGGCAGGTGCAGGCGACGCGTGGTACTGTATTTATATGAGTTTTAACTAATGGCGCTGCTCAAAGTTATAAAATTGGCGAGCACACGAAATATCTAATAACCACAGACCGTTAATGAATTACATGCCTCGGTTCAACCAAATTAATTCACTTCCATAAATAACATTTAGTGATTATAATTACACTATACAAACACCTATAGTTATTAGTTTAAATGGCCCCCATTTTGTTGCCTATTGTGTTATTTTCTAAAACTGAGAAAGTTTAGAACTTAAAGTGGAGTTGGCTTAGCGATGTAACAGGAAAATAACTAGATATGATTTGTTATTGAATATTATTCCGCCTATGATCGGTGGAACTAGTAAATTTCATATTATTTGTGAATCTAATCCCAGTTAAAAAAAC
This sequence comes from Thymelicus lineola, assembly GCA_963932265.1. NCBI lineage: Eukaryota > Metazoa > Arthropoda > Insecta > Lepidoptera > Hesperiidae > Thymelicus > Thymelicus lineola. Next base: position 5,585,218 of record OZ010681.1, on the reverse strand, counting down.
AATGTAAAGTGCTGGTCTAAGTGTATGTCTATCCCCATATATATATTATGAGCTTGGTATGTGTATAGAATTTTTATATTAAAAGTATAGGATTATGGCTAATATTGAAGTTGCTCTAGAGATTTATGTTATTTATAGTGTCCGACCGAAGGTGCAATTCTGGCCGAAGCCGAAGCCGATTAATCGGTATTCACCAAAACCTTCGGCCGAAGCCGAAGCCGAAGCCGAAGGTGTCATTGACCTTGAGAAATACGATAGTTACTTTGATCTCAGAATATACTAGATACATATTGTGAGAGCTTTAGAGATTTAGCCCAATAACGAGCCGAGTGACCAACATATACAAGACGTAGGTAATAAAATATTGTCAAAAATAAAAGTTTCAAATATACGATGTTAATTAAATATTTATTTACTTAAAGTAATTTTAACAAAAATAATCAGTCATATTTTTTTAATTATCAGACGAACACAAAATATTTTTATAAAATAATTGAGCAAAGTTTAACGCTTTTTCAATATCTATTTTTTACATATAATTTTTTGGAATTTTTGAGAAAATTAAATACTTATAAGTAATTTCTTAGGATAATTACGTTAAACATTTTTGGTAACAATTGGAGAAAATAAAAACTTAACAAGTTTTGGTAACAATTTGAGGCACCTTATTAAAAAATAAACTCACTTTTTTCGACTTGTCTTAATTAAAAATAGCTCTTTATACTTAATTATATGGCGAAGCAGTCATTTATCAAAATTATCAATAATATACCTATTTGGGAAAACTAACCGTCTCGCTCTAGCATCGTTCAGTAAATTTCAATATTTGACAACTAGCAAACCTTCGGCTTCGGCCAAACCTTCGGCAAATTTTTGGCCGAAGCCGAAGATTTGGCCGAAGGTGCTTTTTTGGCCGAAGGTGGCCGAAGCCGAAGCCGAAGCCGAAGCTTCGGTCGGACACTAGTTATTTAGTTTTGTTTGTTTCATCTTTTTAAAATTTAATGGAGACTTATTTGAGTTGTAGATGATTAAATCAATGTTTTTGTTGACAATATGGTTTCTAAGATTCTGGAAAGGTATATTCAAATGTTTTTTTATAGTTTTATTTCTTGTATTATATGACAAGTGTATATGTTGTCGTTTTTTCATGTTTCTACTAATATCTGAGGTTAGATTTCCTGCTAATAAAGCCACTGGGAAACTTACTGTAGCATAATGCTCAATGAAGGAAATAAATTGAGGTAATTCCCCCTGCCACATCCAATTGTTGTGCTTTTTAAATGCGGATACTATTCTTAGATTTGTTTTTTAATTATTGCAATTAGGTGTCTAACCTTTAAATTGAAGGTATGCTAGTAATTCGTTACTTAATATACTTGAATGACAAGGTTCTTTTAAATACCCAGTAAGTATTGTATATGCAGGCCGTGAATGATATTATAAAGGTGAGTAAGGTACATATGTTATGGTATTTTCGGTAGCTTATATGTTACGATGATCCAGTGAGAAGCAATAGCCATGTGGTTATAATGACCTGAACATAAACATTATCCGTACTTACCCGAAGTATCGGTATGTTGAAATACGGATTTATGCCATAGTAATGTTTTTGCGAAAAGAACATGGTTTAAAAATTACACCAAAATGAATCAACAACCTTCTATTTTGAGTTATTTTTATCACGTATTTCCCTTATAATGAGTCTGTTATTTTAGTAGTATAGTTTGTAGCTAAAGGCGTTTTGTGGTCACTACACTCACGGTATTGTGTTGTCCTGAAGCAGTGAAGCGTGTTTGACTGATTGATTTAATTGGAGGTCGGTTAGTGTTGAAATGGCAGCGAGAACAATATTATAAACACATTTTAAATGTAACGGATATTCATACTAATGTAATTTCGTATTTTAGACATAATCTGAAGGAATGCTACGTTAGTTTTAAAGACTCATCTGTCGTTAAGATGCTAAAGTTGACAGCTCCAACTGTTATAGGGGTCTGTGAAATCTATTGTTTTGTGATCCATGCACTGGATACAGACATAAATATCGCGGGTTACATTTTAAATATTAAAATATTTGCAATGATAAAGGTATAAAATCATAGACATTAAAGAACATAGTTCACTTTTTTGTGGTCATAATATCAAAACATGTAAAAAGAGAGGCATGTGTAGTCAATATAGCAATTACATAAATTAATAACACCTTAATACATTTCCTTCTTGTAGGTAAAAGTATCATAGGATTTTTGATTCGCACGTCAGTTAGGTGCAATTTCTTCATCATGTATATAGTCTTAACTTTGATTGTATGGACAGTTTTAATATTTTCTTATTTTACTGAGAACGAGTATAAATAAATATGCGTTACATTTCATTGAAAAATATCGTAAATTGTACCAAAAATATGTTTATAATATGAATAAGCGTGCAAATACTCATTCTCAGTTTCTCAGTAGGTATATAAATAATTTAGTTTTTATGTAAGATATTTATATAAGAAGCTGATTTTCGTCCTATGGTATTTATATCCAGTATGTAAAAACGGCTTCTTAATAAATATATTTTTAATATTATCGCAATTTTTTGTTGAAAATGTGTCTGATTTTTTTGCGATGATAGACTGCCGTGTACTTGGATAAGTCAGAATAAACGGAATTTCTTTATCACATTTACTTTCATTTGTACCATCTTACCTAAAATCTATCTAACACCATACACGATCAAGAGTACTTGCAAGTCTGCAGTTTGACTTGACGCGCCATGCCATCCAGTGTGCATGAGATAACTATATGGCTGGATAGCTTACTGTGGCCATATACGATCAAGTATACTGGATGCCGCGTCAAGTTCGCTTGATGCTTGATCAAATACACATGATCGTGTATGGCCTGCATAACGTTGAAGCGTTGTCATAATATGGCCACTGGGTGCCATGTTTACACGTCAGCTGCAAATAAAAATACTAATGACGAGTGCACATTGGTGGGGGAAATCTATGTAAACAAGCTATTACAGTGGACCCCCGGTAATCTGACAAACATTTTGCAGGGCAGTGTCGGACTATCGAATTTGTCGGATTATAGAGTACTGCCTAAAACCCCCCTATAGTCCGGAATTTTTTGCGAAAGAGTACCTTGTAATCCGACAAATTCACATGTAGTCAAATTCAAACTAAGCAATCAGAATCAAAACAATACCCTACGCGTCGAGCACAATGTGGGGGTGCGTACAAGTTATAACTTGTTCAATCATGCATTAGCGAAGATTGTCAAAAAAATATTCAATAATAAATAATAGACCGTAGATAGTGCCGGATTAGACAGGGGCCGGATTACCGGGGGTCCACTGTATTAGCTTAAAATTTAAAATGGAGATTTAAGTAGAGGAATATTAGGACGGAGGAGATTAAAAAAATACTCACAATAACAATATATATATTTATAAAAATATAATTTACACCTCACAATCTCAAAAGAGACAATATATAATTTTATCCTATTTACACAAAACGTATAATAATTATCTAGAAGCGTAGAACTGAAACAAATATTTGCAAAGTACAATAAAAAGCTTTGTACTGGCAAATCGTACACCTATTTTCAATAAAATTAATCTCTTAAGGCTGCCCATAGCAGAAGTTATAATACTTTGGGGAATTGGAAACCTACTTCTGAATGAGAAATGTTTATATATCAAGTATAGCAATATTTATAAAATGATTCACTACTGGAATATTTAAATACACTTGGTCTCTATACATACTTTGCAAAAGTTTCTTACATGACTTTTAAATGTTAGATCGATAAAATATATAAACAAAATTCTGTTTAACTGTTATCTTAACGCACATTTCAGCTGTATTAAACATTGTTATCGGATTAGGCTTATAAGCTCGTTGAAATACTTTGGTATAGTAAAATTTTATAGATATTAAAAGTGATATGGCTAGTTTCTATAGCTATTATTAATCAATGTAAAGGTATAATATGAAATAAATCTAACATAAGGAAATTGCATAATGATTTACAGAATATATTTTTAATTACGAGTAAAATCTTAATTATTTATATGGTATGTTTGGCATATTTTCATTCTTCTAGTTGGGATACATTTTACTCATAAAGCTGCCGTTTTTAAGGTACAAAGCCGTTATCCAATACCTCTTTGATATTTACCAACTCTAGTCTATCAATTTTTTTAGGCGCAGAATGTCAGAAACGCAAAAATACAGATTCGCAAAATGCCAGTAAATGCCGTCAATTCTAAGCATTATAAGGTAAAAACTCAATCTTTAGAAAAACCAGTCAAGTGTGTCTCAAGCCACGCGCAATGTAACCTACATGTCCGTACGCTAACCTACCCGTGATATTTTTCGTTTTTTACCATTTATAATGCCGAGACTGCATTTTTTCACATGTCGAATATAGGTACCATTTTTTTTTAAATGTGCTGAGGAGTTCCTTTACGGTTTTTCTCCTCCATGATAAAGCACCCTTCCGAAACGTGGGTAATTAAAAAAATGACGTGCATAAGTTTATCAGTGATACCTATATGAATAAAGATTTTTGATTTGATTTAATTAGGAGGAGACACTATCCGAAATTAGCATTTTAAAGCAGACGGCCAAGAACTCCCATATTCCCAATCGCAAACAAGTCAAGCTCAATGTCATTTTTAAAGATCTATAATATCTATGAACACCTCGCACATTTTTTTTTAGTTTCAGTTCCATGTATGGTATGATTTTTTTTTATTTTTGTATAAAAATCGTAAAGCGGTTCAAAGTATACATCTAGCTACCAAGTTTCAACTGTGTAGTCCTTATAGATTCGGAACAAAGTGGCTGTGAGATACGGACGGACAGACATACATGACGAATCTATAAGGGATCTGTTTTTTGCCACTGAGCTATGGAACCCTTAAAATTACACTTTTCGTCATCTTGGCGGAGATACTGCGGCGATGCCACCGTGCCTCTAATCTCTCTCTCTCTCTCTAAATTCGCTAATCTATCGTTTTGCGTTTCTGAGCATAAGCGACCAATTTTCTGTCATTATGCGAATCTGTCTCTTTGAGTATCTGACATTTTCAAAATCTGACCATTTGCGACAAAATATTAAAACCTGACAATTTGCGAATTTGTCATTTTGCGCCTAAATCTTTTTTAATATATTAATTTTTTTCTTTTCTTTATAACAGTAACTTTTCTTTATAATGGTAATACAATTTGCGAAATAATGTTTATAATATATTGCTTAGGCAAACTAGTAGAAAGGAGAATGCCCATTTAGTATGGAGAAATGTACTGACTTTAACATTTTTGTGTCTCGATAAAAATACCTTTATTTGATTATGTTATCTTAAGAGCCATTTCGCGGTTAGACGCGCGGAATGAAGAATTTGATGTCAAAAATTAGTATCATAAGAAAGATATTAATGCTGGCAAATGAACTCATAAAATAGATCAATCCTTCATCTTGGATCTTCATTTACCGGAATTTTGAAAATATTAATTTGTTTCTGCGTAACTGTCAATCTAGCATAACCATTTTTCAGCAAAAGGACGACAGAGTCAATTTCATACACTGATTTTCTTTATTAAGTTTTATTAAATTGAGTAAAAAAAAATGTCTAGAGAACACTCATATATTATATTTTGCATTTATTACAAGGGATATACGATTACTATAATATTCGTTTCAAAATTAATTCAATAACATTACCAATTTTCATGGTTTATGCCATGACTTTACCATCGATTTTTGTATTCAATAAAGCGTATTTCCCATCAAAAATTTATGTAGTAATAAAATATGGTCTTTGTCGAATATGACACGTAATTTTTTTTTTTATCTTACTGCAAAAAATAATTTATTAAAACGAATTTACTTTACCATATAAAGATACGAACTGCGCGAAATCAAATCAGTCGTGCGGCAGCACTCTTGGACGTCGGACCTATGTCAATTTTTGCTTTAGCCATCTAAGGAATAGATTTCGTAAAAGTAACGTAATTATATTGCCATTGAACAGTCTTGATCACGTGAGAATTTTTAGTTACAGTCAATTGTATTATTTTTAGTTTTCTATAATTTTCAGGGTTTTGTAGTCAAATCGGAATCATGTCTAGTCCGTTCGTTATTTCAACCGGCCGGCTAGCCCGTCCGGCCGTCCGTCCTTCCGTCCGTCCGTCTGTCCGTTCCGTATGATTTTTTCTTCGTCTACCCCTTAATGTGGGGTATCGTTGAAAAGGTCTTTCAAAAATATTATAGGTTTCAAAAGACCATTTTTCAATTCAGGGGTCCGTTTGCGTAATATTCTGCTTTAAACATCTTTGGTTTGAAGAAAACAATAGAAATTAAGTAACTATTTCTTTCCAATTTATGTAGTGTAAGTAGTAACGGAGAAAATCACGAACATACATATGTACAAAATATAACTATATCTATACTAATCTATACTATTACTATTGTAATATTATAAAGCTGAAAAGTTTGTTTGTTTGTTTGGTTGAACGCGCTAATCTCAGGAACTACTGGTTTGAATTGAAAAATTCTTTTTGTATTGGATAGTTCATTTATCGAAGAAGGCTTTAGGCTATCGGATTTTTGGAAATTCAACCCCTATTGGGTTGGAAGTCACTGCTGTAATTTGAAATAAAACATTGTCCGTTTTTAGACATTAGTTACTGTTTACAGTATTTAGGTTTTTTGTTATATGTGTAAATTACATATTTACATAGAAAAAAATAATAAATAATTATAACTTGTATACACATACCCTTTATTTATACAACTTTTAGATCAATCTGTACTTTATAGAGTTCCGTACCCAAACGGTGTCAACGGGACCCTATTGCTAAGCCAAAATGTTGGAATGATAGAAGCTCCGACATTAGTCAGCTATAGTCACTTATTATTAGTCAAAGATAATACATTCGTTGTTTGGAAACTCTCGTGCACCCAAGTTCCGTCAACTCCCCAAAACTCACGTATCTCAAATACACAACACAAATACAAATCACCCTCTCATTTTTTCCCTTCACAACCCCTCGCCTCCCCCTATACCCCCCCCCCCCCCTCTTAGGTTCTTCACCCAAAAGTGGAATTTTGCGTCGTGATAATCTGGGAGGCATCCAGGCAAATACCGCACTCATCAGGTAGGCGCAGATCGGCAGATCAGGATAACGGGATATAGATTTTTGGAAAACCGGAAATCCCGGATATCTCGGAGACGGTGCGTCCTAGACAAGTTTAGACGGAAATTTCAACCCCCTTTAGTAGACCCCCAAACCTTATTGCTAAATCTTACTGAACCCACTTTTACCCCCCCCCCCCCTCCCCAAATTTTCCTAAAATACCATATATCTCCTAAACGGTACGTCCTAGACGATTTCCGACTGAATTTCCATCCGCCCTGTGGAACTCATACTTGCAACATTACCCAATCTTATTGGGCCCAACCTTAACCCCCCCCCCCCTCCCAAATTTTCCGAAAACTCCTTATATCTCCTAAACGGTGCGTCCTAGACGATTTCCGAAAGGATCGAGTAAAAGTTGTATCCCATAAAAAGATTGACATTTTATGTGCCATACATTTTTCTTGTAGAGCAAGTGGTTTGGGAGGAAAGTGCGAATTTCGTTTCTCATAATTTATTATACTAGACTATTGTCAATATTATGTTTTGTAAACCAACAGAAAACAATAAAGAATTCGTTTTTAACATTCAAGGAATAGTGTTCTGAATATCTTCTTTTTAAAGCTGTAATCATTTTGTGTATGGATTGTATTTACCTTTATTTTTACGTTATCTTTTGTATCACGGTAATGATTAGGGTATCGAAAACCGATCCTGTTTTAAATTACCGGGATTTTCGGTACTCGCCTATGCTGGAACCGGGATTCCCGGGATTTTCAGTTCTTTCGGGATTATTTTACCACGGCTTTCCCCGCGTGAAAATAGTTAGTATCGCGTTTCCTATTTTATCTCTCAGGAGCATTAAATAGGGAAAAACTGTTTTCTACCCAAATCCGTATAGTCGTTTGCCGTGATTGAGTAACCATCATACTATTATACCTTACATGCAAACATAAGTTTCGTATTAATTGTATGAAAGCAACACAATTGTATTGCACAATTCAGCACTGCTTGGACGAGAAAAAAGAGTTAAATCATCTTCATTTATATTAGAAAAATATCGATCTGGGTTGTGTAAATAATATTATATTAGTATAGCTGCTTCATGTAGCCGACGTTCTGAATATCTTCTTTTTAAAGCTGTAATCATTTTTGTGTATGGATTGTATTTACATTTATTTTTACGTTATCTTTTGTATCACGACGCGACATATTTTTATTTCCCAAAAGTTCAGAAAATCCCGGTTCTTTTTTTTTGTTTCCCGGTTCTTTTATTTTGTTTCCTGGTTCTTTTGAAAAGTACCGTATTCCTTTGTAAATCCCGGGATTTTCGGTTCCGGGATTTCCCGGTTCTATACCCTCCGATTGATTTGAATTTAGGTATACCTATGTATTTCGACGCGCTGCGAATATCGCAGGCAAAATGGACGCATATTGCATTTTATAGATCACCTTGAAAAAACGTGATTTTTAATTTTTCACGTTGATTTGCCAAAATATTGATTTTTGCAATATGCATCTATTGGACATCTTTATTGTGATGTACCTAAGTAGGTACCTAAAATGTATTATGTAAATAAGTTACCGATAATGGTACTACTACATTGTACTCTTAATTGTTATATAAACTTATATTGTCACAAACCAGATACATGTATGTGGTCACAAAGTGTATAATTAAAATTATATGTTCATAATTTTAAAATTTTTACGTTTGAAAGTATCAAGAAGATTACTCGCACAGAACTGAGGTCAAGCGCGACGCGAGCCGCGCGAGGCAATATCACGCCGCGGAGCCGCTTCAAATACCTATAGTTTATCAACCGAGTTTTGCGAAATGGCTCTTAATAAATTACACATACTAACTTTAGTCAATGTTAATATTAGGAAATACGAGATTTTCAACAAAATTAGTTCGAATTTAGGTTACAATAAACTCACAGTAATAGTCTCTATAACGGGGTATTAAAGTCGATTGCGTATGTAATGTCGATCTTTTAAGTTTCAAATTCATTTGACAGTCCCAAAACGCCATGTAGTTTGTAATGTATTATAATCACAGAACACTATTACTCCTGGCTGATTATAATAATTTTCTTTTTCATTTGACAGTCCCCTTACGTCATATAGTTTGTTGTCAACCTATTGGCCCGAAGGATCTTAAAAGATTTCTGATTGGCCCTTATCCAAACATAAATAGCCCAATGGTTTTCTTTTGTAAAACGGAAGTAAAGTTACTTATTAATTTCAGAAAATTATTCCCTAAGAGGATTTTTTTAGGAAATAGGGTATATACTTGAAATATTTTAATTTAATTTTTTGTCCAAAAATCATTGTGACACAATAATTTTTTTGAGAGTACTGGCCATGGGCATTCTCCTTTGTTTTTGAAATAAGTAAGGGTAAAAAATCTTAAGCAATGCCAGATATTGCAAAACGGATTCGTCTAAGAACGGCAAAAATTTTGTGCCACAAAAATACAAATTTATTACACTATCAACTTAATTTTTATAAAAACTAAGTTACTAGACTAGAGACCTAAATAGAACTCTCAACTAACAAAAAGGCACATTATATAACTACACTGAGCAACTATGCAGCATACTATTTATTTATATATTCATAAGATAAATTTATGAACATATGTATACAAGTTTTACTTCTAATGATTTGTACACAACAGTGTCAATAATTAAATAACATCATTATAATTTGAGCTAGACAAAAGTTAGTTTTTATTAACAAACAACTAATATATAAGTGATACATATATTGTGGAGATGTAATTTTATTTTAATATTTAAAAGTAGCATTTAACGTTTACGTCAAAGTCCTAACAAAATTGATTATTTCGTTGGATAACTAACGTACCTATCATATAATACCACAAATTTTGGTTACATTATATACTATTTCATAGATATCAATTTTTTTATGTACAGACAACTGGTAAAACTATACTCTAACTCATTTTTACGTTGCTGATAGTATAACACCAATTCAAACTATTGCCTATTCTTACATTCACGATAATTCACAGCACCAAGAGATAGGCAACGTATTAACCAACACTTAACAGATAAAGAGGAACGTACGCTTACCGTTTGGAACTAAAAATGTTGGTCAACATCAGTCAATGTGTTTACCATCTTTCCACCTTTTCTTCGATCGTTCGAACGCTTCTTTTATGCAGGATCTGTAAAAATCACAGAAATTTTTAAGATGTTGTCGTCAGAACTTTTCTTAAAGTGTATGTTTAGGAATTTAGATGAATATGTTATGGTGTAGTCATAATTTTAACTCACATTTTAATTTTAAGTAAAATATGATTTATAAGAACTCAAAACAGTAGACCACGAGCAGATAAGATTGGTCAATATTCGCTGAATGATGTCCCTTAATAATTGATAATAACATTTTATAGAAAATAATATTCAAATCAACCTATTTTTTTAACATTATCAATATAATATTTCTTAATGACAGTTACATTGTTATGATAATCGTATTTTTATTTTGCTTGTAATTGCAGTCTGCCTTCTCATTACTTAAGTATTGATCTAGACTCTAGAGCCTTAGTTCCTAAAGTAGTCTAGGTGGACCACCAGGGGTCCAAGGGAGACTCGACAGGGCTCTACGTTGGTGTGACAAAAATCAATCAATTAATTAATTAACCACTCAATTGTCACTTATTTTTCGAAAACTATTAGCGCAACCCAAAGAACAATGCCCAACTCCCATATATAGTTTTATTTCATTTTCAAAGGAGAATGCCCATAGCCAGTACTCTTAAAAAAATTATTGTGTCAAAATGATTTTTGGACAAAAAATTTAATTAAAATATTTCAAGTATTTTACCCTATTTCCTAAAAAATCCTTATTGGGAATAATTTTCTGAAATTAATAAGTAACTTTACTTCCGTTTTACAAAAGAAAACCATTGGGCCATTTATGTTTGGATAAGGGCCAATCAGGAATTTTTTAAGATCCTTCGGGCCAATAGGTTGCATTGATTCGATTATAATTATGATACAACAGTTATGCCGGGTCCACACGCTTGGTGTTTGCCGCAAACACCAAACACAGCAAGCAACACCACAAACACCGATCACAATCACCCACACAAACAGCGCATCCTCACGTTTGGCGAACATGTCAGTCTATTCCAAACAGACGAACAAGACGGACGATGAACTTGTTGCAGCGATTGCTTTTAGGTTGACCTTCTTTTACTTTAAATTAAAACAATGTTTAGGCCCAAATTACAAAATATTTAACTTTACCGAAATTAGTGTTGCAGGTTCTTTCACGTTCGCGATCGCAATCGCCATCTTCTTTTTACGGTGACAGCTACTGAGTTCTTTATCGATAAATGAGGTATACAACGCCATCTAGTAGTAGATTCTTGCGAACATCCCGCCCACCAAGAACCTTGTTCTTCAGCAGCCGCCCACCGTGGTTATATTGTCTTCATTGCTTGAGAAGAGCGACCAGTTTTGAGACTGGACGCTTGAGTAAGCCAGTCCTGGTTTTCAGACTGACTACACGTATTTCCCCATCGGGACCCGGATGCCTATCTACTACCACTGCCATGAGCCATTTTGTTGGAGGAAGATCTGGTTCCTTTACAAGGACCACTTCACCTATCTCTGGGGCACGAGCGTTGTTTTGCCACTTGTGTCGCTGTTGCAGCGTATGTAAATATTCTGTGCTCCATCGATTCCAAAAATGGGCAGTCATGCGTTGTACTAATTTCCATCTGTTAAGTGGACTAATAGGTAGGTTGTTTTGAGGTGCGTCTGGTATGGCAACTAAAGGTTCACCTATCAAGAAATGAGATGGAGTTAAAGCGTTAAAATCATCCGGGTGATCATTTAATCCACAGATCGGTCTTGAATTGAGACAGGCTTCTATCTGGGTGAGCAACGTTGTAATCTCTTCAAAGGTAAGTGTCGAGGTTCCAATTACCTTCATCAGGTGGGTTTTAGCAGACTTTACTCCTGCTTCCCATAGGCCTCCAAAATTAGGGGCCCTTGGCGGAATTCGATGCCATACTGTCCCATCATTTGCCAAAATCTCTGCTATTTCTGATTGTAAACTTCCTTGACACTGTTTGAATAAAACTTCCAATTCTTTGGCAGCACCAACAAAATTGGTTCCATTGTCACTCCATAAAGAAGAACAGTGGCCTCTTCTAGCCACAAATCTACGAAAAGCTGCAATGAACGCTTGACTGGACAAATCACTTACAGCTTCCAGGTGAATTGCCTTGGTAGAGAAACAAATAAACAGGCATATGTAGCCCTTATAAGACTTGTGGCCTCGTCCCTTGGAGGTTCTTATTTGAATGGGGCCAGCATAGTCCACTCCACTAGTCTGAAAGGGTCTTCCGGGTTGTATGCGGTCTAATGGAAGATCTCCCATCCGAGGCTGAGCTGTATTGCCTTTATGTTTGTTACATGTTACACATTCATGTATGATTTTCTTTACCAGAGGCTTTAAGCCTATAACCCAATACCTAGATCTTAGGTAGCTGACAGTAGCTAAATTCCCTCCATGTAATACTTTCCGATGTGCATCCATGACAATCAACTTTGTTAGATGAGAATTTTTCGGTAGTATTATGGGGTGTTTTACTTCATAAGACACCTTGGCAGCTTGCAAGCGTCCACCAACTCTTAGAAATCCCCCTTCTAAATAAGGAGATAAAGTTTTCAATTTGCTTCGTTGTTTTATTTTATGATTCCTATTTAAGTCTTCAATCTCTTCTTGAAAATGGGTCGATTGATCCAACTTTATCAGATTATTTAATGTTTCTCTTAACTCTTCTGTTGTTAAATAACTTGACTGAATTTTCCTATTTTCTTTTGTTTCCCTTAATCTTAGGAATCTTCTACAGTAAGACAGTACTCGAATCATTCTATTCAAATTGGAAAATCTTTCCCAAATATTTTGTTGAGTGTTGCAACAGAACACCTTTTGTTTTAATTTCCTCTGTTCTAGCTCCGTCTGAGGCAAATGTGGTTTTTCCAGTGCAATCACTCTCTGTTTTAACCACTCTGGGCCTTGCCACCATAACATCTCGTTTTTTAATTCTGAAGGGTCTACCCCCCTTGATGCCAAATCAGCAGGATTGACTTCAGATTTGACATGACTCCATCTGTCATTGTCTAGGCGCCCTTGTATTTCTGCTACCCTGTTGGCTACAAAAGTTTGCCATCTAATAGGTTGTGACTGTATCCAAGCTAATACAACCATAGAGTCAGTATATGCATACACGTTGGCCTTAGAAATGCCCAGAACTTCACTAGCTTCTGTAAGTAGCCTGGCAACTAACACTACAGCACATAATTCAAGCCGAGGCACAGAAACTTGTTTTAATGGAGCCACCTTTGTTTTACTTCCCAGGAGAGTCACCATCACCCCTTCTTCACTGACTACTCGGACATACAACACTGCTGCATATGCTACGGTTGATGCATCTGCGAATCCATGGATCTCTACATGTGTGTTGTCAGGCTGTGTCTTAATCCATCTGTCTATTTTAACATGTTCCAGGTGCTGAAGTTTACTCCGATATGTTAACCATTCTTCAACCATTTCTTCGGGTAATGGGTCACTCCATCCAGCGTTGCACAACCATAGTTTTTGTATCATTATTTTAGCCAATATAATCACAGGTGCTAGCCAACCAAACGGATCAAATAGCTGTGCGACTTCGGATAAGATGGTTCGTTTAGTTACTATTGGAGCTGTATCTGGTAAGTTGACTTTAAAACTGAACTGATCCGACTGTCTATTCCAAGTGAGTCCAAGAATTTTAAATATTTGATCAAATTTTATTTCCAGACCTTGTTGATGTGTTTGATTCTCCGCTATGGCATTCAAAACTTCATTGGAATTACTGGACCATTTTTGTAATTCAAATCCTGCACGTTGTAACAGTTGTGTCATTTGTCTATGGATTTCAATAGCCTCAGCAACACTCTGACAACCTGACATGAAGTCGTCCATATAAAATGAATTCTTGACCAATTCTGCAGCTATAGGATACTTGTGGCCTTCATCTTCGGCAACTTGCAGTAGAGTCCGTATTGCAAGGTATGGAGCACATGCTGTTCCAAATGTAACCGTTAACAATTTGTATGTATTAAGAGGCTGCTCGGGATTCTCCCTCCAAATAATTTGTTGATACGTAGAATGATCATCAGCCACAAGTACCTGTCGGTACATCTTTACTATATCACTAGTCAAGACAATTTTGTATTTTCTCCACTTCATTAGCAAGGTACGTAGATCCTCTTGCAAGATAGGGCCTGTAAGTAAAGTATCGTTCAGTGAAAAGCCCCCTGTGCCCTTGCACGATGCATCAAATACTACTCTAACTCGGGTAGTATCCTTATCTTCCCTCACCACTGCATGATGAGGTAAGTATATACTATTTTTATTATTTTCATCGGTTCGTGTCATATGGCCTAGTTGTAAATATTCTTGCATGACTCGAACGTAGTCAGCCTTTAGTTTGGGGTTGTGTTGGAATCTTCTTTCCAACTGTAGAAATCTAGCAGTAGCAATTTCCTTTGTTTCTCCACATTTGTCCACAGGACTTACAATGTCTTCTTTAAATGGCAACTTCACCTTGTATCGTCCTGTGTCTGTTTTAACTGTTGTTGCACTGTAGATTTCTTCACATCTAATTTCCTCCTTTGTCTTTTTCCTCTCTGTTGGTAGGAACTCATTTTCTATTTCCCAGAACCGCTTAAGCATGTTGTTTTCACACACACAAGAATGCATGCTTACTATTCTGTTGTTTTCAATCATTGTATTAGTGTCACCAGAAATGATCCATCCCAGTTGTGTTTTCTGCGCTAAAGTTCCAACTGGACTTCTCGACATACCATGATCCATAATCTTACTAGTCACACTGGCCCCTAGCAGCAAATCAATCTTACCAGGCTTGTTAAAACCTGGATCTGCTAGTGTAAGTGTATCAAGCTCCGGCCAGTCCATCAAGGTGATGTGTTTCTGTGGCAGGTATGTTGTAATGTGGCTAATCACATAAGCCTTTACCCATAGAGTGAAGGTTGGATTACATCTTGACCTCATTTCAAATTCAACGGTGAATTTGGAATGCATTGTTCTGCCTTCGCTTAAATGAAACTCAATGTTGTTTTTAATTCGCTTCAAACCCGTTGTTTGTGCGAACTCCTCGGACACAAATGAGCTTTGAGACCCTTGATCAATGAGTGCACGGTAGACCTGTGTTTGTCCGTAGCTAGTCGTGATGTCTACTAGTGCTGTAGCTAATAAAACTTGACAAGGGTTGTTTGAGAAATGTGACACTGTTTGTATTGAATCTGCATGTTTTGCTTCCTCGCCTAATTTCGGTTGAAATTCATGTGAACTCTTCTTATCAGGATGCAACAATGAATGATGTTTTTTGTGACATATTTTACAAGTTGTTTTTCTTTTACATTGGTAGGCCGAGTGTTTTGGAATCAAACAATTGAAACAAAGATTATTTGTTTGAGCAAAAGAATGTCTTTCCTTATACTCCTGTTTTGCAAATTGTTTGCACTGATAAATATAATGATCCGCCTTACAGTAGGAGCATTTAATTATCTGTTCTGTCGAGTCCCCGATGGCAGCATGGAAGGATCTAGATTTGTTAGGTTTGTTACCGCATTCCATAATTTCTAATGATCTAAACCGGTTTTCTAAAAATGTAAACAACTCCTTTAATTCTGGTAATTCATTCGACTCCGATGCAATGTATTGTTCCCATAACCTGTGACTTTCATTATCTAGTTTAGATACCGTTACATATACCATGATAGCATCCCATGATTCCGTTGGCAATCCCAAGTTTTTTAAAGAACCTAAACATTCCATTGTTGTATCTAACAGGTGTTTTATACCATGCTCCGATTCATTAGTTAATTTCTTAATGCAAAACAAATTCTTAAATATGGAATTAGCAATATACCTTTTATTGTTATATCTTTTCTTGAGAGTCTCCCATGCTTGAAGATAGTTTTGACTTGTAATATAAATATTCTTTAGAATAAGCTCAGCCTCACCGCTTAAACTTGTTTTCAAGTAATGCAACTTTTGCACATCATCTAATCGTGTATTGTTGTGTATTAAAGATACATATATGTCATGAAATGAGGGCCAATCTGTATATCTCCCTGAAAATGTAGGGATATTAATATTAGGAAGTTTCAGCTCTGTACTATATGATGAAGCTTGTTGTGTTTGTTGTACCGTTGCTTGTGATACTGTAAGTTCTGACAACTTTGACTTTAAGTCACTCTTGTAGTTGATGTAAGTCTCCTCGCAATCAAAATAAGTGTTCTCTTTGAAGTAAGCTAATTCATCTCTATCCATACCATCCACGCAACCTACAATTTCATCATGAGTGGCAATAAAAGATGTCCAAGCCTTTTCGAGGCCTTCTAATCTTGTTTCTATGTAGCTAACCGAAATTCGAGTTTTAGGTGTTTTATTGTAGTTAACCAACGCTTTTTGTATATTTCTGTATCTTTCCAATTGGCATGCTATAAGCCTGTCCACTTTAGCCATTTTGAAATTCTAATTAATAATATCGGCAGTAGTAGGTAGGTAAGACACCGGTGTCCGTTACGTGATAATACTGTTGAAATTACGCTATTTCTTTATAGAACTCGTAAATAATGTCCAATATTACACCAAAACGTTGTATAATATGATATTAAAGTCCTTCAAAGTCAATCAATACACGAGAAATCACTTTGCAAAGTTTGAAATTGTACGTAACGCTTGGAATTTTCCAGTACTTTTGCAAACTTATTTGTTCGAAATTAATACTTTGAACACTTGTTTTGACGAATAAATCGATAGTTCTAAATGTGATTATGCAATTTAAGTCCACTTTACACGTTTTTACACAGTTTTAACACAAATTGCAAAAGTTTTTTGTACTTACGCACACGCCGGTTACTTACGATACTTTTATAACTTTTACCGTAAAATACACTTTAATACTTAAAACAAACACTTTCTGGCTCGAAACTAACACTTCCGACACGGAGGACCACAATGTTTAGGCCCAAATTACAAAATATTTAACTTTACCGAAATTAGTGTTGCAGGTTCTTTCACGTTCGC
This sequence comes from Thymelicus lineola, assembly GCA_963932265.1. Lineage (NCBI taxonomy): Eukaryota > Metazoa > Arthropoda > Insecta > Lepidoptera > Hesperiidae > Thymelicus > Thymelicus lineola. The sequence goes on along the minus strand of OZ010681.1, from coordinate 5,567,931 downwards.
GATCGCAATCGCCATCTTCTTTTTACGGTGACAGCTACTGAGTTCTTTATCGATAAATGAGGTATACAACGCCATCTAGTAGTAGATTCTTGCGAACAACAAAATCAAATAAAAAAGAGAAAATCAAGGAAACGAAGACGGTGGTGGATGACCAAAATTATTTTTATTATTTTTATTTACAATAATATTTATCCGCGTCCATGCATCATTAACTTTTTGCCTATTTTTGTGATTCACATGTTTAGGATTCCAAATACATGGCTCATTTTGATATGCTTTTAAGAACGTTAGAATTATATCTTCAGACCAATCAGTCATTGTTTTTTTCTATTTTAGCACAAAGACTAGATTCTACGTCCGCTTCCCTCAAGCTCTCGTTTAGTAATGATTGTTACCAAGCGTTTGGACACAACCCAAACTGTTTGCCTAACGTCCTTTGATTTGTGAAGGAAAACCGACAACGATGCCGATCACTGGCGAACACAAACACCAACAGGCAAACAGGTACAAACACCTATCCACATGTTCGTGTTTGTTGTTTGCTGTTTGCCATTGTTTGCCAAGCGTATGGACCCGGCATTATATCCATGACAACAAACTAGATGACGTAAGGGGATTGTCAAATGAATATTTTTTTTTATAGAAAATTATTATAATCAGCCAGGAGTAATAGTGTTCTGTGATTATAATACATTACAAACTTCATGGTGTTTGGGGACTGTCAAATGAATTTGAAACTTAAAAGATCGACATTACATACGCAATCGACTTTAATACGCGCGCATAGAGTCCATATTACTGTGAGTTTACTATAACCTAAATACAAATTAGTTTTGTTTAAAATCTCTTATTTCCTAATATTATCATTGACTAAAGTTAGTATGTATAATTTATTAAGATAACATAATCAAATAAAGGTATTTTTATCAAGACACAAAAATGTTAAAGTTAGTACATTTCTCCATACTAAATGGGCATTCTCCTTTAGCGTCTTAAAATAAAAAAAAATCTAAAAATCGCCGCTTTAATTTCTGAGCTTAGATATATAAGAATTTTCAGCAGACACACCCCAGAACCAAAGTATTTTGAGATTGAATTCTTATAACCATTGAGTCATAGAGTAGGGGAGACTTACGGCTGTCTGTAATTTTTACCATTATTTTATTCTGACTTTTTTTTGATTGACAACCGGAAATGGAAATTTGACATCATTACATTTGTCATACCAACATTTATAACTAAATTCTGTCTGTAGTATTGGCCAGAAGTCTCCCTATATCTTGCATTGTTGACATCAATGTATTATAGTCAAATCATCACTTATTAATAAAATTATTTTACACTGGGTAATACGGGTACAGGTATTAATTTTAAAATACGTAAAAAAATAATTGAATTGCTTCGGTATAACTGACGTTTTAAGACGCTAACAAAAATAAAAAAATAATTTTTGGGCATTGTTCTTTCCATAGTTAGATCTAATCTTCACATTTTTGTCGAGTTTTGGGAATATGGTAGAAATGTAGCTACAGAGGGTCCATCGGAATCAGCAAAATTTTGAAAGTGGTCTATGAGAAAAAAGTCTGGGAACCTCTCTCTAGAGGGAGTTGTGAGATTGCGAGGTGCTGAGGGGGAGAGTCTGGTATAGGACAGTATGGGCGACGTATCTTGGCGCGTCTGAAAGCAGCCTTTGCAAACTTTAGCGCAAAGACAGAGATAGCGACACGAACATGCTAACGTGTGACTGAGACATAATACGCCGCGTACCGAACATTGCCGAATTATAATATGTTACTTCGCAGCGTTCTGCGCGAAGTTCAGACGCGCCAAGATACGCCGTACTGTACAACAGTATACCTGAAGAGCGACTGGTGCAGGATGTATGCGGAGACGTGTCCGGCGTCCACGTAGCGCACCTCCGCGCCGGGCCAGATCTCCTCCAGCGTGCCCACGTCGTCGCGCGGCACGTACGCGTCGTGCTTCGCGCACACCGCTGCAACACGCACACACACACACACATACACATTGACAGATTAACGCATGTTGTATTATGCCTCTTAGCTCGTTATACCGCAAATCTGACCAACCGAATTAATTAAAATCCATTAATACGTCGAAAAAGCAGAGTTGCCGCTTAACGTGTAATAGAACTAAAATGGCCACGCCCTTTTTAGCGCGCTAACTGTTAGCCATACGTGTGTAATGTTATCGTTAGAACGCAGGTGTGGTAGAGATATTAAAAGTCTATGCTCCACGTGTAATTTAATTGCAAAACATATAGGGGACAAACATTTTGAAATTCAACCCCTAATATTCTAGGCAAGGGTTTCTTCTTCTTTGTTTATGAACTAGCTAATCTGTTACTTAGTATACTTACTTCTAAGTTATGATGAGGTAAAACATACCGATTATTAATGATGTATCATAAGGAATCGAGAAGTTGCATACCGATTATTAATGATGTATCATAAGGAATCGAGAAGTTGCTCAAATGTGTACATTCGTCCATTATCCCTCTCATGAACTGCAACGCCTCTCTGTCTCTCCAATGAATTTTGCCTATATCTATTTTTTTCCCGCCAGATCTGACAAATGGTAAGTTCATCCACAAATCTGACGTGATTTCTGATACATTCCAAGATTTCTTTTCCGGTTTTACTATTAGCTCTTTGCCTGTAGTGGGCTCCTTTGTTGCTGTAGATTTTACGTTTGTAGTTTGTGACTCTTCTTCAGTTTTTGTTAACTCTTGTATGGCATGTACTGTTTCATCAATAGATACTGGTATAGTACTTGCTTCCTTTGCCGTATCTTGGTCTTGGGAATCACCTCTTGTTAAATCAACTGCAATATAAAAATGTATTGAAATTCATATAAAAATTGCATTAATACAAGATTGATTATCCACACAGGTTGCCACTTATTAAGGTTATAAATTTACCACTTACCAATTTTACATCTAAGCAGAATTTCTTTAACTTTTTCTTCATGCAACTTATTTATATCCTCAATATCCTGGGCTTCCAATTCAAATTTTTGATTTGATGTTAATTTATTGTACAAAATTTGGCTAATTTTATTCTCATCTAGTAAAATTTTTAATTGTTTCTTCAAACCTCTTATTTGAGCACTCACATCAGACTTTAAATTATCTTTAGGCACTTCTTTATTATTTTCTACTTTACCTTTGTTTACATCTACGGTGTTTAGAGTTTCTTCATCATCCGCTATACCAGGTTCTTTATATGTTATGTCTAATTTTTGAAATTTAGGTTCACATTTCAAACTATTTCTTAGACTTTCCTGCTTGTCTGTTTGTATGTTTTTCGGTGTGTGTATGTTTGTATCCATATTTTTGGAGTAGGTGCGTGCGAATTTTTTCCCGGCGAGAAATGCTTCATCAACTATTGTTACCATTTTTTTTAGTTTGTCTCTGTAGATTCCATCCGATAAATACTGATCTTCTAATAGGTCCCAATTAATAGAATGCGCCATCACGCCCTAAATATGGAATACTTTAATAACATTTATCGATAATAATCACAATTTTAATAGTGTGATAGTTTGTAAACAGTAAATATATCTGAAAAGGTGACGAACCTGTAAAAAGACAGCCGAAGCGGTGGACCAAGAGAGACATGGAACCAGGACTAAAGGCTTGGGCCAATTCGTTGCTGCAAGCGACGCCATCTATTGGAAATGAAAATAAATTTTAGTTTATAATTTAGCGAAAACTATTTTTTTATGGAAATAGCCGGCAAACTATGACTTATGACCATATCATACATATAATATTAGTTGTAATAGTATGGACAATAATCCTACTAAATAAATATTAAGACAGTTTGTGACAAGAAAATAGGGTAGACTTTATCCCAATTTTTCTGTTCTTCTGGGATGATCGGGATGTTTATAAAAGATAAAATATTTTATATATGTTTGTGAATTGTGATTTCGTTTTGTGAAACCACTGCCACGAGTGGAATTATAGGGAAACATTTGCGTGCACAAACAAACAACCATCAAACTCATACAGGTCGTTCCGTCGAAGATAAACTTACATAATGAAAAGAAGCAGCCTATCTTGATATTTTCTGCTCTAACAATATTATACTTTTTTAATCTTAATGTCAACATACTCACATGGCCGCCCATAGACAATCCGGTGACGCCGAGCGGACCCAGCCCGTTGCGCTCGCACCAGTGGAACAGCACCAGCGACTCCAGGATCAGACAGCCGCCCATCACGAAAATGTCTGACACGTTGTGCAGCGACGAACGGCTAAGACACACCGCAATACTAGTACATTGCAGGGCAGTGAGAACAGCACGCACCGGTGCAGACGTCAAAACTCTAAGTCATGAGTCATGACCCATAACTGTCAAACAGTCGGGTCTCATCTCACAATGGGTGCGTTCCACTTGACACTCACAACGATCACGCTCACGACCATGGTTTTCCCATTCCACTTGCTTGTGCATCGTCCACTTCGACACAACTCTTCAGATGGGTCGTTTGAGCTTGGTGTGAGCGAAATTAATGACGTCATCAGTGACGTTTTCGACGAGACCATATCGACCGTGGTCGTTAAGTGGAACAGTTAAAGGGTTATCTTGATTGTTGTGAACATCAAGTGGACCGCACCCATTGTGAAGCATACGGGCTATAGTCCACCACGCTGGCCAAGTGCGGATATACACACCTTTGAGAACATTATAGAGAACTCTCGGGTAGTTATATCATTTGATATTTTAGCATATAAAATAACAAAAAAGTACGCAATATCGGCGCTATATTAAAATTATATATAAGCATGATTAAGTTGTATGATTGAATGTATTTTGTAGGCCTCATATGCCCACTGCATTATTCAATCTTCAGAGCACTAACTGAGCTAGTGTTTAATTAAGCAAACTGCATGTCTGCCATAAGAGTGCAGATATTGTATATACCATTAAATCTATGGTAATCCTTATGTTTCTATTAACAGCCCGCGCAGACAGAAAGATTTCAGCAACATATACATAACAAAATAAAACATACATATCTAATTAAAATACTGTATGACTAAGTGTTTCTAAAATTATAATATTATTTTACTACGGTAAATTTTACTAACATTATAATATGGTAACTTACATTTGGTCTGTGGGCTTGCGGAGGCCATAAAATGGATTTTCCAGTATAATACCACCAATACCAGCTTCCTTTAAAAGTGGTTTCACCATTAGATTTCGTCGTCGCCAGAAAAACTACCAAAGAAAAAATATGTATGTGTATTAAAAAAAATATGAAGCAAGCAGATATAATTCTTGATACATCATTCAAATATTTTACAAATTGTTTAACTAAGTTAATATTCATATAATTTATTTACATACTTCTACAGATAACGGTTGACATTAATTATATAACAAATTGCAAAACTAAGATAATAGATACTCATAGCTCATACTGTAGCTATAGATACTCAAACTAAGTAATAAAATCTTAGATAATTAAGTAAATGGAAAGACACAGATATATTAGGACAATTTAATATTAATTGTTGCAGTAATTAAAGATGAGTAGAAATGTGTTTACAAATTTCAATACTAAAAGGAAAAATGTTTTAATTCACTCAAATCAAAAATTAATTATAGTATTTAGACTTTAAGAATATTCCTATTAAGTATAAATTGTTGCAATAATACAATAATTGTTACAATAGCTGATTTAAAAGATGATAATTACTTACATGGTCCCCTGTGCCAGCTAGATGTAAACACATTGGCTTGCAAGCGGGGTCTTGCCAGTGGAGAGGCAATAAGGCTTGGAAGTGAGCTTTTTGGGCAATCTCTGGCACAATTCCTGGCAGGTGTTTTTCCAGGGGAGATACAAAGTAGCCTTCTAACAATCGACAGTCTGTGAGGTTTTCTTCCTGTAAAAACATACAGTTGATCACGACGAAATTGTAGAATACACTTACAATTTATGGGAATGAAGTTATAAAATATATAAATTTTTAAATTTTAAATAACAAAATGCCGTACCTTTGTGATTGTAACTGGATAATCTCGGTCCACCAATTTGAAACATTCGTCGCGGTTGGAAACAATTTTTCTGAATTCAAATAACCTAAAAGATAGGTAAACAAATACGTAAGTTAATATGACAGGACTTATATAATACAAAAATATTAGGGTAATTTGGTTTATAAAATATTTGAGTAACTATCAGGAAAGACAATAATACAAAAGGTTTACCTTCTCAAATTTTCTGGTTTCCCCCAACCCTTTGTGAAAAATTTGGTTATGAGTATACTTCGGTAGACGGCATCTAATTTGCTGGCGGACATTTTTCCTGAAATGGGCGGAAAATAAAGTAATTTAATTAATAATAATTATTTTTACGTCGTTCATTGTAAATACGTCAATGCATTTTGCATTTTGGTTATAAATTATTAGGACTGCTTTGCTTTTTATGTCAACATGTCAAAGTCAACATTTTGGCATGGTCCGCGGTCAGCTGTTTTTGCTGTGTTGCCACTGTTGCCGTATATAAAATTGTTTCAAATTATTTCTATAGACCATAGAGTACCATTTAGGGCTGTCACACGTGCCACACGGCGTCAGAAATACGTATAAAAACTTTTTTACGGTCATGCCAGTTGTCCCATTACAATCATATAACTACTATTATAAATGTACTATTATTTCTTCTGTGATATAACTCAATGAGAATAGTGGGATAAACCCGATTTTAGGAGGATGGTAGCTGGCCAGGCGGGCAAAATACACTACCGCAATGTACGTGTAAGCAATTTAATTATTTAAGCATTAACATATAATTATGATATAAAAAAAGAACGTGGCTTCAACCCACTACTTGGCACGGGTCTCTCCTCTTGAGGTCGCTGCTCCAGTGCGGATTGGAGGACCGCAATACACGCTTATGTTGAACGCACATAATAATATATCTACACCGTACGCGCCGAACGCGGCTGCATATGTCATCCTTATCGGGCTCTGAAATCCGTGTCTCAAATGCTTCGCGTTCGGTGCGGAGTGCGGACGTATCTATGTGCGTTCACCATTACCTACCGTCGCGTCGTCACAAGCAAGGATGTCTTGGAATAAAGATTGGCCATCGAACCTTACCTACATCCCAAATGTTTTATTAGTATAACCCCATATTAGGATTCCCTTGTGTTGAGGGTAACAAGGACAACACGCCGTAAGACATGAACACATATACGGCACAAACCCAGAAGGAGAACAGAAACCATTACCATTCATATTAAATATTTCCTACTTTCTTTCCCGATTTCTTCTCAGTAATACCTACTAGGTACACCTTTCCGAAACCGTGGAAGAAGCAAAAAATTAGGTTCATAAGTAAGTACTTATATTAAAAAAAAATTATGAGTGAGTTTGAATTGCATATTCAAACTCTCGCTTGCATATTCGCTCTCGTATGTCCATGGCATTCAACATACAAAGACCGTTATTATTCTCACATTACAAGTACGGAAGTACCCACGATCCGAGGAAAAATATTTTGCCAACAGTTAGTTCCTCCTACCAACCTGGTATCGAACCGAAACAGAGGCGCCTTGCTCAGCAACCAGGTTCACTCCACACTGGGTTGGGAAACAGGCAGGTGTTGTTAAAAGTTTAATATAATAAAAAAACCGGGCAAGTGCGTGTCAGGCCACGCGAAATGTAGCCTTCCAAAGTAGTTACTCTAACATAGCCGTGATAGTTTTTCTTGTCCAACTCCAACCATTTAGCCTCCAAGGGGGGGACACTTGACTCTGACCAAAATTAGCACTTTAAAGCCAAATATTTAGCAAAGGACCCCTAAATCCAAAAATAGTCTTAAAAGATCCATAATATTTTTGAAAGACCTTTTCAACGATCCCTCACACTATAGGGTACGCGGTATATAAAAAATTCATCCTCACGTAAAGGACGTATCTGTAAGGGAGGTACCCCGAAAAAAGTTTTGTTTTATTTCATTCTACTATTTTGCAGTTTTTAATAAATATGTATATCCATGCCAAATTACAGCTTTCTTACTTTTGACTTTTGAATATTTTGACTTTTGACTTTTATACGGGTTCTGATTTTACTTCGGAACCCTAAAAATCTGTGGAAGCAGTGAAGAAGCCTAACAATATGATTATTGTTATGATGTTTTCATGGTGCTATAAAAAAGGCTTACGTAATCTTTATGTGGGTCGTTTGAGTCAGTTGGTAAACGAGAAAAATAAAATGTTCTAAGTCGATTGCCAAAAATATATGCAAAAGTTGATATTTGAGATCGATAATAGACGTATCTTCCGAATTAAGCATACCTGATACCTCCTCAATTGTAATCAGATCATTTGGCGGCATTGTGTGCTTTATATGGTTATCTATAAATTTCCCTTTAACACATTTAAAACTTCAGTTTGTGTGAATTATTATTATTTATCGTCATGTTATTATTTTTATTGTCATGGCCATAAAACGGGTCTACCTATCTATTTAGGTACATATGTACCTTATTAGATGAATCTTTATAGTTATCTACTAACTACTTAGGGTATTAGGGTCTTAGTTGGGTAATTAATTTGGTATGGGTTTAAGGGTGAGCAGTTGAGATGGGCGCGATGTAACTAGTATGTACGTTGAAAAGGATTTTTTATTCAATAAAAATCCATCAAAATTTTTTCGGCATCCATAATATTGAGTTTCTGTTTGTAATGTATTGAGTTACATGAGGGTACATGATTGATAATTATGAACCGTTTCACTGTTCACAGCCAAGTTTTTGTTGGCAAAATCTGTAACACTGGAAGTGTTATTTTATACCCTCTGTCTGTACACCCGAGTCAGCCTTAGTAAGGTTTCGTTTCTTTAAGTCGTTTTACCGTCCAAAGAAAACTCGCGACTGTTATGCGTAAAATCATTACCGGTCGATCCATATGAGAGTAGCTAGCTTGGCGCGTAAAATACCCTACCCCTATTGATGACTAAAATTAACGATAATAATTCTTCTAAAAAAATAACTGACTTCAAAATTAGGGATAGCTCAAGTACTGGCTAGATCTCGCTCAAAATAGGACCACATGATAAGCACCTGCAGCTTTCGAATATAAAAAGAATCATCAAAATCGGTACACCCAGTACGAGTAAAGTAAAGTTATGAAGTAGGTAACACACATAAAAAACACATTCAAATTGAGAACCTTAATTCTCCTTTTTTGAAGTCGATTAATAAATCTGGATGATACAGAGTCCAGACGCGGACGGGAGGGAACGTTCCTTATAAATTCTTCCGTTTACAAGTTTGGCTTGGGCTTATGATGGATGGAGCATTGTGCAAATAGACCCCTAATGCATGCGAAATGTGAAGGTAGCCACACTAGATATTCATGAGATATTCAATTTCAATGGTTATTTTCGGAATTACCTGTGGAACGCCAATAAATAGAATTAGAATTGGTCTTGACTTATAGCCAAAATGCAATGCACAGAACAGAGAAAGTGCTATAATTTTTGATTTCTTTAACTTACATTCGGTTGTTAGGTAAGTATTTATGTCTCTTTATGTTTATTACATAGTAGAAGAAAGGAAGTAAGTATATTTGGAATACTGCTGGTAATTTGAGATAGCATAGCAAGGTTTCACAAAAGTTATGAGCGCCATCTCATTGAAGTGGCCGTAAAATGTTTGAAGTAGATTTCACCTATCATTACTTAAATACAGTAGACTTGCCACTTTTCTAGGATGGCGACCAGTGATAAAATTGTAAAGGCGTGCTTTTTATAATATTTCAAATTATCTTCAGTCAGATAAGGGACAGATTTTAGAGAGTTGCCCTGTAAATTATGTTCTTTACAATCAATAGTAATTAGATTCTACATTAGATCTATATAATATGGAACACTCTAAAGTATTACATTCTGCGTTCAAATCAGATTCTACCCAGTTGAGATGTCTTGTAGTATCTTGATGTTTTTGATAACCTCCTGAATACTCCTCATTGATAGACTGATAGATGTTGATTGATGTTGCTTTAATTTAATGCCGGTTTTATTTGTTTACACCAGACAAAAAAAGTTAAATAAGTTGAATCCTAAAAAAATTTTTTTTTTAAACGCTTTTATTTCAATAATGTTTAGTTTATAAAATTAGCTACAAGTTGTGAAAATTTCAAGTCTCTACGTAAAATAGAACATAGAGAATTATGCGTCTAAAGTCTGAAAATCGTTTTTTTTAATTTAACAACAAATAAACAATGAAAATTAGTTTAAAATATGATTTTCGTGTATTGTCATCGGAAATACACATGTCTGCCAAATTTCATCAATTTTCATTAAAGGGAAGTCATTCAAATTAACGTTACAAGATTTGATGCTTTGAAGATTTGATGCTTTGATGCTTTGATGCTCCGAAGTGAAGCTAAATAAAAGCGTTTAAATAAGTTGAATCCTAAAAAAATTTTTTTTTTAAACGCTTTTATTTCAATAATGTTTAGTTTATAAAATTAGCTACAAGTTGTGAAAATTTCAAGTCTCTACGTAAAATAGAACATAGAGATTTATGCGTCTAAAGTCTGAAAATCGTTTTTTTTAATTTAATTTTTTTTTTTTTTTTAATTTTCGTGTATTGTCATCGGAAATACACATGTCTGCCAAATTTCATCAATTTTCATTAAAGGGAAGTCATTCAAATTAACGTTACAAGATTTGATCCTTTGATGCTTTGATGCTCCGAAGTGAAGCTAAATAAAAGCGTTTAAAAAGGGCAGTCATACGGCAAAATGGTATTCTAAATATGATTCCTTTCCTTACCTATGTTACGTTTAACTGTAACTTACGTATTTTACTTGCACGGTTAGCTACCTCCGTTGTTAGTTTTTTAGACGAATCCTATTTGGTAAACAATAATAATAACGCAATACACTCAAAGCCCCATAAGCTGCGTCGTGGGTGTCATGGACAATACATAAAAACACACACACCCAGACTCAGGACACAGATTCAAACTCATCTTTAGAATTTCTGCCTCGGGTGGAATCGAACTCAGGACTAGCACGGCGCGTCAGCGATCCAGAATGATAACCATTTATGCCATAAGGGTCGTCAATATTCTCACAACTTTTTATTGAAATATTAATTAAAAAAATAATTAGGTAAGTAGTAATAATTAAATAGTTTGCAGGATCAGAGTAATCTCAGTAGAGTCTGATAAGAAGGACGCTTCCTTGCTAAGCTTGCAATTGCTGGCATGCAATGTCTTTAGTGGTAAAGATACCTATTCTTCGATGGCGGAAACCATATACCAAGAGGTTTGTATTGTCGTTTATTTAAAAACGAAACTAAAAACAAATTAAGAAATATTTTTCCCCATTAAGTAGTATCTTTAATTTAACAATGATTTTGCCTTTCGTTTTTTACTTTTCAGATCCGGTTTCTGTAAAGCACGAGGAAATGACATCATTCAGTAAATATTAACGCAATGTTTAACCAAATATGGTGTCATACAGCCAACTTACTGGCTAACACTCTCTTTTAAAACGCCAATGAAATACTTTGGTATAATTTTTATTCATTGTTAGGGTATTTTACATAATTTAATAAATGTCTGTTCTCTAATGACATGTGAAGATCCGATATGGTAACGGATTAATTAATTAGCTAGGATATGACATAATTTAAAAAACAAAATATTCATCCGCGATTCGGTTTTGCAGGACGCGTAGGCCGCAGGTTAGTATAAGGAGGGAGTACATACGTTGTGAGCATGTTTTCCTCTCCGTATCACAGAGAAACGAACGAACGTAAGTGTTGTGGTGAAATATTATTTTTTATTTAAATAAATAAGTTTCGATTTAGTGAGTGAATTAAAACTTAACAAAAGTACTCGAGCACGTTTCGTAAGTCGATTTGATGATTTTAATTTCAAAATACAGATCGTGTTTTCTGGTAATTACTTAATAGTTCTAATAAGATGTAGATAAAAAGATAGATCGCACCTTCAGTGAAAAAAAGCATAAGTTTTTCAAATTTTTATCATTAATCTTGACGGTTTTGTGCAAGAAATCGTAATGTAAATTCCTTTCACCACTGATTTTTAACAGTTTTTTTGCTCTCCTGTAAAACTGCGATTTTCATCTTATGCCTTTTTTCCTCTGAGGGTACGAGATGTATGATTCAAAATAGAAGTAGGATTTTGCACAATATTTTTTATATTTAATTTCTAAAATGAAACTTAAAATTTTCAGATCTATGACACAAACTTCTTAGAAATAATTTAGAAATTTAGAATTAATGTCAATAATAATAAATGTTAGTTATATTTTTTCATTTCTTTTTATTTGGCCTAATTGGCTTGGTCAATTATTATATTTTTTTAATGTACTAATAATGATGAATAAATGTCAATTAAAATTAATTTCCATCATAGTCTTATCTATTCGTTAATGAGTAGGTACCTACCGTGTAACCAAGGTGCGATGTGAAGGCTACCGGGTTCGATTCCCGATTTGAGGTAGGTATCTTTATTAGTTTATCTAGCGGTATTTAGTTTACTTTATCTATGCCCCCACGGGACAGGCATTACTAGTGAACTTTTATTTATTTTTTTAAGTTATAAGTTATCATGTATTTTAATTTTCACGTATTTCCAATAGAAGTAGAATACAGAGTAGATGTTCGTTTTTGTCCGCAAAGATAATCAAGCCCAGTTTCAATTCGTCATTGGACTATAGAAAAATCGACTTCAAAAAAGGAGGAGACCGTCCTCTATTGTATTCGGTTTCATTTTTATGTTGTTGGAAAATTTATTCTGTATTTAAAATTATGTACCTATACTTACTTCCTCAAAATCCCAACATAAGACCTGCTTAAGTTGGATCCATGAGTATTTGAGGGAAGTTTAAAATAGTTAAATAAACTATGTAAGTATACTTACTTAGGTCCTACTTACTTTATGGTAATTTTGTTAAGATCAAACCTAAGTACTACTAAGTAGTACTAAGTACCTAAGTAGTTTTTTTTAAAAACTAATTATTTGGAGTCGTATATGTTTTTTTACATACTTTGATTTGTTTTCCCAAAAGCACCAATAAACTATTAACTTAAAAAACAAGCAAAAAATTTAAAATGGTACGAATGTTCAACTTGACTTTGACCTACTATCGAAACTTGTTTTAACTTTTTAAGTGATGCACGTACTGCAATGATTCATCCTGATCAGTGTGGCCATCCCAGTTCAAAATATTGCATATTTTTGTTTAAAGAAACCGGAACAGAATATAACAGAATATAAAAAGAATCACCAAAAGTAAAACCCAGTCAAAAGTAACGACGTAACGCACATAAAAAATAGTTTTTAGTTTTATGTAACGTACCTACATCATTTTACTTTTCTTTTTATTTCAGATGGAGAGGGGACTTTTATACTTAGCACCTTTGGTGCTTCTGGCTTTAAGTACCGTTGAAGGTAAGGTTTGATAACTAATTAACTAAGTATATACATACCAACATGCTTATGTTACTTCCCGTCCAAAGATAAAGTCAAGTAAAAATTTTATTGCTACATACATGACATCCAGTTTATAAATTACTGTAGCTAAATTTTGGATATCGCACCCTCAGTGGAAAAAAAGCATAACGCATAAAAAGTATAGCGTAAGACGACACGTTGAATTTTAGTTATTAATATGATTGGATAGAGGGACAAAAGCTCAAGTTTTTCAAATTTTTATCATTAATCTTGACGATTTTGTGCAAGAAATCGTAATGGACTGCTGATACTGATATTTGCTATCTTTGCTTACTGATATTTGAACAGTTTTTTTGCTCTCCTGTAAAATTGTAATTTTCATTTTATGCGTTTTTTCCACTGAAGGTGAGATAATATATCGACAGGGTATTAGAATCTTAACACCGAAATTTCTATTAGCAGGAATCCGACACATACGGGGAGTCTTAGGACTTTTGGGCAAGTTACTTGCCTTCTTCTATTTTGATGGGGATAGTGGTTATGTTTACTTTCTCCAAGGTTTCCTAAAAAATCAATACTATTATTATTATTAGTATAGGTATTCCATGTGTAACTTACTTTTCGGGATTATTTTCCTAAACGTGGACCTTCCGGTTCGCAAATCGAACCATTCATCAAGTCATTAGCATCATACGCACAAAGCTGCACACCGCACACCACGCGGAAACAACCTACAGGTGCAATTAATCAGCATTCAATAGATACGGTACGTTGTTATTTATAAAAACAAATAACCCGGAGGCGTCGACGACGTGATCTTGTTATTGTAAATCTAGTTTTGACAGCTGTTCATCAATGATAATGATAAGTGATGTGTGCTGACTCCTTATTGGTACACGTCTGAAAATGTAACTTCACTAACATCTCGTTAGATTTCTTTTTATGTGATAAGGATAGAAAGCGAGCTTGTAGTGGCACCATGCCCTGCCTCCCATTTACATCTGAGATAAACCTCGAATAAGATTGTACTGTGTACATTTTGCACACTAACCCGTTATAAGTATATCTATGAGAAGCATCAGGAAATGAAACTTATTCTGATAGATCTGGAGATGTAGCCGATGAAAAACTCGATAGATCATCAAAAAGAAAAGCATTGTTTGATGTCAGAATTACGAGTAGAACTTTAGACGGATTGTGTGTCACATCACACTCTAAAAATTGAGTTCTATGAATACGGCAGTTGATAACTAAGTATTTCCACAGAAGACAAAATAGTTATTTCCTTTGTCATTAGAAAAGTTTACTTCCTTGCGTATTGTAATTTATCCGACTCCCAACTTCCAACACCTTTGGAAGTAAAACCACTTTACCGCTTTCTTCTTGCCAGGAAAATGCCTGGATGGTTGCGTGCGCATTGATGGTGTTGACCACCTATTACCATAAAAGTCTTCAGTAAAATTGTTATGTGATATTATTAAAAAAATATTATTTTTAATAATACAACTTCCTCAACGACTGGATGGTTAAATCATAACTTCCAACCGACGCTATTAATTTTTTTTGCATATAAATTGCTCCGCAAATCCCGCAATAACTTATCTAAGATTCGATCGTTGTCTGATACAAGGACATAAGGTCCAGCGTGGGAGTGAAGTCGTTTACGTCCATACAAGGCTGTTGTCGAGGTCCATGATACAGATATTATGCAGGTGTAGGTAGCCTGCTGATGTCACGTCAGGTAGAGTGAGTAATGGCATTCACATCGTTGCCGACAAAAGCAAAAACGCGCATCATTTCCATATATTTTCAACCGCCTTTGTACCTACGTCCATTGTAGGAAATAGGCATCCAGTAATTTGGTGTTAATCTGTTACTACTTACCTACCTACTGCGTGAATCCACCACAGTAGTCATTTTTCCTTCACTCGAAACATTCATTTTTCCACAGCAGTCATTTTTCCTTCACACGAAAGTGTCCTTCACTCTCGTTCCCAAGATAAAGTTGCCACGCGAGAACCTTTTTGCTCGAAAAGATATTGTCCTTCGAGTCTTACTAGATAATAGCACAGAATATTCTAATAGTCCATTAGTTGTTCAATCGGCGTGTACCTATTGTGTTTGTTGTTATCATTTAGAAGCTAAAGTCCTCTACACACCAATTACCTACTAGTGCTACTAAACTGTACTACCGTACTATGGTGTACTACTTAATATAATTAGTGTCATGTGTACTTAACTATTTAAATAAAATAAGTACAACACCACAAAAATTCCTTTGTTATTCAATTCCCAGGCCAGCGGTACTATAACTATGGCCGTGGGTACTTCGGCCGGAACCTCTACGAGAACGGCCGGTCGATCTCCGACGAGCTGGTGACCTGTGGCCCCAGTACCTGCGGGGTGGGAGCGCACTGCACCCACGGCAGCGTGCGCCCTGTGTGCGCCTGCTTGCCTGGCTACTCTGGGGATCCGCTCTCTCAATGCGTCAAAATTGAGTGCATTGGTAAGTCTAGTATTGATGATGATATGAAATGAAAGCAGATGAAGATCAATTTGAAAAGTGATTTTAACTTTTAATTTGCATCGATAATCGATAACTATTGAAATTTTTTATTTTGTATCTCCACTAATTTTTAGTGATGAGGTGGTTTTTTTTTGTATACAGCAATATAATTTATATCTACGGGAAAATTTGACGTGAATGTATGCATCTTAAATAGTAATAATTATGTCCTGTATGCGTTCACAGTAGATAAAAACGAGCCCCATACGGCGTAGTGAAGTGGGTCGCCTTGATAGGTCCCTAAAGATGATGTGGCCGTAAGAATTACTATCCAATGAATCTTTTATTAAGCGTTCCTAAAACGCCACCCTGTATCTCCAATCGTATCAACATCAACATCAGTTGTACATGATATATAATTTTTATTTAATTTCTAATACTATCCAGTAACTAAATAAATATTTTTCAGACAACAGCGAGTGCCGCAGTCACCAGTCGTGCGTCAACCAGCATTGTATCAATCCCTGCGAGGGCGCCTGCGGAGTGAATGCTAATTGCGATGTGCGTTTACTCTCTAATTATGCTAACTATTACTGTTTAATCTGTAGTCGAACCTCAACACTACTCATTATCGTCATATATGACGTAGGTACCCACGTTTAACAGGTTTTTGTCAATTATTATGTTCTTGATCTTTATCTTGATCGCGATCTGTGATTCGGACTAACAATAAGTAATAGATTCGCATTATAATGAAGTATGGGCTATGTTAACTTGGAAGGTAGAATTAAACGTTACGCTTGAAGTTCATTCCTAATAAACCTAACATTCAAATAAGTGTCAAACACGTCCATGCACTTTGGAAGTTTTCAAAGAGTTAGCTTCTCTTTTTTAGAAGAGATATTTTGATATTAACTTTAAAAACAAATTAAATATAGTTTACAGCTAACAATTATGACTAGGACACTAGAGAACCTTGTCAGAGTTGGAAGCCTCTATAGGTAGTTATTCTGCGCTTGATAATAAATGCTCCAAATCTCCATAACGAGGGAAACTATTCAGCATCGGACTGCAAACTATTTACACTTATTTGAAATGAATTATTTACAATACAGAACACATTGGCTATTTATGTCGGCATGGCTGGTTGAATGCGACGTACAATAATAAACATTGTTGTCAACTTGGCACGCCGTAGGTATGAGGGCCTTGTTTACAATCAAGTATACAGAAACACGTATTAAGCATTGAAATCATAGAATTCGTCTATAATCAGACAGAAAGTTCGAGAGATGAGTTTCAATAAAATTTTCATATTGTAACCGGTAAATATAAGTTCCTTCATTTGGTAAAGACAGTCGCAATCATCTGTTGTATTAAACTTCCAATAAAAATTAATATTAAATTGTATTGTGTAATGAACGGGTAGGTACTCACGGTTTATGAAATATGAATGAATCCATCCATCCATCAGCCCTTGGAGGTCCACTGCTGGAATATATGAATCAATATTTAATCGCAATTACATGAATCATTGTCTTGCTCTGACCAATGTTTAGGAGTTTATTTAGTGTCTGCGATGATGTCACGTTTGTGTTAATAAAAGCGAGCAAAAAATGAATATTCTTGTAATATTTTGAACAAAATGATAAGCGAATGTTTATTCTGACGCGTTTATTTATTCATAGGTACGCCAACACGTTCCTGTGTGCACCTGCCCCGCCGGCTACACCGGAAATCCATTCTCGGCTTGCAGAATTGCCGACCCAGGTGACTTACGTTTATCCAGTTATACTAACGGTTGGGGATTAACGATAATTTAAATTATATAACGGTTAAACAATTTGCATAACTATTATGAGTTGGGCACTGATTTATACTGAAAAGCGAAATTTGAACCTCAACCTGTGCCAAAATGTTTGCGGTTCTTCCAAGATTTTCCAATACTTTTTATTGGCAATCAGAGAAGACCTAGTTATTATGTATGGCTATAATTTTCAATTGCAGAGGAGGCGTGCCATCCGTCGCCTTGTGGAGTGAACACTAAATGCCACGTTGCCAACAACCAAGCCATCTGCACGTGTCTTCCAGGGTACAGGGTAAGTAATATATTACCATGTTACCATTGAACCGGTTAAGTAATTTTTTAATTAAAATCAAAGTTGTAACATCGTATTTCAAATGTACAGGGAAGTCCTCTAAACGGCTGCACACACGAATGTGAATCCGACCAGGACTGCGCTTCACAGCAGTCGTGCCGCGACTTCAAGTGCGTGAACCCCTGCACCGACTGCGGCGTCAACGCCGACTGCGAGACTGTCGCTTTGCACCGCGCCGTGTGCAAGTGCCCCAGGGTGGGTTTAATGTTATATATTTTAGGCTAAAAAGAGAATCGAGTCCAGCCGTGGGGGATTTTGGGCTTTTGTTCGATTATTTGATTGACTTCTAGAGGGACTTGTATCTCGAAAGATACATTGTTAGATTAGTAAAGATTAAGAACGAGTTTCTATTTAAGTAATTAATCCACTGTTTTATACCTTCTCCAATTCGAAATAGTAGAGTACTTGTGTGAGTGGATGCATTTATTCCCGAGTCCATCAACCGCCGCCGCCGTCCACGTGTTGCACGCAGTAGACAAATTGAGGCCAATAATTTGGATAGTCTGGTACTTTTTCAAGAATGCTCTCTTATGTTATGATAAATTATGATATGATGTTATCTAGGGCTACCATGGCGACCCCTACCGCATCTGCTCTGCGGAGTGCACCTCGGACAGCGAGTGCCCGAGCTACAAGCCGGCGTGCGTGTACAACGCGTGCATCAACCCGTGCACCAACGCGTGCGGCGTCAACGCCGACTGCAACCTGCGCGGCCTGACGCCCGTCTGCTCCTGCCCTAAGACCATGACCGGTGACCCCTTCACCTTCTGTCGCCCGTTCGAAGCTCGTGAGTAGCAACCAAATACCAATCCTTTTAGAGGTTATAATAATAACATTGTTATTACTCGTAACTATGCATTGTGCGATTATATCGCAATGTTTGGTTTTAGGCATGCTTATGGTATTTTGTATGTGACGCAGTGTAGTTGTGTTGTACCTAAACAAGCGTCATGTTTCACCGTTATTTATTTCTGAGCATCCGTTTAAATAAAGAAAAGTGTTAAAGAGTTAATACTATTTAAAGGTGATCTCTGCGAGCCCAACCCTTGCGGTGCCAACGCTAAGTGCACTCCAGGACACGACCGCACCGGCGCCGAGCGCCCAGTGTGCACCTGCCCTACTGGATACAGAGGAAACGCGCTTGTATCTTGCGAAAAGGTTGTATATGATTGTTACAATAATTACGAAAAATAATATAAAATTTCAATATGTTGTACTGGATGAACTTAATTATGAGTCTACGAGGTTGAACAATGCAAGGATGGAAATTGCGACACTGCAGTTATACACTTAAAGACCACATTATCGAATTTCTGGTGTATTCATTGGACATTTACTGAACCTTGAGTCAAACTTAACCCACAACCTTATCCAACTTATCCAGGGCGAGTGCGAGCTGGACTCACAGTGCCCGGACCACCTGGCGTGCGTGGGCTACTCGTGCACGGACCCCTGCCTCGGAAACACACAATGCGGTGCCGGCGCCGTCTGCATGGCGCGCCGACACATCGCCGTCTGTACCTGCTCTAACGGTGAGACACACTCCTCATAGCCAGTGCCGGATTAATCACGTAGCAAGAGTAGCAATTGCTACGGGCCCCGCGTGATAGGGGACCCCGCATATCTTATACTATACTAAAGAACCACTTTAAACAGTTATACTTAAGAACCCATAGTAAATCAAGGGCTCTTTGAAAGAATTTGCTAAGGGCCTCGCGCTTGCTTAATCCGGCACTGCTCATAGACCCTCGAAAGGATTCACAATAAGTACACAGACTACACAGTAGGAAAACACACAAACAGACCGAGAACAGATATACAAACTCATGGGAATGGGAGGGAGGATAGACATCAGCAACATCAAAGGCATCACTGGTGCGTGATGATGGAAGAGAGAAGAAAAAGAAAGAAAAAGTACATGTGGCTTTTCATACATTACCGATTATTATCTGTGACATGACTATCGTGGCAATGAATTTGGCAATTTTAATTTACAACCCTTTTTACTACAGGTCGTCACGGCGATGCTCTCGTGAACTGCTACCAGACCCAGTCCGAGGTGGCTTCGGCCCGGTACTACAGGTACAAACGAAACGGCAACTTCACCGAGCCCGAGCCCGTGCCCGAGCCCCAGCCCGAGCACGAGCAACCAGCCCAGGTCGCCGTGGATCTCGTCCAACCAACCGTTCAATCTGAAGCCGTTAAAGACGAGAACAAAGAAGAAAAAAAAGAATAACACTGCCATTTTGAATTTGATTCATTCAACAAGCTTTTAACAAATAAGCAATAAATATTTGATTCTTACTACTGTTTTTATTTCCAAAATATGGATACAAGCGATTAGGTATCCTAACTCCTTTTGCCACTGCATGAATACCAGAGCACAGAACCAGAGTTATATTTGACAAAAAAAAAACAACAGAAATTAAAGACCATAAATATTCATAAAATGGGATTTAATATTTATGAGGACTTTAAACATTCAGTGGTCTTTTCCCTCTGTGGTCCTTGGTCTTTCGTAGTAAAAAAATGGTAAGGAAATTCGTAAATATTAGTCTTAAAGGTTCTGTTTTGGAAATTGCTGCGAAGGAAATTCCTTAATAGCAGCTTTGAAAAATTGAGAATTGAGAAATTCTTATTCAACGTTGATTTATTCATATAGGTATATACATGTATCTCTCTTAAGTATGTACACGTTTATAATTTGTAGTGTCCTATAAAATTATTAAGCAATCACTACGCTTGTCTGTTTTAATGATTAATTCCTGAAATAAAATTGCCACCACGCCTACTAGTGGGGATTTTCAGTGCTCCTTAGTACAGTCACAAATAGGACAATTATGAGTAGGTACCTCTTTGTACGGCGATGAAATACTGTTGAAATTAAATAAAAAATAAACGCTATAAATTCTTCCTATTGTAACTTCATAGTCGGTTCACCTGCACTCATCCGATTATATTCATAAATATTTATACCGATAATATAGCACCAAATTGCTGCCACTGCTGCCAGCAACTATAAGCAGGTATGTAGCTCATATACATACTCATACTTCCGCACTAGGATTTCAAGCGTTCTAGTTCTTTGCCGTTTTGGGTCAATCTAAAATATTCAGCCCAATTCCATGCCGGCCGCTTGGTGGTAGGCTTCACCATACGACTCGTCGTTTGTCTGGGGGCTTAGGAGCTATTTCTGTTTCCTATCTCTTCTTTATTGTTCGGCAACGCATCGGTGATGCCTTTGGTGTTACTGACGTCCATGGGCGACTGTGGTCATAATATCAGGTAGACCGTCAGCTCATTTGTCGACTAGTTACATAGCATACATCACAGGCGGCATGGACAGCATGACATGAGAATAAATTTTTTTATCTGCCTTAACTGTCTGTCCTAGTTGGAAATCAAACCCGGGACCCTTCGCTTCGCACGTAGGATCACTACCAACTAGGCTACGGAAGCCTAAGTTGTAGTGGTTGCACTTTGGTAAACTACGATATACATACTTCCGTGGGTAAGCCCACGGAATAGAATTTATATAACTTACTTTTACCTATCACAAAATTACCTTATCGTAAAAATACTTTTCTCGCCTTTTGGCATTAATTCTTCTGTATAGATTTGTCATAGACAAAGCCAAATAGCATCAACGAAACGCTACTTTGACGTTTGTGACACTTGATCACTGACGTCTGACGTAACTATATAGCAGTAATTTGACATTTGATATGTTGATTGATACGTCCTGTTGTTCGATTTAGCGAATGATGAGTGAAATAGTATTTTTTATTATAAAATAAACCTCGAAATAACAATATATATGCGAAACGATGTCCGACATAAACATGGAGAAGTTTGCGGTGCCAGACTTTGTGCCGGAGCGGTACGTAAAGGAGCTGGCAAAGTCTTACGTCGGGGGGGAGGAGCTCACCCAGCAAAAAGAGAAAATTCAAACGTTAGCTGATGAGACCGCCAGTGCCCTTAAGAAGAATGTCTACGAAAACCACATGCAGTTCATCGAAACGGCCACAGAAATATCCCACCTAGAGGCTGAAATGTACAAGCTGTCACATTTACTTAGCGAGCAGCGAACTGTACTCACCACCTTATCACAGGCTTCGATTTTAGGCAACGATAACACGATATCGCGAGAGTCTTTAGACAATCATGACTTGGAAGCCGAACGCGCAGAAGAACAGCGTAAGAATAAGCTGACCCTTATATCAGAAAAAGTGGAAGGGTGTATGAATCTATTAGATGTTCCCGAACGTACCTTGCTGCACGAAGGTGACCTGTTAGAAATTGACGCGGAAGAAAACACTGCGATACAAAGGATGCATGTATATTTGTTTAGTGATTGTCTTATGTTGACTTCTTGGATTTCAAATAGAAGAGGCCCTATGAGATACAAGTTTCAAATAGTTTATCCAATTAGTACCCTAGCGGTCGTCAATGTTCGTGACTTGGGCACTGTGAAACAAGCGTTCAAGGTATTAGCCTTTCCAGACACTAGAGTGTTTCAGTGTAACAGCCACGCTATTAAAAAGGACTGGTTAGATAAGTTTGATATTGCAAAAAAGATGCATATTGAGAAAGAAAATTCTAAACTGAAGAAAAAAGAATCGCTTGACAAACCTAAACACGAATCCCTCGAGTCCCCTAGTCTGTCTGTGGAGGAGCTTCCATCCCCACAGATCACACCGCTGCCAGACTGGCTTGCAGACGTTACTGAAGAATTGGATGTACTTATTGTTGAAAGACACTTTCAAAAAACTTATGAGCTGATGGTGTCAGCACAGAAGACCTTAAACACTGATGAATTCAAAAACCATCCACAGAGAAGTGACATACTGAAAAGGATTGATCTCAAGCAGAAGGCTTTGACAGAAATCCTACTGAAGGAGTTGGATGTCACACACAATTGGAGTCCAAGAGGGGGTTTGCAGTCTAGCAGACATCCTGTTCTGATTCTCAACAAGTTTAACATGACCAGCCAAGCCTGCGAGCTATTCCTGGATATTTGTAGTCATACTGTCAAGGCTCATGTTAAAGCGGTGTTGTTGGAAGGTTCAATACAAAGTTACGTCAGTCAAGTAGGGGAAGTCTTTTTCTGTTCTTTAACTGATGCCTTAACAGAATTCATTATGCTATTTCCTAAGAATAAAATAAGCGCATTCATAGTGTGGGCTAGTATGCAACTTAGAATTTTAATGAGCCAAATAATAAAACAGGTGTTCACGCCGCAGTGTGCTTTAGACTCAGTGTTAGATTGTGTACAGAGTTTGCGAGACCAATGCATGCTTTTCTGTGAATTTGGTTTAGATCTGAGGTTTCAAATGAACAGCTGTCTAAGAACACCAATCATAAAAGCTCTACGGGAGTATAAGGAAAAAGTTATTGATTGCCTGAAAACAAAAATTTCAGAAGATAAGTGGACTCCAGTGAATATGCATACGAAAGCAGGTGTCAACAAGTTTTTAGTACAGATGGAAAGTTTGGGCCTTATCTTAGTCAAGTATGTAATAAATGAAACGTGGGTGGATTTATCTAGTAGTACAATATGGTTTGTGCAGTCCATTCTAACTCTGCAAAAAGTTGGCCTAAAAATAGTAACAAAGGATATGATGGACGCAGTGGATGAGTGCATTTACACCACATTTAATTCACGTCTTATTTTATCATCCGGTAATGATTCCAGCTATGCACAGAAGAATTTTAAATTTTTACTAGACACCGTAATGCCACTTATGATTAGGCGTTACAAAGAAGATGTTGGGTACGATAACGAAAAATTAGTAGCGCTCGCCAAGAAGTTTGGTGTCAATATTACCCCACCAAAGAAATCCAACATCACAAAATATACGAGTAATGAATATTTATGAGAATAGTCATGTGTAAAATGTGTTACGTATGTTTGTATGAAATTATTTTTATTATGCTAAAGCTTTAATATTGTAATATATAGAGTAAGCATGCAGGATTTTTGTAAGTTTATTTAAATACTGATCAAATTAAAATTATATTTTATGCAAGTTAATTAATACGAAATTTTAATAAACCAACAACTATGGTTTATTTTGTGTTTACTTCAATACTTTGTGCTATGAGTGCAAAGAGCAATGTTTTAAAGTAATCCTCTATAGTGCCTTGGCAGTCTTGGGAGAATATATTGTGCGGAAAATACATTGTCATTATCCTGTAAGATTAAACCTTTGATATCTACCTCCCGTAGAAGAGGAAAAATAAAAGCAGAACCTTTATTATATACTGTTTTATTTATATGTAAGATTTATACATCGTAAAACATGACTTTGGTTTTAAATATTACTTATAATAATTTATATAGATAACAATAAAATTATTCAGTACAATTATTCGGTTTCCATGAGAGCTTCAATGAATGTATTGCCATTAATTAGTTTGGTGGTTAACACAACAAATTCAACATTAGAGTCTTCTTGCTGGCTTATACTTCTGAGTGCGGATATTTCGCTATACGTGCAACCACCAACAAAGAACACGAGGACCACTCGAGGGTTCTCGATGGAGGACGAGTTCTCGCTGGAGATGGAGTTCCTACGGACCATACGCGGCTGTAAGGTCTGCAGTTCGTCTACTAAAGGCCCCGGCACTGCTCCTAATACGTCAGTCAATCCTGTGAAAAAAGGACTTCTTGTATTAACATGCCTAAATATATTAAAACATTTTGAAAAAAATTGGGTGTTAATAATATTATGTGGCAGAAAAAATGTGTGGGCTGTGAACATTGTAAAAACTAGAAAGAAACGTGGGTGATGAGACATATTTATTTTAAATATTTTGCATAACAATTGATACCAATACAAGGAAATGTATAATTTTTTAATTAGATATGGACGTCCTTCCTTTTACATGACAAATGTTATTGAAAATTATCTTTTATAAATATTATATAATATATTACGTAAGCAGTTTTTTGTGGGAGTACAAGGTGTTTATTACGTGAAATCCCTACCTTGTAAAATCAGAGAAATAGGTCATGGGATGTTGATGGTAAGTGGTACCTACGCTTACGCCCATTTGCGTGTATCAAGAGAAATTATCCTCATTTAAAAACATGTTTCCATGCCAACACGTATAATAGTCTATAGAGTACCTATAAGTACAACTGATTGAATGATTCATGGTTAGAACACAGTATTTAGAACAAAGGCCATTTACATACAGGAATTTAGCACAAAACCCACGCACCTATCAGCGAAATGTTCGTTACACGTTATCAATGTCAAATGATCATAATTGGTCATGCACATGCTGAACTGTGATAAATCAAACAGGATATTATAGACTGAATATCATATTATTATTGAACCTTTGTTAACTGTTTGTTGCAGTAGGTATTGGATAATGATGTAATTAATGGTTGGAAAAATGAGTGTACTGTTTCATTCTCAAGCGCTGTACTTTTTCATGATGAGCATTCTGGTAAGCCACCAATGCGTTGTTGAATGGATAGTATGCGTTTGTTAACCAGCCCTTCACTAAAACTGGTTAGAAAATTTTATATAAGCCCTCAACGTGAAACCTTTAACGTTATAAGTGAGATAGCTACTTAGGTAAGAAATAGTTACATAGTGGTTATACCTTGTCATTAGGTACATACGGTTTGAACCGATGTATATCACCTTGTGACCCTGGTACTTCAAAGTTCAAATACCTACCAGGAATTATGCTTTATCCTCTTGTCCGTTGATCAGTAGATGTAGGAAGAAATATCTAGGATGGAGCTAGGGTTGCCAGATGGTCAGGATTCGTTTGGGTAGTCCCGACATTTCACATGATGTCCAGAGTCCCGACAAAATACAAAATGTCCCGACAAGTTACTCGATTCAAAAGAATGCATTTGTCAGCCCTTTTTCCAAAAAAAAAAATTTGTCCCGCCAAATTCCGACTTTTTGAAGTTTTGTCCAGATATTTTAGTCTTGCCATCTGGCAACCCTAGATGGAGCCCCTACACATGCATGTAGTCCAGTCCTGGATTTGTCAATAGGCCGTATAGGCCGCGGCCTAGGGGCGGCAGCGTCCTAGGGGCGGCAGATTTCAGAAGATGATATTATTATAGATGATTTTGCTATAAAAAAGTATCGCAAAAAAATTGTAATTCTTGTTTTTTTTACGCACTTTCTAAGTGTCTAATTCAGTGCCTGCCTTACTATGAATGGAAAATTATTATTTTAGAACGGTACACGGGGCGGCGAAAATTAATTGGCCTACACTCATAAAAAATATAAATCCGGCACTGATGTAGTCACAATAAATAATAGCTGAAACATACCAGCCCATCCCTTGTTCTTTGCGACGTGCTCAGCAAGCCGCACGGTCAACGGAGTGTATTTACAGTACAAGAAGCTTTTCTCGTCTTCATTCAAATTGGCTTCATCCACTGTTAGATTCAGAGCCTGGGAGATAGGAAATAAGACTAAATTAAATATACAATATAATAGTGTAATCGTATTGCATTAAATTTGTAAGCGTACATAATCAAATAATTTTAATGGTTTTTTTTTATAAAGCGAGGCAACGGGTTACTTTCCAGTGGTGACTATCTCGCCCACTTAAGGTCGCTGCATACGTAACGGATACGGGACGTGGACGAGGTATAAATATACGTGCGTGCCCCGTTCTCGTCCCGTCCGTGCCTCCGTGGCGTATGCGCTATCGTTTTCTATGAAAATATGTTTCTAAAATCTCACGTCCCGTCCCGTCCGGGGTAAAAACACGTTACGTATGCATCGACCTTTAATCTTTTTCATCCTACCCTCTAACTTGGTCTATACTCATAATGATGTAGATTCACTAAGTTGTGGTGAATAAAAGCATTCATCGATGTACGACAAAAAAGGAGTTTAACGTCATCTAGTTTGCGATCGTCAAATCAGTAACAAGATAATTATTATCATTAGATGGCGTTGTTACTAAATATTACACTATTATATTATTATCTATTTAACATAGATACTTACGACGACGATGATGATGATGATGATGATGTAACAAGGTTATTATTATCATCAGTACTAATCAGTAACAACGCCACCTTTTACTCATAAATTCATACCTCGGGCTTAAATATTAAAATCGGTTCTAAAGGAGTTAAACTCCAAAAATTACTTCAAAATGTGTCGTACATATGTATGTGTGTGTAATAGATTATATTGTATGTAAAAAAATTAAGTACTGCAAAGATTTACATGATAATATTGTGGATGAAATAATTAAATATACACCTTTCTTAAGATCGCGTATTGCCGCGCGCCTGTCTGCTGTTTGAGTAGTCCACACTTCTCCAGGTTGCATAGCGTGAGCCAATTCTTCAAGCCGTACACTTGGACTATTTCACGCTCGTAGTATTCTAGAACCTTCGGCTTGAGACCAGAGCCAGTGGCGCATTGAAGACATATTAGGCGAAGAACCTGTCAACATTATTGACCGACAAATGATTTCTTTTTTTGGCCGTGATATTATATTAATAGTGTACGTAAACCGTACGGAAATATGCCATCGTTGAGGAGAATAACTGTTGTTACATTCAACAGTTATTCTCCTCAATTTGAGGAGATTCAAGGAGGATTCAAGTTGAGGAGAATAACTGTTGAATGAAACTCCTCTGCATCATCAATACAATAAAATTATGAAAGTTATTTTTTACTTCTATCACCGTTTATCTTTGAGAAGAAATGGCGAATGAAACTGCTTAGTACGTATTTTAAACGAATCTTTATTTTGGTAATCTTAGATTTGGTTAAGTTTTTAAGTTTCTCAATTAAATTTGAAGACTAATTTAAGGAATAGGTATTCACGACTACTGCTCATGATATTTTCAAAATCACTGATTCCAAAAAATTAATGCAAATTAATCAGTTATATTTATAACATTCATATTACAGTGATAGTGGAGGATATATTCACCTTATTAAGTGGAGCTTTCGTTGCAATGAGATCTTCAATGTATGGACAAACTTTCTCATGGTCCAAACAATTCAAAAAGTCCTCTTCGCAGTTTATGGTATCTTGAAACTCGAAGCAATCTGTGACCTGAAACAAATGTTTGGAATTATTTTTGTAACAATTTTATTGTTTGATATATTTTCATTAGTGTGTTTAAGTGCACACAGTATCATTATCTTTGAGTGGATCATTAATCAACTTACAAAGAGGAAATAATTACATTTTACTGGCAAGTTATAATTGTTGTTCCATTAATGATTACGTTCATAGTTCATACCTAATCATTAATAGCTGATTGTCGGTAAATATTATAGAATTTTCAAAGCTTTGCTGGTAGTATAGTAAAAAAGTGGTATATTTGAAATTGAAAATCAATTGGACATAAATGTATGATTTCAAACCGGGTAAACATGAAACCATATTTATTATGGCTATATTGTTAACAGGTTGATTGCCGACATTAGATGAGGCAACCCAAAAATTGTCATCGAGGAACCGTTTTTTTTATTAATTATTTGGGATCGTGTATTCATTTTAATCATGTTTTTATATACCATAAGTTATATTTTATTTTTTGAAGTGAAACTTCTTTAGAATCTTTGTGATTTCAAACCGGATGCAACGGAAAAAACGACAGGTAAGAGACACAAATACAGATGAAGCCAGGAAAGAATGAGACAGAAATATTCGTCAGTTAAAATAAATAAAAACAACATCGCGACAGTAAAAATGCTAAGTTGTATTCATAGATGGCGCGAGGAATAAGATAGAAGATTAGATAGATGGCGCTAGCTGCTCATTTTACTCTTCATATTATGTTAAGAGATGGCGTTAGTTACCAGTTTTCTTTTTCTTATGTTCGTGGTTATCTTTTAAAAAGTGCTAAGTTGTATTCAAGGTTGTTAACAAGGTAGAAGATTCGATTTATTGTTTTTTCATCTCATTATCTTGAAACCAAAATTTTGGAAAGTTTCACTTCTACCACGTGTGAATTGCACACATTTTAATTTTTTTCTTCATTCTAATGTACAAATACCCTCGAGGAGTCGTAGGCATTACTCTTCAAGATTCTCCGACTCAAGAGCCGAGTGATTCCGCGCGGAGTTTGCGGCAATCAAGGTGTTAAGTGAAACCTTACGACACTAGCCAGTAATAACTACCCCTAACCTACTGTTCCTAGCCTAACTTACTCTAATTACCTCCCCTGATGTGACAACCTTTATTACATTAAGTAAGCTGTGGTTAACGATGCTGGTTAGCGATAGATTAAAACTATGTAGTTTACATGTGTACTATTACATTGTCGTGTACCCCAATGATATTAAACTATAGATACGTTATGCCCTTACAAATCAATCAAAAAATCTGTTCCGACCGAGCTACAACACACACACACGTTTATCTTTTGTTTCACTACACCAATCACTATTACATAGGTAAATTATGTAAAAGGGTTGGCACTACTAAAACCATAATAGTGAAAAAGACAACTAGACGGCCTCACTCAGAGGCAGCTATCAACTGTCTGAATTGAAATCGCTACACTTGTCTAAATTCGACTGACATAATTTCAGCGCCGTCTTGGCATATCTTGTATATGATATCATTGGTTGACCCAAATAAAGTGAAAAAAAAAATCTATCGACGAACCTCCTTGATGCACTCGGCGATGGCGGTGTGCGTGGCCAGCGACTGCTTGTTGGCCAGCAGCTGCGGCAGGCGCGACACGAAGTGCTTGATCTCCTGCACCGACTTGTCGTGGTGCCGCTCGTCCAGCTGCGTCTTGATCACGCGCGCCTTGCGAGACAACGCTGCGCCCACCTGGGGACAGACGCCTGTGTGCTGTCATGACTTTGCTGTGTCTACAGACTATACAAACTTAAATCATTTATTTTATAAACGCATTATTTCATGAATACACTTATGAACGTCATCTTTTGAAGGCGCCTTATTCAGAGGAAAGAAACTCCTCTGCACATCTTTAAGACATACATATTATGTTACTCATTAACAGAAGGCTTCATGCCCCCAAGGCTTATATCCCCCAAAGATATAAATAATTAAATAAGCTATGTAATAAAATCAACATGAGTTATAATTAGTCAACTATTGTTTTTATACAAACAGGATAAATGTATGAGTATGAACGGCGTCAGCTCAAAAATCTTTAATATAGCAAAAACGGCAAAACTAACTCTTCGATTTATAAGTCCAATAGAAGTAATGTAATGTTTATTTATCTGTTAGCCGTGCCTTCATTCCAAGTGGTTAAGTAATGCTTCTTAAATAAGTAGACTACATATTTCAAATATCTCCAATAAGAAACTATAATATATTACTATAATATAGTAAAAGAAACTATAATATATTAATTTAGAAACTATAACAAACATATTACTATGGTATCCTCACCGCATTGAAGCTACAATCTCTCAGTTCAGTGAACAGTTCTTCTCCGGAGTTGAGAATGACCCTCTTCTTCTCCCTCGCGGTGACCTCGGGGCTCGCGTCGTCAGCGCTTACAAACTTGTCGCCGGGGAACGTAGCCGTGGAATTTCGAATGCCATAGATTTCATCTATTACAACAATTAAAGTTGCTTTATGACACACTGTGACCTTAAATAATCCGCAGTTAGGTCACGCTTTTCCGTGCAAAGTAGCTCTTTTTTATTCACATAAATTTTGTTTGACTGAGTTTGAGAACTCGCTTCGTAGGCACGGTTACTATGCTATGAGGATGTTTGATAATTAGTTTATCTAATGGCCTTGTTAATTCTGCGTTAACGTTAATAATAATGGCTGCGCCGGAATGCGCCTTACTCAGCGCGTTATGCTGTAGATGTGGCCAACAGAAGTAAAGTCCTTTGAGGTGTTGAAGATACAACCACCAGACATTGCTTAATATGTAATAGCATTAACACGGCCATGCCCCTTTTAGCACGTTAACTATTCGCCACACCTTGCATTCATAACACATTGTCACGCAGGAATGGAAGGTATTTTAAACTGATTTCCAAACTGGACAACATACCAATAAGTCCCTCGTAGGTGAGCTGTGTAACGACAACGCTGGTGAAGTCGATGGCGCGGTCCAGTATCAGCAGCTGGTCGATGCAGGAGGTGGGCGAGCCGCGCGGGCCCAGCCCCTGCTCCTCCTTGTTCAGACGACACAGCAGCTGCCATACCTGCGTGGTTAATATGGCTTTTTTAAAGGACAATTGCTTTTGGCCTTATCAGCCTATTTAGATTCATGGCGACAGTGTCTATTAGCATATATTGACTAAAGCATAAGACAGTAAAAGATAAGTAACCACTCTAGATTACTTCTTGACTCAATTGGGTGCAACCATAGTTTGGTACTAACATAAAAAAAGTAAAATAATTTATGAATAAAATGGGTAATTATATATTTAACAAGAAATAGCGATGTTTAAAATTTTATTTACAATTTTATTTTTAATAATTAAATAGTTTAAATATTTTACAATAGAAAAATCCGACTGAATGTATACAAGCCAACCAGGGAATAAATTCTAAATTTAGCAACATGATATAAAATCCTACTTGTTTAGCAGCTTGACCCTTCCCAAGCACTCGTGGAATGATACCATACAGCTGTTGTATTGTCCTCAAAGCCTGGGCTGCATTATAGATGCAAGTGGGATCTCCTTCCAAATAGTTTTCTCTGCATAAAATAAAAAAAATACATTTTAATTGATCAAACTTAATATATTTAGTATTGTTATAAGAAAACAAAGAACAATGCCCAACTGCCATACATCGTTTTATTTCATTTCCAACTTTAGCGTCTTAAAATAAAAAAAATTCTAAAAATCGCCGCTTTAATTTCTGAGCTTAGATATATAAGAATTTTCAGCAGACACACCCCAGAACCAAAGTATTTTGAGATTGAATTCTTATAACCATTGAGTCATAGAGTAGGGGAGACTTACGGCTGACTGTAATTTTTATTCTGACTTTTTTTTGATTGACAACCGGAAATGGAAATTTGACATCATTACATTTGTCATACCGACATTTATAACGAAATTCTGTCTGTAATATTGGCCAGAAGTCTCCCTATATCTTGCTTGATACAAGCTATGTATCGTAGTGAGTGCCCGAATGAAAATGGACATTGTTGACATCATTGTTATTATAGTCAATTCATCACTTATTAATAAAATTACACTGGGTAATACGGGTACAGGTATTAATTTTAAAATACGTAAAAAAATAATTGAATTGCTTCGGTATAACTGACGTTTTAAGACGCTAACAAAAATAAAAAATAATTTTTGGGCATTGTTCTTTAAGCAAGAGCTTTTAATTAGAAGAATTTAATTAAAATTTGGTTACCTAAAATCATTCTGAAGTTCTAGTGACATTAAATCACTGTCTACTGGGTATATGTCACATTTGAATTCCTGTATTTGTAGATTAGAGAAAACTCCCCGGTTTTTCAAATGCTTCTCACAAAGTTCACTTCTTCTTGGCACAAAGAATAAGTGGAATTCAACTGGTGTTGTGGGTTTAGATCTGAAACAAAGAAAATTAATTGGAAATATTACAATTATTTTCAATACCATTTATTATTTTTTTTTTTAATTTTTCCGTAACAAATACAGCAGTAATTTATATAATAACTAACAGTCCTGCTTCTTTCTTGGAAAACTAAATGTAATTTGTCATTGTATTTGTTCACTACTGTCTACAAACACCTTCCAACAAGGCCCACAAGAAAATGTTAACTATGATGCAGAAAATATAGTATAGTGATTTTCTTTTTAAGTCCTGTACTTATTTATTTATTTGAACATCAACACAATGTACAACAAAACAACATAAAGAAGGATTGCATAAGAAGAAAGGTAATTGCCATTGTAATTAAAGATGTAGACTACATACACTTATTACTAAGCTTACCTTAATGAATTTATATAATCAGCAACCAAATCCATAAGAACTAGTTTAGGTCTGGCAATAAATATAATGTGTTTAACCGAGATGGTGGGCAGACTGCCCGGTCTCAAAGGGAACATATCAGCTACTTCATGTTCTTTAAGTAAGGAGTACTGGGCCACCAGCCCCACTGGACCAGCGAGCCATTCATCCCAAATCGTTACCTATAACAATTATGAATGTTTATTAAATTCAAATTTTTCATATTCATATTATTCATAATTTGATGAAACATTCACATATTGATGTATATTGAATCTAATCTATACTAATATTATAAGGAGGAAAGATTTGATTGTTTGCATTGAATAGGCTCCGAAACGACCGAACCAATTTGAAAAATTCTTTCACTGTTGGGAAGCTACACTATCCCCGGGTGACATAGGCTATATTATATATTTTTTTTTACTATTTTTCCTGAGGCGAAGCGAGGGTGATTTCCTAGTCTAAGATAACATAATTATGAATACTAGTAGCATGAGTGTACAATATGCTGTTGTACCCAAATATTTTCATTAGGCAGAAGTAAAAGTTTAGTCTATTCAAATCAGATAGAATTTAACCGAACTAGTTTGTATTGGAACAATATTATGACTGTATTATGTATACTCAAAGTATTTTCAATTCTAAGTAAATCGAGTTATGTCAAGTAGATAAGACACCGCCTTGTATTTGACTGAGGAAGAAAAATACCATGCTGGATTACGTAATTCCTGTATTTATAAGCTACCACGCCCATCCACGTCAAAAACCATGTTGTTTTTGTTTTTCTGTACGGAAGTTACTGGCAGAAAACAGCATGGTTTTTGACGTGGATGGGCGTGGTAGCTTATAAATACAGGAATTACGTAATCCAGCACGGTATTTTTCTTCCTCAGTCAAATACAAGGCGGTGTATTAACAAGTAAACAAAAAAAAACAACAAATGAAGTTAACTTTTAAAGTACTATATTAAACAAGTACACTTGATTAACATATAAATTATTCGAAATACCTTCGGTCCTTCGCACTGTTGCAGCAAGTTTAAAAGATCTTTTCTCATTGTTTCTTGTAATAATGATACATTTAGCCTCCCACCAGAAAGGTGGGAGCTTATTTTTGCTTCTTTCATTATTGTTGTCGTTATTGAAGAAATCAATAAGACTGTACCTACTGTACACGACAAGATAGTTACTAGAAACTTTAAACCTCTTTTGGAATAATTCTGAGTCGTTTAAAAATAATTATGTACGTTTACATGCAATAAAACATATAAACATTGTTCCTAATTTTGCTTTCACTGTCAGTCAGACTGACGAATGATGACAAGACAAGATTGACAAGTCAGACAACTGTTATTATCTGTGAACTGACAATTATATGTGACAAACCCATTGACTTATATTATAAGGACTTGTTATAATGTCATATAGATACTTAGTTATGGAATAGTTTAAAGGACGAAATAATAAACATAGTGGCGTCCTTGTCTAACGTATGAAATAAAAACAATCCAACTCTATACGCAACAGTTTCGCTATACTGTCAAATTTTCATGACGTCAGACGTGTGCCGCGTTCGCCATTTTGTTTTATCTCTTTAATACAGTGTAAATTGTGACTTATTACCAAGGTACTAAGGTACTAACTACTAAAACCCACTTTGACATAGGAATGACATAGGAATGTCAAAGTCACTTCAAATTGGACATTAGTAGGAACAAAACCGCCATGTTTTGTTGCGTAGGTATGCACGTTTTTTTTCGTAGGTATAGCAGCTCCTGTATCTCAATGGACAAACCGAGATCGTATCACAGAATAATTATCGTATCGTTGTCGTCTTGTCAGAATGTCAATGTTCGTCAATGATTAACTTTTTTTAATAATACAATATATTTTCTTTAATAAACACATAAATTCATAAGATTTAACGTGGGAGAAAATGAGATAGGAAGCATTATACAGTGTTTCTTATGTTCGTGGTTCTCTTTGTTATATTAAAAAAAGTGCTCAGTTGTATTCATAGATGGCGCGGGGAACAAGATAGAAGATTCGTTTAGATGGCGTTAGTTACCACTGTTTTCTTTTTATAATAAAATTCTTCCAATATGCCGAAAACGAATGTAGAATATTGTCGCAATTATAGAAAAAATTTTTTTGATGCCCCGTTTACATGCGCGCGCGAGCCACGAGACTTTCCGCGAGACCCACGCGAGCCCGAGTGTGTAAACAGGTAGCTCGCGCGCGCGTGTCGGGGCTCGCAGGGCTCGCGTCGGGAGCGGTTTTTTTGGCGCGTGCCAAAGGGTCTCGCGCGAGCGCTCGCGCGGTGTTCACACACTCGCGAGCTTCATTCAACAACGGCAACTAGCGCCATACGTACGTGTTCTATTGGATTCGTATTTTTCGAAATCGTATTAACTTTTACGCAAAATTATATGAAATAATAAAATATGGTACTGAATGATAATAATAATGAACCTTAAAGCACTAATAATAAGACTTCGTATATTGAAACTAATATTATAAAGAAGAAAATTTTGATGTTTTGTTCCTTTGTTTGTAATGAATAAACTAAAAAACTACTGGAAAGATTTCAAAATTAGGATGCTCTTTTATTTTATAAATAAGAATCTGTTCGCAAACCGAACAGACACTGAAAAAAAGAACAGAAATTAAAACTCATCATTCTAATTTCTGCCCCATTTTAGTTAAAAAAAAATATTTAGTTGCTTATTGCACTAAAAAAAAGCCTAATGTACAGAAGTCTACCCGTAGTACAATCTACATTCAGTATTTTGCCTATAAATCATGGTAGTTAGGTTTCATTGATTGGATGACGATGTATTACGTTAACGTGTTCCATCCTTGAACGTTCGAACGCATCTGAACGCCGCGCGCGTCTAAACACATGATAGCGCTCGCGCGCGTAGGGGGCGTGGCTTACGGACGAGCCAGGAGATGGTCCGCGAGCCGCGCGTGTAAATGAGCGGTGAAGGTTTCACTTCTACCACGTGTGAATTGCACACATTTTAATTTTTCATCTGTGTACCTACCAATTGAAACATAGATATAGAAGTTCTATATCTATGAATTGAAATAACACATACAATACATCAGTGAAAACCGCATCCAAACCAATTAAGCCTTTGAGAATCAGTTAAGTTTTTGAGATTACCCGGAACATACGCACATGCAAACATTCTAAAAATAAATAATTGCTATGGTATTAAAATACCCCTCGTAATAGGTTTTCTCGAATATCTTACATGTAAAGACAATGTCGATCAGACAGTGTTGTGAAAAATGAGCTCCTAGTTGGAAACTCGAGCTCTAAGTCGAGGCTAATGAGCCTTGAAAGCTCGAGCCCTGAGGGCTCGCGAGCCTCAAAGGCTCGAGCCTTAAGGGTTCGAGCTTTGAAGGCTCAAGAGCCTGAAAAAAAGAATCGAGTCGAAGCTCGAGCTTCATTTATACATAATTCGCTACAAGGATTAATTCTGTTATCAAGATTCAAATAAAGTTTAAGATCCTGTTATAAATTGAATTTTCAATAATTATTAGCGTGCCTTTACCTTAAATTACAAACTTTTATTATGCTCCAAAACAAATCCAATAAATATCTATTTTATTAAAGTAAAAATTATAGTAGTAATATTAGTAGATTTTTTTCAACCATTTTATGAAGCCACTGTTATGCTTTCAAAACACAACTATCCACTGTGTATGTACTGTGTTGTGCCTATACTTGATGTTTTAACAGAACACCTTAATACAGAAGTAGATGGATCAATGAAGAAATGTGCATTGGCCATAATCGAAAAACTTAACAAGTACTCTGAGCTTTTAAACAATGATATGGCACAACTCGCCGTTTTATTAGACCCGCATCTTAATAACAATTATTTCATTTAAAAAAACAACACTCGACCCACAATTACTCAACTTAAAAACTCTTCAATAAACGCTTTCACACTCATACCCCCGCAGTAGGTTTTCTTTTTGAAGTGAAACTTCTTTAGAATCGTTGTGATTTCAAACCGGATGCAACGGAAAAAACGACAGGTAAGAGACACAAATACAAAAATGTGTAGGAAAGAATGAGACAGAAATATACTCGGCAAGCATGCATATAATATATAAATTGCTAATTTCGTCGATGAATCTAACTTCTCCGTAACTCAATGGTCAGCACGTAGATACACAATACCTGATGCGTAGGTTCGCGTCTCTCAGTATTTCTTTTTTTTTAGTTTTATTTTTATACTGTTTTTAAATACTTTCAAATGCTCTTTTAAATATTTTCAAAGAATTTATCAACAAAACATAAGAATTTAATTTTCGTTGTTTAATATCTGTCGATCGACCGACCGATTATACAGACAGTAAAAATGCTAAGTTGTATTCATAGATGGCGCGAGGAACAAGGTAGAAGATTCGATTTATTGCTTTTTCATCTCAATATCTTAAAACCAAAATTTTGGAAAGTTTCACTTCTACCACGTGTGAGTTGCACACATTTTCTTTTTACCTGTGTCGCGGGTGGCATGGACGACACATTAATTAATATATTAACATCACAATAACACCCATGACCCGAGTACAAAGTATATTTATCTGTCATATAAACATCTGCCCCGGTCGGGAATCGAACCCGAGACCCCTCCCTTCGCAGGCAGGGTCGCTACCATCTAACTAACCCACAGGATCGTCAAAAAATCATAATTATCAGCATTTATTTACCGCTCCGCCTCTCCAAGCGGGGTCGCATCAGATGAAGGCTTGGAGGTCGTATGATCAAAGCCATCCTCAAGGCTGTGCTGGTATGCATACCTAATGCATTCTTCGCCTCCCTCCCGCGCATATCCGGAGGGTGTCCATGTTTTCTCTGGACGGAGAAAAATCTGCCTTTAGTAGTCCACTGCTGAACATAGGCGTATCCGAATGAGCGTCAAAGCGCCCTATCTTCAACTTATTGAACAAATATAAGAAACATGTTAAATTAAAGACTTCTCTTGGAGTCATACACACACATTCATACACACACATACACCCACATTTACACATCCTGGCGCATTCCTTAGATATATATATATTTACTTACTGTTGTAATTAGTACATTGTTATATTTAGAAGTTTCTTTTGTTTTTGCAGTCTATTATGTAATGTTTATGTTAAGGAAGAGCGGGGCATCCTGCCACAAGTGTAAAATTTTTATACTTACTAGGTTGCTTCATCAATTACTGTATAACTATTGTGTAAATGATAGACTGAATAAAGATTTTTTATTTTTATTCTCTTGGAGTCATGACAACTCACGAACAATGAGTTTTGGTTTGGCCGAAAATTTCGGTCAAATGG
Organism: Thymelicus lineola; assembly: GCA_963932265.1. Lineage (NCBI taxonomy): Eukaryota > Metazoa > Arthropoda > Insecta > Lepidoptera > Hesperiidae > Thymelicus > Thymelicus lineola. Next base: position 5,529,510 of record OZ010681.1, on the reverse strand, counting down.
CCGAAACCGAAAGTAAAGACGAATTCCGAAACTAGATAATATTGGATAGTTAATATTGGATAGTACGTTAATCAAATAATTTATTAAACATTTTTTGTTTTATTTTTCTAAACGTTCATAAACGTTTGTATGTATTAAAATCTGGCAGTTCGGCGCACGAGTGCACTTAAAGTACAGCCGCCCCTGATCTTAGTAACAGAAAATTTGTTCAAAGCCATGGCGAAAAGTTTTCGAAAATGGGCGCCGCAACGAATCGGTTAACATCACAATGACCCGAGTACAAAATATATTTATCTGTCACATAAACATCTGCCCCGATCGGGAATCGAACCTGAGACCCCTCGTTTCGCAGGCAGGGTCGTTACCATCTAACTAACCCACAGGATCGTCAAACAAATCATCACCAGCCTTTATTTAGCGCTCCGCCTCTCCAAGCGGGGTCGCATCAGATGAAGGCTTGGAGGTCGTATGACCAAAGCCATCCTCAAGACTGTGCTGGTATGCATACCTAATGCATTCTTCGCCTCCCTCCCGCGCATATCCGGAGGGTGTCCATGTTTTATCTGGACGGAGAAAAATTTGCCTTTAGTAGTCCACTGCTGAACATAGACGTATGCGTATCCGAATGAGCGTCAAAGCGCCCTGTCTTCGGCTTATTGAACAAATATCTACAATATAAGAAACATGTTAAATTAAAGACTTTTCTTGGAAAGTCATGACAACTCACCAACAATGAGTTTTGGTTTGGCCGAAAATTTCGGTCAAATGGTCAAATCGGCCGAAATTGGCTGAAACTGAAACCGAAACCGAAAGTTCGGTCGGTCTTTAAAAATAATACACAGTTTCCTACTTAAAATGAGTTTTTATTTAAGTATTTAATAGAAAACAGTTGAAAATATTTTTAATCAATAATTGTAAATTGTAACTAACACGACAATATTAACAAGGGGCCGTCCATTAATCACGTGAGGCTTGAAAGGGGGGGGAGGGGTTTGACAAAAATCACGAAAATATCACGAAGGGGGAGGGGGGGGGGGGGTAGTAAGATAATATCACGTGTATTTATTTTTTCGTCAAACGCGCGATTTTGAAATAGAAAAGCAGCGTGTAATGTGACTTTGACTTGCCGTTGCCAGGCAACGAACGAAAGCCTCACGCGCCGCCACGTGATCTGTATAAAGACTTTTTTGCAGAAGAAAGGAAAATACACGTTATGTTGGGGCAGGGGGGGGGGGGTGCTCCCCCCCGGGGGTTGCCCGCCTTGTCGTGGCGGGGGGGCTTAGTAACCGTGGACTGGTCACCCACGGTGAAGCCAAGAGGCAACCAGGGCCGGCCTGTTTGGGCTGCCGGCTGGCCCGAGGGCGCTCCCAGCGGGCTGTATATGCCCGCTGCGGACGCGCGCCGAGGTGGGACCGCAGAAGAAGAGGAGTGCCGGTATTACGGTGCGCCGTTCTCCCTATCTTCTACGGCCGTGGAGGGATCGCAGGGGGAGAGGCGTGTTGGTATTACGGTGCGCCACTCTCCCTACCCCCTGCGAGCTGGCGGGGCCGTTCCGCCGTAACGGCATTGGTGGGGCCGCAGAGGAAGAGGCATGGCGGTATTACGGTGCGCCGCTTGCCCTATCCTCTGCGGCCGAGGTGTGGTCGGTGGAGGAACCACAGACCTGATCCTCCACCGGGTACCAGTCATCTGGTATCCATGGCCTCCTAGTAGCAGACTCAGGGGGAGTTTGCTACAGTACTGGTGGAGGCCGAGGAGGGAGGCGCACCTTACCATCTGGTGCGCCCATCGTGGAGGGCCTTCGGGCGTTCGCGATGGAGCCGCTTGTGGGCGGCTGCCGCTGGCGGGGTCGCGGATGTGTGCGAAAGCGTTCCCGTAACCTCGTCACAAGGCGGCGAGGAGGAAGATGGGGGGGGTTTTTAGTGGGTATACCGTGGGTCTCATTAGCCTATACGGGAGTCCCACATAACCACTCGGGTGCCCCCTGCGCCCGAGTGGTATGCGTAATGCATTTTCCCCCCCGAAAAAAAAAAAAAAAAAAAAAAAAAAAAAAAAAAAAAAAAAGGGGGGGGGGGGGGGTAGTCTTAAACCTCACTACATATCACCAAGGGGGAGGGAGGGGGTTAAAAATGCTAAAAAAAGGTCACGTGATTAATGGACGGCCCCCAAGTAGTATGCATGGCTTTTCATGTAAGTAGTTTTAAGATAAATAAGATAGATAGTAGTTATTTTTCAGGATAATTTAAGTGTAGGTAAAATAATAGATACAAAGAATAAAAAAAGACGCTTTATAAAAATTTACTAATTCCTGAAGCGAAGTGGAGGCGAGTAACCAGTAATAAATGTGCTTGCGACGACATGTTGCCACAACTTGAAAAGAAAACTCCATTCAAGTTGCCACTAGGAATTTTAATGAGACGAGAACTTGCTTCTCGAAGTAAGTGACGTACATATAACATGACACATACTTCATAGGTATAACATGTAAGTATGTGTTTTAGTTTGGCATATAGTAAGACGTTTAATAAATAAACTTGACAAGTGCGAGTTAAACTCGCTTGGAGAAGGTTCCGTACGTTGAGTATGTATTTACCGTTATTTTCCTATTTTATTTATTTTTGCCGTTTTTTAAGACCATAATAATATAGTTCTTATAGGTTTGAACGGCGGTCACCCAGACGCACGAGTGATCTTCTAAGGCTTCCGATTTCAGTTTTTTCGTACGGAACCATAAAAATGTATTTAATGTTACAATAGATTTTATTACCAGTCTTACCACAAATAATTTTCCTGAAAATGGTGTTACGGTGTCAGTCATATTACTCATATTGCTATGATTGATCGCTTACAATATTACCACTCAGCGACCTTCTTACAAGCAAATACCTATGTACCTACCTTTGTATACGAGCAAAACTGACGATTCATTTTCTGTATTAGGTATACTCGTATACGAGTACATAATGATATATCTAACTGTTCAAAAAATAGAGTTCGTAAGTAGAGTTCTTAAAGTATGTAAGTAAAGTGTGTACTCGTTTTATGTGAGAGAGTAAATTCGTTAGTTAATGAGAGACTTCGTAAAGTATGGACATCAGATAAAGTTGGTGTTTGTGGATCGAGTTGAAATAATGGATGACATACAGCATGAATGAGATGATCACCTTATATTTAATCGTTCATAGCCCCGCGGCTTGAGTCGATTGATCGACCGAATTAAGTAACATCGGGCACGGTCGTTAGTTGGATGAGTAATGGTAATGGCAAAAATTTCTTGATCGTTTCAGTCCTTCGGAGGGCACGTAAAGCCGTCGGTCCCGGTTAACAAGAACGTTAACGCCATGTTCGGATGGAGGCCTTAACTTTTGACTTGGCCACTAACCGCACTGGAATAGCGTGGTGGAGTATGCTCAAGGCCTCTCCAAGAGGAAAGACCCGTGTTCAGAGTGGGCCATTGGTTTGAGTCGTAATATTTAAGAATTATACCTATAGGTAATCATATTCAGAATTCATAGTCGATTTGTGGGTGCAGTGATTTTATTGGCGCGAGCACCTTCAATCAAATGAGCATGCGTTAACATGTTGCTTCCTAAAATTCTCTAACAGGGGTACATGTACTCCACAAAGAGGAACTTCTTAATCTATTGTACGGTACCAATGCTCAAGGAAGCGTATTCGTTTGCTCGTAGTTACTTGTTGCTTTGAAGCTGATAAACAAGTAGATAGAAGATGGTATGTGGACTATATTAAGCAGTTATGATCATCAAGACAAACTATCTAGGATCGTTCAGTGCTGCGATTGTTGCAATTTTGAAAAAAAAACACAATTACTGGTCAAGTAATTAAGAAGTAAGTGTAAACAGAAAATATTTTAAAAACATTCAGGAAAAACTTTTCCGTTTCCGTTTATTTGCTCCTACTTATATGTGTCAAGGTCTGAATTTCTGGGATCTGGAGTGTAAAGCGTGGGATGTTATAGGTAGGTACGTAATGTAATATAATCGGGCCCTGAACTGTGCTCATAAAATCGTTTCGCAATATAAGTAGGAAAGTACTTAGATTCTTTTTTACACAGCGTGAAATTAGTATAAACTAAATACACAATTTTAATAATTCTTGTTTACGGATCCGATGATAATTGGATTTTAGAGATACTGATTAAATTACATCGTCTTTAAAATAAATACTCACTGATATAAGATTTGTAAGAAACTATACTTACCTAATATGAATACAATACTGGTTTTTCATTGCGTAATGGAAATTGTAATTACAGTGGGAAAGATGAAAATAAAAATGATCTTACAGTAAAATTTTACTAAAAAAAAGCTTAGGGTATATACTAAACGAGTAACACATGTAAGTAAAGAGTAATTGTATATAAATTTATTTAACCGTATAAAATAACCCATACCTAATCTATAAGTATTAAACTTATAGAATTAGGGATTTCAGGCTCTATTTATGGGATGTAACTGCAAAATAATACCAATTAGGCGTGGTGAAATAAGAATCCAAACAAAGCCAATCTGCCAATTTCCAGTCTGTACGTGCCGAAATTTCCGAGCAGATACATACGTATTCGCATATATTATACGTAGCTAGTTGGGGCATGTGTCTCAGTACTCCCTCAGCAGGCAGGCGCCCTTATCACTTGCGTAGCAGAAGCGAAGCGGCCGACTGCGCGCGGCGCGACATCGATTTTCCCAGTTAATAAGCCATTTTCAACCATCAGTGACATTGTAAACACGTTTCTATCCCTCGATAACATTTCCAAAATACTTACGAGGGATTCAGTGTAAAATGTGATTTCTTCCGGTCGTATAATGCATTATACTAAACGGACAACGCATCGTAATGGCCGCCCAAAATAAAGGTAAGTTTTGACAGATTTTTCATCTTCAGCATCTTTTCAGCGATTTCTTCAAAATATCCAGTTTTAGTCCTTTTTCAATAAATATGTTAATACACAGTGATATGATGACAAGGACATGATATTTGTTGGGCTTGACATCGCTTTGAAATGATAACAAAGCGTGGGCGAAAATCACCCATGTGATGTTTGAAAACGTTTATGGCATTGAATGATAACAGTGCCGCTTTTACTGAACTTTTGTTTAGAGATGTGATTTATTTCAAGTTACTTTCTACTTTAGCCTTGAGAGAAAATTGTGGTTTAACTTAATACTTGAAAGATTGCGGCTCTACATAAACTAATTTAATTTAAATTAATATGAGTACAGCGTGAAAATTATTTCATTGCCAGCATTGATATGATATTGAGATGAGACCGCTACGTGTACCTATTATGCCTGCAAATATAATGATCTATCTAGTTGACCTTGAATACTGATATTAAATGAAATTACTTATAATTATTACATTTACTTCGTGAAAACTGTAATCATTAGGGAATATTATTTTTAAGTCATTTTAGGCGGGTGGTACGGCTGCGTAGTTAGCTGACGAGGTGTCTGTGCTATTGACCAACTGTTGGATATTGACTAATTTTAATTATTATCTCATGTCTCACAAGTGTGTCCAACCTCAAATAGAATTTATTTAATTTAATAGAATCGCTCATCTTCTAACGAGTATTACTTCTTTATTGCACTCTACTCGGGTTGGGCTTTTATAAGCTTTCAATATTTTTCCAAATGACTTTAACACGTTAGCTGCGGCACCAATTTTTGCATACTTTCCGTTCCTGCGGCACGAGGTATAATCGGCCCGTACCGTGACCAGACGTTAGGGCGACACGCGGTCTATTAGACCCCACCTCCTTTTACAGACTAAAATCCATTTTCTGGCGCGAAATCAAAGATAAATGAGAATTTTGGTCCTTATTGATATAGACAGTAAATTGATGAACCCTAATCCAGCGTCGCCCCGGGATCTGATGGCTAGTTTAGGAATTATTAGCAAAACAAAATATGGGATCTTATACACCTCGTAACGCACTGAAATAGGGCAAATTTTCGCTGCGATTAGTGATGGGAAAAATAATATCGACGTTTTTAAACTGTCTTAACTACGCAACGACTTGACCGATTTTGATCAATTATATCTCATTAGATCGTTTTAAGGGCAAAATCTGGCAAAACAACACAAAGCTATCAAAGGATACATTTTTTTTTAAATAATCTAAATTGTGCTTGAAGGCGCCATAAAGAAAAAAAAACCGGCCAAGTGCGAGTCGGACTCGCGCACGAAGCGTTCCATTCTATACCATTAAGAGGCACCTATTACAGACTTATTATTGGAAAATAATGGATTACGGTTTATGCATAAGGTTTATCTTTCTATTTGTATATGAAAATCTTAATGCGGTTCACAGAATAGAAAAAAAAGGCAACCAGAAGTAGAAAAGAAACTGTCCTACTCCTAAAACTTACCTGTTTTGGCTCTGTTTCTGGGTTTTTTAAAATTAACTTCTTCCGACATCGTTTAGACATGTTCGGCGCTGTAAAAGGACGTGCTCTCCAATCGACGTGATGCACAACACTGGTCGCGGGAAGCTCGCGTTGAGTGCGGTACGAGGTCAGGGGGGATATGGGACGTTTTAGCCTCGTTCCGCACTGCATTAAAATTATATTAATTCAGTGCGGCACGAGGCCTAAGACATCCGGTACCAAGGTAGGTACACCAGCGAGTCCGGAACCATTAGTGATCTCAAATATATATTTATCTCTTTCCTACACTGGACCAAACCAAAGCTATGCCATTCGCACGACAGAGAAATTCACTTTTTTGCTTGCCGCACCACAGGGAAGTTGCATCAGGGGTGATTTAGGCCTCGCTTCGCACTTAACGTGTTAACCCATAACTATGCCATTGTTGGACTCGGGATTCCCCTCACAGTGAGACGGCCACAGTCACAAATGAAGGTACAAAATTACTTACTTATTACTTGTTTCGATGACGGAACTTGCGACGAAAACTGAATGATGAGAGATCGCCATAGTGTTCTGAACTGTTCTGATATGTTTGATAGGAAAACTAAGCTAGTATGATGGAATATGGCCTTGTATTCAAGACTCGAGCTGAATAGGGGTACAGTTATGCCCTAAATGGTTATAAGACGATGACGATACTTTGAGCCAGTTGTTCATTCAGTGCGCATCCACGAGACTTCGAAACTTTTAGGTTTGCAGTAATTAAATAAAAGATAATCCTAAAAGAATTCAAAAACTGTTGTAACAAAGTTTTTAATATTTCGATACGACCTTGAGCCTAATATCGCGTTAAAGATTAATTACAAAATAAGGAAAACAGGGCGCTAAAAAGTTTTCAATTGAGGCCTTTTGAGGACGAAGCACTTTTGAAGCTTCGTTCTAAGCAAAGGGAATTATTTTCTCAGTGCTTTAATGGAAAACGCTGCAAATCTCTTGATTGAAGTTTACACGTTTTGGTTTTCTTTTTATAAAAACGTAGGCAGTTGTAGGGCCCTAAGCTGCATGTAGCTGCATTCCTGAACAGAATGTCTACCTTTGTTATAAATTAAAAAGCTACATAATAAGTTGTGAGATGGTATAAAAAATTTAACCAATGTAAAAAAATATAATAAAAATAGTAGAAGCCTACTTATTCATTCACTTAAAATATTAATATATACCTACAGGATGTCCGGTATCTTATGGACCAACAAAATGTGGGTGATATAGTTCATTCTGCATCAGGATCACAAAATTTTAGCCCTGTGTACTGCGCTGTCTACTGATTATATTTGAAGTCAATGCCGTTCGAGGACTGATCGTAGGTCGTGTCCAGACCCGAGGAATTGATGAACTTAAGAAAAGAGCGGGAAACCACTGAGTTCAGAGGTCTTAGGACCGATCTTAGTGATGCTAAGGAGGCCTAGTTTTTCAGCAGTGTACCTATTTAAAGTGATAGATCTCATAAATATTTATTAAATATAAATTACCTACATATTTGTTTGTAATAGTCGCTTTTCGCAATTTGATCGAAATAGACGGAAAACAATCGTGTACATTTTTTTGGAAACAACGAAAAAAATTGTCTGTTTGCGGGCTGTGTCGAAGGAATCTCTACAGATAAGTATTTCAGGCGAACTGAAACATGAATTTCGTTTATGTGTACTTCTTCTGAAGATAACCCAAACCGCTTATTTAAATTTAAGTTCAGTTTGCTTACATAATTACAATTTGAAAGACTTTGCCAATATTAAGCTCTCAAAGGAAGGCTGGGCTAAACTCAGTATTAAATGGATAAGCGTCCTGTATACTTTAAGTCAATGACTTATTCAGTTATAAATCGAAGCATATGCAAAGATATGCTTATGCATCTATACCAATTTATAACAAACTTATGTATGTAAAACACAATTTCACCAGTAACTGGCCACCCCTTGTATTTCTCTGATTTTAATATTGTAAAAAAACTTATTCTATGAAACTAATTACATAATACCTATATGTGGCCACACAGAATATATAATTTTATGTGTGGCCAGTTACTGAACGTGGCCAATTACTCCTCATTTTTTATACCCTAGGTACTTCGCTTTATACACATAGACTAAGATTTGCATAAATCCCTTTTAAAACTCTTTTATGAATTTAAATTCCCGATCATGCATAAAACTTAGTAGTTTAGAAGGAGATAGTTCATTATCTATTCTGTGGTCGGGCAGAGAGACGAGGACTTCAAGCCGAGATGGCTGACGTTTAATAATTTTGCTCGGAATATTGGGTAGATGCAAAAAGCTTCAAACAAATTTTTATGCTTATTATGTTATACCATAAGTATTATTATTTCTTCTGTGGTTATACTGGAAGGTACAGCGTTCTGACGTAGTTAAGTTAAAATAAATGAAAAATTATTCTGGGTTATTAAACATTTTGCTGTAGGACTTCTAATAGTCTGTACGTCTACAACTCTGCATCACGAATGCGGTTTAAGTTTGCGTTTAACATTAAAAATATTACTACAATCAAAAAATAAAATTAGATTAGAACTTACCATACGCTAAACCAACGTATCAATATTTCAAGTTTTTCGCTTTTCAGTGAATACCAAGCTTTTGTTGATGTAATATTTATTGAAAAGCATTTGAAAAGATGTTTACCTTTGCGGAGAGTATCAGAGAATTCCGATAGGTACTGTTAGTGAGTCTTTTAAAAAGATATTCTTTTGTGCTTGCTGCTGTAGACGGCTACACATAACCTATACATCCTATAACCATAGGATGTATAGATACTATACAAAGCTACACGTGGAAATGGACAAAGGACCAGTATTCTGAATGCGAGACATTACAGTACAGATACATTTTATTATTCTAAAAGGATCTTTGTCTTTTCTAACTTATTATTACTCGTACAGTTATAAAGAAGAATCCCGTGTAAGAATTATAAAAGCTCCATTAAAAATACATTTTATCAAACCATACAAGTTGCTGCGTCAATTCTGAACGATAGGCAGGGACACCATTTTTGATTTCTTAGCCAGGATCCAGAAGATATAATAGTTACCTATTGGAAGATAAGCCTAAAAGGAAAATATACCTAGTTAATATGTTTTATGCACAGTAAATGAATGAATGAAAAGCAGTTCAAATGGAGAAAACTGCTGAACCTTGACACGTTGGGAATAGGATGAAGAGGCCTACCAATATCAACATTATTTTGGGCTAGTAACTCGCCATTGCTTCCCTTCATTTCTTAATTACCTGTAACCCCGAACCGAAGGCCGCCTTCAGTTATTGGGCATTGAGATATCCTCGAACCTTAACTTTGGGCGGTTCATTGAATCCAAAGCTAAAGTAGCTGCTAGGAAGCTTGGAATCCTAGCAAAGGTGCGGCGGTACTTCACATCACAACAACTCATAACCTTATATAAAGCACAGGTTCGGCCTTGTATGGAGTACTGCTGTCACATTTGGGCTGGTGCTGCCAAATGCCACCTGTCAGCATTGGATTCAATGGAGAGGCGTGCTAAGAGACTTATTGGTGACCCTAAATTGGTTGAGACTAATCTTCAGAGCCTCGAGCACAGGCGCAGAGTTGCTAGCCTCTCGGTATTCTACAGGATACATTTTGGAGAGTGTGCGCAGGAATTATATGATTTGATTCCGCCATCCCCATTCCACCATCGAACGTCCCGACGCACGGCGGGTATCCATCCATTCGTCGTTGACATTCCCCCAGTACGGACAAAGCGCTTCGCTTCGTCATTTATTATGCGTACAGCGAAGGATTGGAATAAATTGCCCGCGTCGGTATTTCCGCTCGATTATAATGTGAGTGTCTTCAAGGCAAGAGTGAATAGGCTTTTACTAAGTTAATGCGCTTTACCACCAATGACTACATCGCCACTTACCATCAGGTGGGATTGTAGTCAAGCATTAACTTATAAGATATAAAAAAAAGGTACTCGTTTTTGTCAGGAATCATAGAAATATAGAAGCAAATAAATAAACTCTTTAAAATTATTAAATTAAATCTCTTTCTTTAGATTGTTGGAGGAAAAGGTCTTTGAACAAAGATACTTATTATGATAAAGGTACGCAGCTATGCACCCATTTGATTTTTACTCTATGGTATGAAGAAACTGTCTATTATTGTTAACAGAACATAATAGAACTGTCGTAAACTTCCCAAGTGTCAATTGTCCGTTGGGTGTAGTGATCGTAGCAAGGATCGTAGGGTGTAATTTATGGAAGTTCGTAACTTTTTAGGTACAAAGTAAACACTGAGGTGTATTTTAATGATACTGCTGCTATGTATGCAACTAGCAACACATTTATAATAGGTATACGAGTTTATCACATAATTATATTTAACTGAAAACATTCTCGAGCATTTCCATTTATTGAAGACGGATTGTGAAAAAAAATACCAATAGGTACTGTTAAGTATTCTGTGACCAGATGGATTAGTAAGGTTTAAATACTCTTTGCCCAGAAACTGAAATTCTTTTCTTCATAAGGCCGATATGATTCTCGCTAGAAATATCAATACGACTGTTATGAGTTCTCAGATAATTTGGCGCCGTGTCTATTCTAACGTCGAGGTAATCGCTAGAGAGAATATAATAACGAGTAACGACTACGTGTTATCACGCAGTTTCAATAATCTCCAATTTATCATGAACCAGGAAAATTGTAAATTATATAACAACTTTTTTAAACACAAAGTTCTTTTAGAATCGATATATTGCTATTGGTTCTTAGCTGTGTAACTTATGTAGATTGTATGTACAATATAAAACCGTAACCCTGTTCTCTAGGGAAATTCTCTAGTCCTTATTGCGGCTGCGGAGCTCATGTTCGTAAAATGTGTCTCGGTCTCAATACGTCCCTTTGTCACAACACTATTTCGGAGAATATTTTGGAGAAATAGTTTGGGGCTGTTTTATTGAAAACTATTTATTACGATTTATAAACAGAAACTATGATGATACTGGAATGTACATTGTATTTTAAGACTTAGTTCAGTCCGATGATGAAATACTTGATAAAGTTTATTTTTTACTAATAACTGCCCTCGGGTCGCTTCGGTAAACCGGTATAGGTTTAGTACTCACACTGGAACATAATATAAGATTCTTTAAATTGAATTATTTTTTTTGTAACCCCTATAACCTTTTGTAATATCTATGTATTTTTATTTTTAAAAGATGTGCTGAGGAGTTTCTTTAGTCTTCTTTCTTTTCTCCGTGACACAGCACCTTTCCGAAAAGCCAAAAAATGATGTGCATATGTGATACCTATATGGATAAATTATTTTGAAAGTAACATTAAATTTTAACGCAAGCTTACCACGATACATCAGTGAAGTTTTTGAGATTATCCGGAACAAACGCTAAGGACACTAAAGAAGAACCAACAAATACTACCTACTTATTATTTGTAGTCTGACTTATTGTAGAAATATAATTTTCTGCATTTTGATAATTAGGGTGAAAGATAAATAAATATCTACATAGTGAATTTTTTGTTGCACAGTGGAAGGTGGATCTGACGAGATGCCGGCGAAATCTGGCGCGGACCCCAGCACGGAGCAGAAGGAGAAGCTCATTGCCGCTGTCAAGAAGGAGGTCAAGCAGTTGATGGAAGAGGTAGATATCGCTATAAAGGTGATCGCATATTTATCAGCATCACACGCGCATCACGCGCCATGAGCGCGTATGCGGTACTACAGTGCTGCGCGTACGATGCTGACAAATGTGCGATCATCTTTATTACTACCTGTAGTCTTTCGACCTTATTCATAAACAAAGCTATTTTAAACGGAAAATCATGTTGCCAATAATTTTTTCTCATACCAAATAAAACAATGGTGTACCATTAAAAACAAAACAATAAAAGTTTTTTGTGATAACACTAATGATTGTCAAAAGATAACTATAAATTTTAAAATTTGAAACATCCCCGACAGTTTTATTTTCTAAGCGAATGTTATAAAACTACATTATTTCTGAGTGTCAAAGGCTATTTATTATTTAATTAGTTTTCAAACAAAAAACCCACATCATAGTCGGTTCATTCGTTAGTTCGATTAGGAGCTACGACACCACAACTATTTGTACACACACAGTGACACACACTCATACACACACACACACACACACACACACACTCGTCTTTTTTCATCGGGAGTTAAAAACAAAGAATAAGGAAAACGAATTATCAAACAGGACAAAAAGGGGTGTACCACGTAACTGTTTTCTCAGCTGTTTTTTATACAGACAAGTCTTAGATAAGTATTTATGCAGCCAAGAATTAAATAAGTACTAAGATAGTGGGTATCTATCTTGAATTTTACAGTTTGGTCACGTTCGGTTTCAATGTTGGAAAGTCAATTACAGTTTCATGGCTTACTTTAGCCGACAACGCGTTAACCCTGTCAGTGTTAAGTGTACGGTGGCGGTCGCCACATAATCCATTTCGTATCTATTGATGAAAAAAAGTTTCTATTTTATGTATTTTATACAATCGTTAACTTGGCGCTTATGTGTAACAGTCAGCAAAAGAGTTATGTATGCCAGACAAGATACAAAAACGCTCCATAAATATGTTAAGTCCCAAATCCGTTAAGTCACACCTTATGTATAATATATAGGAATCATTTTGTATCATGATTTTAAACTTAACTCATCGTGGACTAAACACATTTTTTTATACGGATACTCAGTTTAGCCGTGACCACGATCCATGCAACTAGGTCGAAATATCGGCGTAAAAAATGTATATCGTGATTCGTGAGCACTGAGCACCCGTATCTTAGTATTATAAAAAAATTGTATTATGTCCTGTATACCTAACTCTTTTGCTATGTATCAACAATAAGCTAAGCTTTGTGGCAGTCATGAAAAAGGAATGAAAGAAGGCCAGGACTAGAACTAAGTATAGATAGTAAGTATAGATTATGATGACATTTTATCTTATATAAAGCGTTCAACTTTGCTATTATACGTCGCCGCGTCGACTGCATTAAAGTAATCTATGTGTAGACACGGTCGTCACTATAATATTGGGAGGGACACATTAAAAGGATTAACTAATAAAATAGTTTTATCTTTATACGAGTGCTTGGTTTAGAGGTCACACAAGGACCTCTTTATATTCTCGGACAATGTAATAAGCGAAGCGGAGTAAGAAGTCTGGCGGTCAGACGACCGATGACCAACGTAACCAGCAGTCGAAAGGTTTCAAGAGGGTATTATTAAGTAGTGGAATTGATTCTTTTCTTAAACCAGAGGTATCATAGGTAAAGTCTAGTATTGAAGTAAATATTTTTTATCGTTCCTGTTATTTTTTTTTATCTCATTTATTTTGTTAGAGCGGTAAAGTTTCAAAAGAAGTGCTATGAACTGTATTGTATAGCCATTAGTTACGAACTCCCAAACCGATATTGATGGCAGTTTCTCTAATCTCCAATAAATAGTTAGTATTCGGTTGGCCGGCAGCCGGGTTGGAATGGCTGTATTTTGTACGGTAATCGTCCATTTGGTCCAGGGGTCCGTGGCTAAATACCAGATGTTTGACAAATAAAATTCACGGAAGTATATTAGTAGGTAAGTATAATACTTTTGAAAAGAAAATTATCACGTCAACGTTAGCTTATTGAACTTACAACTTCGGAACCCTACATTACATGTGGCCAGACTCATAATTGACCGGTTTTTATTTGTATAGATTATGTTATTCAATGGTTTCTAAGTGGTTGCAAATAATAAGTGAAAACGTCGTTCTTTGAACGGCACAGCAGCTGTTGTTTAGATCTGAAATCTGCTACGCAAACTGTAACTGGAGTTGTAGCTTGATCGACGACTCACGCCCCAACTCAGAGTCACTAACGCTTTCTTTATTCGCTCCTTAGTAAAGAATTACCATACAAATTCTATACTAAGGAGTGATTTAAGTAACCGTTAGTGACTCTAAGTTGCAGGGAGTGCGGACAATATGCTTTAACACAAAGCCTAAAGGGTATGCTCGTGTACACAGATCTCATAATACTGTCTATTGTCTGTGTTAAACTACTTACGGGCGATCCCTCCGTGTGTTTTGTTCAACTATGAAGCTGTTTGTTTGAATATTGTATCGTAGCATTCGTGATACGGTCCGTTCGGATACAAAATGGGATTTATTATGTAAAATAACAAGCAAATGCTTTGAGCTGCGATAAGTAAAGCCATCCATTATTCCAGTACACGATGTAGGCCTTTTGCACGAGAGAGTTGACGCAGAGATTAAACTGAATTTCGGGTTCAGAATTATTAAAAATTTTGTATGAAAAATTTTCACTGAATTGACTGAAATTCTGTCTGAAACTTATGAAAATGGAAAAAATAATCAAGCAGCTTATTTTACATTGAATTTAGTGTAATATCATATCAATAAATAGTAGATAAGATAATAAGTAATCGTTTAAAAATGAAGAAAATTGCAACAAAAACAGCAAAGCCTGTGGCTAAGTAGGCACTTAATAATATTATTTATTGTAATAACGATGGCTTTTTTAGCTTTTTATTAACTTGTTCCTATGTTTATAAATTATCAAAACAGGTACCTACCGATACTGTTAAAACATGTATAAATTTTATGTGTAGGTAGTGAGGCTCGTACCCAATGATATTATATATTAAAAAGAGGCAGATATGTCATAAACGCGCGCGTTGTGTGACTCAAAAAGTTCCCAATTGGGAACTCTTATTCAGGTGAAGAAAGAGATAGCGATGTAGTTTTGACGCGAGAACGATAAAGACGTGCGATAAAGCAATAAAGCGTGCCTTGCGGACATCGGAACAGATTTTTCGGTTGATTTGTAAGGGCATAACGTATCTATATTTATTTAAACATCATTGCTCGTACCCATCTATGATCGTACCTATTTAATATCTACGCCAGGCCATACAAAGCATTTTCCTTTGAAACTCTATCTTTGTGCCTTGTACCAAAAATTGCATACTGTAAAACATTATTACGGTATCCTCTGAAGAAAAGAATAGTTTTCTTTATCGATGCTCATATCAAAGCGATTTTAATATCTTATTTACGTAGACAACGTTAAAGGAAATTGCAGGTAAAGGAAGCGTAGCATCCTATGTTTTCCTTTTCGCATTATAATACCGAAGAGATTTGTTATAGGAATAAAAAGAATTTACGAAGTAAGATAAATAGAGTAAAATAAATCGAAAATATTATTTAAATTTCTATGTTCCATATATTACAATAAGTTGTCATTAAAGAGAATGAGTTACATTCTACAATACCTAAATAGGTAAGTTAACAGTGCCTGTGTTATCAATGGATATGTAGGTTGTCACGGCCTTTGCCATGTCAACACGGTATGTACCTATGTCCCTGAAACTAGGATGACACGATAGTAATAAACGTTACTTCTAAACTACGTAATATAACGACTGGGCTGAGTTTATGACTTCAATTTAGACTTTCATGGTCTACTCTACTTTATCCTTTAAAACTCATTCAAACGTTGATTAATACCTTCTAGACTAGAGCCACTCTCGTGCCTTTTGTGTTAAAACATTAAACTAAGTTTATTTATTGTATTCTATACATTTCTGTAATTATGCCAATAGTGGTTTACAGAATGTGAAAAAAGTATGGCTGCTGTTGTTCGCACTTTTTAACCGACTTCAAAAAAAGGAGGAGGTTCTCAATTCGACTGTATTTTTTTATGTTTGTTACCTCAGAACTTTCGACTGGGTGAACTGATTTTGATGATTCTTTTTTTAATTAAAACTTGGTGCTTGTCGTGTGCTCCCACTTAAATTTGAGCGAGATCTGACAATGGCATCTATGTCAAAAGCATATAAGTCTTAAATTTGCATTAAGTATGTGCGCGACAAATGGACGAAAAACTCAATATCACGCCAACCGATTTGGATGATTCTTTTTTTATTGGATGTACTTCATTTGAAGTCGGCTCTTTTTTGTTAAAATTTTAGATTATTACGTTTAGATTGATGCAGACGTATACATACTCGTATATAGACTAAATTGAATTACATTACAAATAATAGTTATTACATCCAATTCATATTTGGAAAGTCGAAGCAACTTCACTATTATCGTTACTGGAGTTTAACTCCTTTAGAATCGATTTTCATATTTAAGCCCGCGGTATGAAAATTTATAAGCAGGAAAATCAAACTTTCTCCGTTACGATAAGCGTTATGTGCGTTATGCATTATGTTTTATAATTCGTAACACAGAATCTATTGACAGAATGATCTCGCACCTTCAGTGGAAAAAAAGCATAAAATGAAAATTGCAATTTTACAGGGGAGCAAAAAAACTGTTAAAATATCAGTAAGCAGTCAAAGGAATTTGCATTACTTTTTCTTGCACAAAACTGTCAAGATTAATGATAAAAATTTAAAAAAATTGAGCATATGCAGCTTTTGTCCCTCTTTCAAATCATATTAATAACTAAAATTCAACGTAAGACGACTTATGCTTTTTTTCCACTGAGGTTGCGATCTGTCCATCTTTTCGGGCTCCGGCCCCTGGGTCTCTTGCCATCCATCTTTCCAGTTATCATAAGCTTCAAAGCTTCCAAGTAATTGCTGGGTTGAAAATCTTACACTATATCAAATCAATTTCTAATTTCAATGTTTCTATTCCACCAGGCTGTGACCCGCAAATTTGTCCACGAGGAGAGCGGTGGTGTCACGGCTCTCTGTGGGGCGGTGGAGGCGTGTCTCGGCCAGGGCTTGCGGCGTCGAGCTCTGGGACTCTTCAAGACCAGCTCTACTACTGCGCTGCTGCATAAAATTGCCAAGGTAAGTCGCAGTGCACAATATTATGATGCAGATCTAACTTGGTTGGTTATTTGTCAAAGGACATTGATAAGGGGTCAATGTCAGTATCAAAATTATGTCATAGGATACTTTGACACCAATCCGCACTGGAGCAGCGTGGTGGAGTATGCTCTAGGCCTCCTCAAGAGGAGAGACCCGTGCTCAGTAGTGGACCATTAATGGATTGAAGCCAAGCCATACTTTGAAATGTCGTCGTTTCATTTAGAAGCGACCATGACATCATCAGCACCTTCCAGACATTAGCCAGGCAGTATCAAGTAAACCAGTCAAAATATTTTACTCTTATAAGTCATAATAATTATTGTAGCATTAGACTTTGGGCTGGCCAGGCGTACTCCGCACTTTAGCTATTAAGTTGCGAGTGGCTTTTCTGTATCTGTACTCTGTGCTTTAGGTCTTTGGGTCCTCAACCATCCTCAACTAAGTAGAGTTTCACCTATATCAAAATGACACTTACGACATAGCGTATGACAATGGCTAAGAAAAATTTATTTAAAGACCTTGTGTTACAGTATCTAAATGATTTATGACCAACTCGAAATAGAACTGGAGTTCGCTAATTATATTTTGATATTTGTATAGCGTGCCAAGTGCTACAGAGGCCATTTAATTTAGACGAATTGGAAGCCCTAAAAATAGGCATATTTTTAGGACTCCATAGTCAAAACTGAACTCTTATAGTTTTGCCACAGATATAGCCAGAATAGCGTAGAGACCCCTTGTGCTAGGAAGCTGTAATTTGGCATGGATTGATATACATATTTATTATGTTTATAAAGATGTAGAATTAAATCCATACGATCCATCCAATCCATCCATCCAATTGACGACCCGTGTGGCGCAATGGTTACCATGCCGGATCGCCGCGCCAAGGGTTCTGGGTTCGATTCCCAGCGAGGCGGAAATTTGAATGATGAGTTTGAATTTCTGTTCTTGGTCTGGGTGTGAATGTCCTTGTCTTGTGTGTTGTCCATGGCACCCACGACACAGGGAATCCTAGTGTGGGGCTATGAGTGTGAAGCGTTATTTATTATTTTATTTATAAATCTTTAAAACATTTTTATGGTGGATAATCCTACACTACGGACATTATGATTATGGTAAAACCTTTTACTTGGCGAGGAGACGCACCCGAGGTCAGTAGTTCATTGCCCGAGATATACAACATAATATCGGTTGAAGTTATAGAAAACAGATACTTATTCTGAAATGTAATTGTAATGTAATACACTTACTCGAAATTACAGTCTGTTTGCTAAGGAATGAGAAAAGTAATGATAGACTTAAACTTTCATCGTAATTATACCTATAATGTATATTCAATTTTATTGCGAATACAGAATGAAATAATCTTCACTTTAACACGCTCACTGCGTTAGTCAAATTTGATGACTTTCAATGGGTGCGGTATGGGGTCTATTATATCCGAAGCACGAGTTGGCCCTGGTGCGTTGCTGGGTCGAAAAGACCTTTTGACTTGCATCTGTTTAGGAGGACTTTTCTTCATAGGTATAATGATTACAGCATATTCTTTTATAGCAATATATTGACAGATAAACACTCAATAAAAGGCTAGAATCGTAGGTAAATGCACTGAATGGTTTGTTTGCAAAGAAAGGGATTACCTGTCGGTTCTTTACAACCCGTTATCCGCACTGGTTAGTAAAAGTGTCGATAAATTTTTAGTGTTGTGGATGATAAAAAAACATCGATAGGGATAAAATAAATGCTGGTTGAATAATTTTGTATACCAATATTTGTATTCAATCACTATGAGCTATACTGGTTAATGGTGTGGGTAAATCTGGTGGCTGGAAGTTGATGTCTGAAATTCATAGGACTTGTAATGTGTGACCATTTGACGGGGTAGTATATTACATTATCAGATATTATGTACCTGGTCTGGCCATAAATACTGTTACATAAAAACTTTTCTTTTTTTCAGCTTTTTAATTATTTTGAATTTGGAACACGTATATTATTTTAAAAACTTCTTTCGATTTCGCGCCATTTCACATACTTTTTCGTGTTCATTATCAAATTACAATATGGAATGGGGTGTTAAAGAAAATAGGATTGCAGTGATCGCCTTGCACAAAGTGGGTATGGAGCCGTCGGTCATATTCCAGACACTTCAAAAGCTTGGTATCAGCCGTATGTTCGTATATCGTACAATCAACAGATACAACAACACTTCGTCTGTCGAAGACCAGAAAAGATCGGGGCGGCCGCGTGCTGTTAGAACTACAAAGGCTGTTAATGCTGTTAAAGCCAGAATTCGTCGAAACCCCATTAGGAAGCAAAAAATCTTATCGCTAGAAATGAAGATTCCCGCTAGGACTCTGTCGCGTATTATAAAACAAGACCTGAAGCTCGGTGCTTATCATCGACAGGACATGCCCTAAATCAATCTTTACAATTAAAGAGAGTGGATCGATCAAAACGCCTTCTGTCGCGATACGCAGGTTAAGGCACAGAAATATCCTCTTTACCGATGAAAAAATTTTCACGATTGAAGAACACTACAATAAGCAAAATGATAAAGTGTACGCTCACAGTTCTAAAGAAGCTGCTCAAGTGGTCGGGAAGGTACAACGTGGTCATCATCCTGCGTCAGTGTTGGTTTGGTGGGGCGTGTCGTATCAAGGAGTCACAAAACTGCATTTTTGTGCAAAAGGAGTGAAAACTTCAGCCAAAGTGTATCAAGATACAGTCTTGGATCATGTTGTGAATACACATTGAGTCTCTTAAAAAATCTTTGGAGCAAGCAGTGGCGAAATTTCCCTTGGAAACAGTGCGTAAATCCATAGATTCGTGGCTAAACAGATTAAAGGCCTGTATAAAAGCCAAAGGTGGCCATTTCAAATAGAAATTTTTTGCTAAGACTTTAATAAATATGTAGGTATAAATTTTATTAATATTACATTACTTCATTTAAAAAAAAAGCATTTTCATTTGTAACAGAACTTATGGCTGGACTAGTTATTATTTTTTTGGGAAACCTTTGCTTATTCTATTTTTCTTGGATTTTTGCCCGTCACATGATTTAACAACATTTTCCTGAATCGCTTCATATTACATTAACTGTCTCTTCATATTTGCATAAAAACTCATCTAACCACAGGGACCTCACTAGTCCAACTTGCATGTAATCTAGTGCGGCTACCGGGTCATCGGGCATCGGGTCGTTAAGAACCGATAAACGCACTAGACGTAAAAAATTTCGTTTCAGTCGGCACCGGGTCGTAAGAACCCGATGTAATTTTTTCGTATTTATATTACCTATTTAACAAGGCAATTCCAAAACACTAACCATCTCATTCGTATTCATACGGAGACCAAAGATATCTGTCCCGCACCAGCGGTTGGAACAGTAATTTTTGCCCCGCACCGGAGGAAAGATGACCATCGGATATAATCAACCCGCTACCGCACCGAACGTGTTAAAAGTATTGTTAAGCAAAAGTTTGGCAAAATATTTTAGGTATTATTTTCTATTGATGTTATTTTGTTTGGGGGCAATTTATTTTTTTGATATTGTTATAATATAAGTACCCGATATTATCCCGAAGTTCTCGGCCATTTAATAAATAACTGTTTGTGAAAGCATCGAGCAGCATTTTGAGCCTTTATTTGTGAAATCCCTGGCCCTTCCAGAAAGTGAAACTATGTCAAACCAACGTATCTGGCATAATGGTGTAAACAAAAGGCTGTGGAGCATTGTACTTCAACAAAGCAGTTTGTTTCTTAGTTGTTGTTAGCTCAAAGAAAGTGATAGTCATCTACTTATTTCAGTTAGCATTATATAATTATTATGTACTTATTTGTGAGTAGGTTTATAGGTATTGGCAAAAAATATTGTCGATATCATTTTAAATCCAAGGGATATAAAAATACCGGGTTTACGCGTTTCTGGAAATTATCTTTAAATTCTGTATTGGTGCTGGACTCGGTGTAAGTAATCGCATGAACTAAGCTTGTGAGGGTAGCTGGATGACTGTTGCCACGGTAAAGATATGTATGTGTACTGTGCTGTTGCTATGCACAATTCCACAAACCAATGAATGTTTGTGATATTTATTTAAACCTGGTTTAATAGATAGGGTACATCCTTCCATCCCGGGAAATAAGCAATTTCAGTTATCCATGCTTAGACTGCTTTCAGGCCATTGGCGAAGCTCGGGTTGTTAGTGATTAATAATGCAATGCTTACAGTTTTGCGAGTTTTTTTTGGGTGTGGAACTTTTACTCAATTTAGACATTCCGGGCGTTTAGGCGGGCGGTTACGATGCTATAATACGACGATCACAGTAGCCAGATGACCCTAATTCTGTTACAAAGACAGGCTGGAATTCTTACCAAATGTAGTCAAACATAACAACTTTACGTAGCTATGACTTTCCGTAGAAGGGTGCGTAGAGTGACGCGCTGGCTATCTAATATTCCCAAATAGAATTTTTGGTAGAAGTTTTGAGATTTTGGTTCGCACGCAATTTCTGATCCTCTCTTTACACAATACCATAGTTTTAAACTGCCAAATCTTGGCGAAAAATATAAATGTTGTTGATATAAATGCTCAAAGTATTCGTATATATTCGAATAAGTTAATTACTCCAATATGTTTACTAGTTTTGATAGCAAGTCTATCTATGTATCTCCCTTTAGTTTTGTATCGCAATCATGGCTAAAGTCATGTTTTCCCTCGTCATCCATATCATTAGGTGACGGAACCCCGTAACCTGTAACCACCATTTACCTCTCTCACATCCCCTTCCCTGTGATTCGCTCATCCTCTCATGGTCTTATTGGGAGCGAAGAGTTTTTATTTCTTTAAGTTAATCTCTACAACACTAAATCGGAGTTAGAGGTTATCATAAGTTACTAATTATTTTGAATCACTTCTTGAGGATCTAACTCCACTTTACGATCACCGTCAAAGGCTATAGCAGCTGTGTCCTGTTTGTATCGTTATGGAATATTTACTAGGGTCAGAACGGCGGCTATAGCCGGTTGCGTCTTATTTGAATGTCTTGGACTTATTCGCCAGTGACGAGGTGGTTATAGCAGTTCATACAAAATTGTAGTGTCAAAACAGTGTAACCTATTTAGTGTCCGCGAACGTATTGAATATATTAAATTGTATGTGTACGTAAAACAATTACTAATCTATGCTTATCTACTTAAATATATTAAATTGTATATCTACGCAATCAGTATCACCCATATTACAGTGAAGTGAGGTTATACTCTAGGCCTAAAGGAAAGGTAGGTAATATCGGTTGTTTGAGAAACTTTCCGCTCTTGTATAGATCAACTTTCAGTCCAATGATGGAAATAGTTTGAGATAGAAGTTTGTACATATATTTTAGATATTTCTTCAACTATCTGCATAATAATTCTCAATTTTCTAACTTCGATTGACTAGATATTATTTTTTTATAACTGTTGTCGATAGGAAAAATACATGTCAATAAATAAGTGGGTTTTGAGAAGACAGTTTTTTTTGTTAGTTATTCACTTAAAATAAATTCATTCGGGCTTCATTGTCATAATAACAATAACGATCTTTTGACTTGATTTGATTTTCAATGGAATTCAATTAAAACGTTTCCACAATAACTGCATTCGATTCACGATTCATGTATAAGTCCTATTATCGCATCATTCAATTTAATCAATGGTTTTAAGCAGGTCATCTCACTATCAAGCTTGACTAACAGTTGTCAAATGTTGTCTTTTAATTTATCCCTACTATTGGTCTAAGATCCAGCAAGAAATATATACCCTCTCATGTGTTTAATTTTTCAAAAATCTAATGATCCAGTTTTAATGACGTGGATGACTTCAAGAAAAGAGTGAATAGGCTTTTATTAAGTTAGTGCGCTCACCATCCTGGACCATATCTTCACTTACCATCAGGTGGGATTATGGTCAAGCATTAACTTATTTTATGTAAAAAAAAAAAAATTTCATCTAAATCGGCCCCGAGACTGACCACTTTTCGCTATTCTTCATAGTTTAGTAGATAGAAAATATTTAATTAACAATTTTATGAATTAACATTGTCTGTACGCGATTTTATTAGGCAACCTGTCAGCCATATACATATAGATATTTATATCTAGCATATATTGTAGATTATTTTTAATAAACACATGAGGGTATATATTTTTTGAGCCGGGTTTCGCACTATAATGTTAATGCAACATTTATAATAAAGGATGTGTTCATTTTACCGTCACATAGTATCGACGCACCCGCACCTTTCCACGTGTTGCACATACGTAAACACTCGTACACTTGTAAATACAATGAACTGTAGAAACACTTACGGCTTACTTTTACAACAGAAACGTTTTAGACTCAGGGAAATTTGAATACATTGGAATAACTGACTTCTTATCGTTTCTTTTACCTGCATATAAGTACGTGGAGCAAATAATTAAAGCCAAGTAACTAGAAACCTGATCATAGTGATCGATTAAAAGCAAGCTCAATCCTGATTGGTAACATTATAAATAGGTATATCTATTCAATTAATTATCCAGTAACGAGCCGTGTGATGGTGCGATTTATACATTTTGTAAATAATTGTCTACTATACTTACTATATAATTATATACATAATAAAAAAAATTAAGTAGGGTTTTGGCGGAATATTAGACAGGTAGAGTACAGGTAACTAAATAGGTAGTACGGATTTTTTTATGAAGCTTCTTGGCTTGATACAGTACTCTTCATTACGTTGATATACCTACCTATTTAACGCTATTAGTATACGTACTCGTATCATATACCAGCAGAATATTGTGTATTAAGCAGTATTTTTTATTGTATTATTACTTGTTTTCCGATGCGAGGTCATGTTATAATACTTTTATTCATTATTTAAATTGCGACGACTCTACTCAAGCTTCCATCATTTTCAAACGTAAGCGAACATGAATAAAGTTTAGAGAACTAAAATGACACAGCAATGACAGCAATAATATTTTGGTAAATTGAACAGAAAAGGTTCTAGGGACGTCAAAGAGGGATATATGATAAATAAATCCTTTATGTTTTGTAAGAAGGATATACGAGGACCTTCGTCAATTTAGCTAGTTCTTATACATATGCCAATGTAAACTCAGTCCCGTGCCGGTCGCTTTCAATATCACTCTAAAGGCATTCCCTCTGGCCTCTAGTGCCTTTATTTTCTTTCGAATAACATTGCATAATGGGCTTAAGCAAAAAAATTTCTTTAAATATTTATGAAGTCCGGTCTTATCGCCTCTGAGTATTATAATTGTAAATGTAATTTGGTTAAATTATTAATCTGATAGAAGGATGTTTTGAATGAAGACAAAAATTGTAAGAGTTTATTTGGAAAGCTGGAGACATCAAAATTCAATAATAGGTACATATCTGTTGCCATGTAAATAAGGACTACACTTTGTAACACAAACGATGATGAGAATTTAACTAGTAGGTAATCCTATCTGCTCAATAAAAGGCTTTGGCATCGATTTTTGAGCGATTTCATTTTCGGTTCAGAGGATGGTTGGATTATATGTACGTAGCAGATAAATATTTGGCCCGTAAGATACTGGTTTTCAACCATATCTTACTATTGAGGAACCTTGCCCCTGGAGTATTCACCAGCCAGTTTTTCTAGTGAAAATTGGCGCATTGCGTATTGGCCAACAGGAGCTTGTATCACTAAAAGTCTCTGGCAAAAGTTAGCTCTTTGCTGTCTTTGCTTAGCTAAAGCTTTGCATATCACCACAAAATCGAACTTGCATAAATTCAATTGATTGTGTTATGGTACGCAGAACCTCTTTTCTTCAATATATAAGGTAAGGTAACCACATTACAAGGACGTTGTTATATCACTTTGACACGAGTCCTAATCCAGTCCATAATCCTCTATTTTACACTATACAGAATCTATTTGTACGATGGATTACTACAAGCAATACATATATATACGAGTAAGTATATAAGCATATTAATTTAATTTACTATTATAATCACGTAGGCTCTAGGCTTAGTTGTTTGCTTGATATATTAGGTTCTCAGGTAGCTCCATTAATATTTAGTTGAGGTATAGTATAGGCACCTAACTAAATAGGTACCTATACCTAATATAGTACCTATATGTCACGTTATTAAGAACCTCCTCGTAAATTTTATTTCAATTATGTATCTGGTTTTAATAAATTTTTGTAATCTAAAATAAAGGCTGTCTAAAAACATAATATTTATTAAAAAATTGTGTGTGTCAGCTCCAACGCACGACCGGACTTTACTCCTTACGAATAATTAAAAAATATAAAATATATAGATTATTACATGAGGGTAAATGAACGCATTTTTTACATTACTGAAAGCATGTTTGATACATTTATTTATATTAATATTATTAATTATTTAATTTAACGTGACGTTTTTATTTACACAAATTTGCACTAATAGATTCTGTGTTATGAATTACAAACATAACGCATAACGCACATAACGCATAATGTAATGGTGAAACTTAGATTTTACTCCTCATAAATTTTCATACCGCGGGCTTAAATATGAAAATCGATTCTGAAGGAGTTAAACTCCAATAACATCGAGAAAGAAAATATTCCATAGAACGCGTGTGTCACATAAATTCGTAACACTCGGAGGTAAAATTAATTAATACTTCCTTCCCGCTAACTTACAACTATCATTTTATCTATGTTGTGGTAACGAGTAGGAAAGTTGTGTAAAGCGCTTTTACTCCCAACTTTCTGTAACGAAGTTGCGGTTCCCCAACGAGTCCAATTAGACTGCTTGTTCTGTGTTGTGTAACTATTGTAACTACAGAGATAGTGGTTCTTTATTACTCATCATTTATTTATTACTAGAGGCCCGTTCTACGGTCGAAATTCGACCCTAATTCAATGTGTAATCATAATAGCTGTTTTAATTCTGATGTATTTATCTTTTTCTTTTTTATATGTTCATTGGATTGTAACCATTTCTGAGCGAACGATATAATTTAATCGTTTATTTGTAATTAGTGGATAATAGGCTTGTTTCCACTAAGAATAAATCGAATGGCTTAGAGTTTCTAATGATTAACCATGAAAATTAGTAAACAAAAATGCAGCTTTTCTATTAAAATAATAAAAGATTAATAATATTTTTGGAAAATAAAATCGACAAATTGAGGCGTTTAATCACGTGACATTAAACATCAATCAGTGAAGCGCATGGAAGCGTGACGTCACACCTCGCGAAACACTACGTTGTAGCTGTCATTTTCGTATAAAATGAACAGGTTATTTGGAGTTTTCAGCAATTCTCGTTAAATTAATACAGTTCGTTTTTAGTTTAATCTTGAAAGACAGATATAATTTGCTATGGAATCAGGATTTAACAAAGCAAACGGCAGTAATTTGCCCAAAATTGACGCCGTTATGCTTGGCAAATTTTTTGCAATAAACACCGACTTTTGTTCATCGGAATTCCGTAATGCTAAAACTTCTGTGTAAGTATAATGTGAAGAACAAACAAAGTTTACCCATAATATGATACTCTGTATAATTAATCATATCGTTTGGCAACTAAAAAAATAAGAAGAGTATGAATTATCACATTTTATAAAACGAAAATAATATTTTAACTCAAATAAATCATAAAACCCTACTCAAGTCATAACATTTTATAGGTTATGTGTGGTATATTATGGTAGATTTTGCAAAATTCATTTCTTTTACTATACCTACATTTATAAATAGATACATCAAGTTGTGTTTATTACTTACATCAAAATGATCTTCACAGAAATAAATTGTGGAATCAGTTGATAAAGTAAGAGCATCTTGCCTCCTTGCCATATTTAACCACTTTCTACGTATTTGTTTATTGTTTGGAACGTATATGAATAATTTGTTTGGCGTTTTTATCGTTGTACTTTTACATTGGGGCACTATACAGTATTTATAATACGAGGAATTCATTATTTATTAAAAAACACAATTGACTGTCATACACAAACACGGCTGTTTCGCGAGGTGTGACGTCATTCAAAACGCCATGACAGTCTAAAAACTTTTCATTTCTAAAAACTCAAAATACTAATGTAAAAGACTTATTTTTCTTAGAATAATATATTTTTGGGGTGAAATAGATGCTAAGCTATAGTTTTAAACTAATTTCCAAATTTTGTCAACTAGCCTATTGTTATTAGACTAAAATGTGGTTTAATTGTAAGTTTTCACTGTACTGTAGTTGTTAAATAAATCATCATCATAATATGGGGATTAAATTAAAAAAAAACAATATGTATCCACGCTTCCCCACTGCTTTTTGAATCTTCCCCGTTTACTGTATTTTTGAAGATTTTATTTATAAAAAAATATTCCAGTATGAAAACTGAACAAATAAGTAAGTACCTTACATCGTTCTTCCCTCTGTTTTCTTGACCGGTAAAGCATGGTGTTGCCCATGGTGTTGCTGAGGTTCATGGGCCATGGACACCACTTACTGTTAATTTAATGATATTTATTATTTAATTTATTGTGATTGATTTCGATAATATAATCATATTTTAGGCCTTTAAATGTTACCACTAATACTTTATACATAAGTTTATATTAATTTATAATTACATAGTGTCAACTTCCCTATTGCCCATGTTTCATCTATTATATTAATACGTGAAGGAAAATCTTTTGTACCCCTTTAAGAATAATAGAGCCACGAAGAAGTCTGATTTTTTGTATTGTTAAAGTTTGCGTCGAGAAGAAGTGCCTGTGTTAAAATTACAATTATTAAAGAATATACTAAAGAACATTAAAAAATTATAACAAGAAGTCACTTTTAGGTAATACATTGAAATACGGTCGAATTTTGACCGTCGAGCGGGTCCCTAGTTCTATTAAAAGCGTAAACTTGCGTCTGAAGCTAATTAGAGACCGAGTTGTTGTTGCCGGGAGATACACGAGTAGATAATTGTTGTTGTGGAAGTTCTTTCCGTAATTGAATGTGGTTTTTCAACGAAAGAACCTGCATTTGTTGTCCTTTAAGGAGCAAATGAAAATTTTTATATTTACTAGTACTCATAGTGTAGTAGGTACCTACCAGTGACAGATTTATATTTTTTATCAGTGTAGGCCAATTTATTTCCGCCGCCCCATGTACCTTTCGAAAATAGTAATTTTCCATTCATAGTAAGGAAGGCACTAAGTTAGTCACTAAGAAATTGCGTAAAAAAACAAGAATTACAAGATTTTTTCGGCACTTTTTAATAGCAAAATCATCTATAATAATTATCGTCCGAAATCTGCCGCCCCTAGGACGCTGCCGCCCCTAGGCCGCGGCCTATACGGCCTATTGACAAATCCGGGACTGGTAGGTAGGTACCTATTATAAAATAGTAGTAAGCAAAACAAAAAAAATTAAAAAAAAACCAGATCCGCTGAAATCGCTAAAAGCCGTTTAGGCTACAGAGCGTGCCAAGAAATAATACATACTTATATACACTCGTCAAACATAACCCTCCATCGGGTGCAGTTGGGTAAAAAGGACTGGTCAGGTCTGGTCAATTTAGTTTATGTCAAACAGTCAACGTCTAAAGGCTGATTGATGGTTTGATGGATGGATAAAGTAAAACATTAAGGGTTATGTTTTTCGAGTGTATGTATGTATGTATATTTTTTTGGCACGCTCTGTAGCCTAATTACTGTTATTTCCTTTAAACCAAATGGGAGCATAATGTAATGAACGTGATACTCGTATTATGATTATTTTTGAACCACAGATTCAACTTAATTAACTAATATGTGTTTTATACTCGTAGTATGTTACCATTTTTTTGTTCAATACTAACTAGGTGACATATTATATTTACAAATCGATTAACTATTATATCGTTGCTGAGTTTATATAATATAGTAACATAACATCATGGCTCACTGGCTAAAAGCTAATTAGCTTAACACACACGCTTTCAAGCTCCCACTGTGATTGTTTTGCTTTTAGTAACAACTTCGAGGACATTTTTTTAAATGAACATCTTTTTAGTCATATTTTTATTTTTTATAAAATAATTAACTATTGTAGTTACCTACCTACCCAAACACTAACCTTAAAACTCACGCTTAGCGCTCACTATCTTGGGCATCGCCACTAAAATATCGTTTGGGTTTTGTAGACTTGAAATATAGAAAAGCTGATATTTTTATGTGTAACTAGAATTAGTTACAAATTTTGAAATATTTACACAAATAACATTGGTCAGAAAATTTTACAGAGAAAAAAAAACAAATTGCTAAGCATTCAACGCTACAATAATTCCAGTTAAATCCCAACAGACGTACCGGGTATTATTCATACGTAATTGTATCAGTTTAGCTCGAAGCTACCACGTGGTATATTGATTTTGTGTCGAGGAACTAGCGCGCCACGCACGTCACGCGTGTACTCATATGTGTAATATAGTACCTACTATAGTAGTAATAGTAATATTTCAACTGTGGTAATACATTTAGATATATTCAATGATGTTTAAATAAATATAGATACGTTATGCCCTTACAAATCAACCGAAAAATCTGTTCCGATGTCCGCAAGGCACGCTTTATTGCTTTATCGCACGTCTTTATCGTTCTCGCGTCAAAACTACATCGCTATCTCTTTCTTCACCTGAATAAGAGTTCCCAATTGGGAACTTTTTGAGTCACACAACGCGCGCGTTTATGACATATCTGCCTCTTTTTAATATATAATATCATTGGATATATTGGTATGAATTATTGTTCTGGCTTGTTAGGTTGGTTTGATGGCTGTAAAGTTGATCTTCGAGGTCAAGGTGAACTTTGTATATCACTGCACTTCCCTCTATCTACATAATATGTAGATCACTGGCACCCTACTTTATCCTATCGGTAATGATGAAGATGCTAATGATTAATGTATCTATTTATTTTCTTTCCACTTTTTATCAACTAGGAATATTACCTATATTGTTTTTCACTTGCATTAAAGAATAACCAATTGAAACAAGGGGAAAACCGCTTTCTTCTTTGATCGTCAACGTGTTGGTGATCATAGATGTAATGGGCGTTTATGAGTGGCGTTCTAGGTACTTGCAATTGACATGTTAATAATATCTCATCAAAAACAATTAGTGAGTGAAATGAGAGTCAAGTTAAAAAAAGAAATGAAATTTTGAATTCTAAATAAGCTAAGAGGCTTCAATAAATGTGCCGAAAATGTTTGTAGGATAAATAGGTCTAGAGTTGTGAAGGGGTCAAAAGCAGCTCGAAATGGTTCTTGTAATATTAGGTACATGGCGCTATTCCAGTACCAGTTCCCTTTTTTGAACTTGGCTGGACACGCTGCCGCGTGTCTAGATCATCACATCCTTGTGTACCTAGAGTACATGTAGAGTACCTAAGTACTAGGCAGATCTACTAGGTGATAGCGGCGGGAGTGTCAAACACAGCGTACCTAATTCTTGAAGCCTCCTTCTAAGTTAAATAATGAAAACGCGGTCGGGTAGCAATACAGATATTACTACTTAGGTTCACTCAATCGTCATCGTTTATTAAATGGCAGGCAATAAATCGTGTTTGAGTAATGAAACGTGCTGAACGTAATCTATAGAAAGGGGAGGATTGATAGTCTAGGACGGCTTTCAACGAGATGAATACTGCCCATTGGAGACTTTACGCACTGTCTATTTTCTTCGAGACGGTAATTACTTGTGTCATTAACATGAAACTTAGTAACGTCTATAACAATTATCTATATGTATACTGGCTGTTGTCCGCAGCTTCGCACGCGGAAATAATTTGGAATAAAATATTGCGACTATAAAAGATGTACGTAAGCTATCCTATCTTTCAAGTTGGATCAAACCCTGGATACCGTTTAAATTAAAGCTGCTTACCGTATTTGTGTAAAATAACTCTATTGTGAATTAAAAATGTAAGGCGCTTAGAAATTGAATTCATGAACCCACTGGGTTGTAATAGGTAGACGGGTAGGTGGAATATAATCATGTATCAATTGGCTCACGGGGTTATTCCCAGGTGAACTTAAGATACTCCTAATAAGCCTGAATAAATAGGTCATAGCTTACTTTTATTGTTTACGGTATGGGTTTTCCATATATTGTAATACTTGCAAAAAGAAGTGAAATCCTACCAAAAACATTTTCATGTAAGGTATTACCAAGACGAGACCATAATGGCTCTACATCAAAAAGTTATCAGATCTCATGAAGAACCAATGTTCTAATTCTACACGCCCTAACTATACAAGTCCTACCTTCACAACGAACACAATGTATGTCCCAATCAATTGGCGCCAATGGGCTTCAATCTTCAATGGATTCCTTCGATTTTGTAAGGAACAAGAGGGCTCGATTTTGAAAATGGAACCTCCCGGGCGGGACCACACATTTTGTTCAATGACCTTAGTCAAAATATATCGCTTGGCCGTTTCGGTACTGTCACATGGATAAGGTAAAAAAATTTACTCAAACTTTACTACTTAGTTAATACTTTATATGCATATTTTTTATTTAGATATTGGTTGACTATCAACCCAACATTGATGTATAACCCAATATAAGGGAAACCTTAGGGCAGAGTATCGTTTAGGGCAACAATAATTTGGTTAAGCAAATTTTCATTAATTTTCTTTGGCTGTTAATATTCAAATAATTTAGGACGCTTCTGTTCCCATTTCCCGGAGTAATTTTTCCTGATTATTATGAAAGGTTTCCAGGAAAAAATAGCTCTACCTAATAGTAGCGAAACTGGCAACAGTTATGATTTTAATAAAAGGATATGTTTACTACAAACATAATAACACTAAATATTAGCCGCTTCAAACAACATAGCACAGAAACTCGTCTAAATTTTACGCTCTAACTTTGCCTTTTAGGTAAAGTTAGAGCGTATTTGTGCTTAGCGCTTTGAAAATGCTTTCATCATTAAGAGGCACTATCAACAAACGGACCTACAAAGCCTCCGGAGCAGAACAGCTAGCACACTTTGTGGAAGGCATTTATTTTATGAACTATTTAGTTTGTGAATCGGACCTACTAATTTTAGAGTCTTGATACAAGTCTTGTTAAGGTTCTCAAAGGTGTGTGAAGTCTACCAATCCGCACTTGGCCAGCGTGGTAGACTGTGGCCTGTACCCCTCACATGGTGAGGAGACCCCGAGCCCAGCAGTGGGCCAATTACGGTTTTTCTTGCTTTTTATGTAATAAAATATTATGTTATCTAATAAATCAACGAATAGTGTTATATTAAATCGATTAAAATTTCTTCATAAATAAAATCGATTTTTACGCAAAATCGAATCGGAATACCATTCCAACATCACTAATTGCATTGACTAAAATGATAGGCGAATTAAGTCTACTTATATCAATTCACTTTGGTCAGTAGATTTAAATCACCTGGGTGCATAGGTGAACAAAGTACACTAAAAGTAGACTTAAGACACCTAGGTGAATTAACTCAGGTGAATAAAGTCAACGGTACCCACCTAAGTACTAAATGTGCAGTTTTATTGACATATACGAGTAATAATTATACTTAGTATGAAAATTATTTAAATTATTATCAGTATCGTCTTATCATCATTATCTTTTGTATTACTATTGAAAATCAGTCAATTCGTGTGTCATCTAGGCATAATTATGTTCTGTCAAAACGGGCTTAAGATATAGCAAAAATGTTTATGAACTCTTTAACTTATTTGGGCTCACTGGATTATTAAGACAAACTTTCTGAAGAAATCACTAAAATGAAGTGGATAGATACATTCCACGATTAACGGATTAGCTATTCTTGGAATTGTTATTTAATTACGCGCTACAGCGGATACTGAACTAATCTTGTTTAGTTGTGGCTAGTACGGTGAAGTTTCCTTGGTTTTATTGTTTAAGTTTGTACGTAGTTAATACTTTTTTACCTATTGCCTTTGTGAACACGAGTAGAGCGGCATAATTATGGAGAGATCTTAGGTTTGTGTACGACCGTTGTATTTCAGAGGATTTTTGTTTTGAAGAGTCATCATCACATTTACATGATATACGTCCCCAGTCGAGAAAGAAACGGAGATTTGGTTTATTAACTTTTTTATTTGTTTCCATATTAAGGAGGATGGTAGGTATCAGGGTAGGCGTTAGGGACGTCAACTGGAGAACTCTCAGGAGTGCGAGGTTCCTCACGATGTTTTCCTGCACTGAAACAAGTGATCATTGTAGAAATAAAAGCAGAGTTTGCGAGGCCATCATTAAAACGAGTAGGTACATGTTGCCAGAGCTTATTTTTTGCTCAACATTGTTTAATTAATTATATTATATTACTAGCTGACCGGCCGAACTTCGTATCGCCTAACAATTAATGAATGTAGTGATACTTTTAACTAAGCTTTAATAGTTTTAGTTGGTCTGGACTGAAGTCAGTTACTGCAGTATCTAATGACATAGTTATACCTAACGCAATCACATAGTCACCTGAATAATTTATGATTTTCGTATTTTTCAATTATATAATTATAAATCTGACACTACGTAGGTAATAAATAATTATTCATTTTTTAAAACGATAAAGAAAATGCTGTGCTTACTGTTATATTAGACAGAGTAAAATTTCCGCTCTCCGCAAAACGGCACGGCCGCGGCGCGGTATTTTCCAGCGCTGAGAAATGTTTCTATCCCGTATATAAAATCGATAATTCTACCGAGTTCAACACCGCTTCACCGACTCACCGTGAACTTGGCATTGTGATAGCAAACAATAAACTATAGGTAGGTATCGATCGAGTCGGTGATGGAAATGCGTTCAGTCTGTGGTTCAGTGTACCTTATTGTAAATGACTAAGGGATAGCTTTCCAAGGAGTTAAGCTTTTCTTAGGTTTTCTTATAAGTTATGGTTGAATAAAATTATTTTCTGTTTTTTAGCGTTCCAAAATAAAATTGGAACTCGTTGTGTCCGTCCATTCGTCCGTCCGTCCGTCCGTCTGTCAGTCCAATAAATGTTTAGTATGTGGTATCGTTGAAAAGGTCTTCCAAAAATATTATGGATCTTCTAAGACCATTTTTGGAATTAGGGGTCCGTTTGCGAAATATTTGGCTTTAAATTGCTAATTTTGGTTAGAGTCAAGTGTCCCCCTTTTTTTTGCATTACGCATCCCCACCCGTCGGGGAACGGGAGGGGTATGTGGGACTACCGGGATAATTCCCGGTATACCCACTAAACAACCCAGCGGCACTCCCGCATCGCCTTTGGTAGCGGGGTTTTGGGAATCGGCATAGCCTTTGCTTCCAGTTCCCCGCCGGCGTTTGCCCGCCTTACAGCGGCGGGCCCTTCACGTCTGACTGTGAGTGCTCGGTCATCTTCGTTCGTCTGGGTGATAAGCGGTGCAATGCGGGCGAGGGAGCCCCCGCGCCTGTCGCCCGCTGCTCATCACCGGGAGGAGAGAGGGTGGTCGACCACCCGCCTTCTCCTGCCTCTCCTTCGGCGGAGAAGTGGCGCGAGAGGATCATTCTCCCGTCACACTCCGCCTCCTCCTTCTGTGACATTACATCTTCACAGAAGGAGGCGACCGCCACCCACGCCTCCTCGCTCCCCAACATGGCATTTACTATAATTTAAAATATACTGATTAATATAAAATATACTCGGTATCAGAAGAGGTTACGTTTATTTCACAGTTAAACTTGATTAGGATTTGAAACGCTTGACATAGACAAACTGACAGATTTAGGTATGTCCCTGGTGCTAAGATGTTGTAGCAAAATATCTTTGCCTGGCTGCTTATTTTTTTAATTACAAATTTGGTCATAGCCGTTGTGGCTCGTCTATTACTTAAAATAATTAAATGTTACGCCAATCATCAAGAGCTGGTTATATCCACTTACTTATTAAAGCGATAACAGATAGGTACAACATCTAACTAGACAAAATAAAATACGAACCCGGGGTCGCTGAGAGTTAATTAATGATTTCAACTTTATCTTTCTTTACTTAGAAAAAGGAAAAAAGGATCGCTCTTTACAAACGGAGTAACTCGAATATTCGTTTGCAGTCCGCTATTAGGTAGATCCTGGTACTTGAAATCTATGAAGCGTGCTTAGACCGCTCAGGCTTGTTTTCCAAAAAACTTGGCTAACGTTTTCCCAGATTCGGCAGATTCACTACCAAGTATTTACCTACCAACTATGTTATACGTAAGTAATAAGTCGTAGAACAACTGTGCAGCCAAATACTTCATTTAATCACAAACTCACCTATCCAGATCCTAGACTAGCTAGCCTATATAGTTTATTTTTAAAACGAAACTCATATGAATTCTGTTGTAACACTGTAACACTTGTAACACATGTAACACCTGTAACATATTACCCATTGTTCCAGCATTGCCCAGAAGCGGCGCTGGTGTCGGCGCGGGTGCTGGCAGCGGAAGGAGCGCCGGCGACTCGGTCAGCTTCCGGAGTGGAGAGGCGGCCGTCAGCTCCTCGGCCTCCGCTCCACAAGCGGGGTTCTGGCTCCTTGCTAGGACATGCACCACCACCACAATCCAGGTTAGACTATGTAGATAATATATTTTTATAAATACACTTCTTTCTAATCTTAATAAAACGCTATTATTTACAGTGTCTCTAGTAAATAGCATGAGATATTATGTATCTTAAATTACATTAGTAGTCGGGTAGTTAATGAGCTTAATTCACGAGGAAGTTTAGTATTGTAGTATTCATACTCGAACATAGAATAATTAGCATAGGAGGACGTGATAGTGCACAAAAATGCATTGTTTAAGCAATTCATTTAAGTGAGATTGTTACTTATCTTATGTCTTTTTAAGATAAGCAAAGCAAAAACAAAAAGTTAAAATCAACAGTAATGTTAATATAATCGTAATATATATTTTTGAAAGAGTGACACTCTAGTTTCTTTGTGCACTGGCGTCACGGCATGCCTAGGCATCCCTCGGCATCACTGCCTCTGCTTGCCAGTGCACACGGGCGGCAAATTTTCCGCGGCATCCATAGGCGCGGGCCACACAGAAAAGACGTAAGACGAAGACGGGGCTCGGACCCGTCGCAGACAGGGCGCCGTTAAAACTTAAAGAAAAGACAAGGAACGGGCGTGACGGTCGGTGCACACTGGGCTTTTCCCGGCCACAGAGTACTTAATCACTACGTTTTAAGGCTGCAGTCTTGCAAAATTCACTCGCGGCGAATTATTTGTACAACTTTGTATTTTTTTTTCATACAAAGTAATGAAATATCATAAAATATTATTATTACACAAAAATAACCATAATATAAGTAATAGCTAGTTTTTTTTTTAAGTTCATAGGTAGATTTTGTTAGGTAAATCAATCGTTAAATACAGCTCTTTTGCGCCCAACGTCATTTCGAGTTATGTTTGTGCGCTTACTTTATGGAAACAAAGAATTAATTTACAAATCTGTTCAGCGCATAATTAGCTCAACATTCTTGTCTTAAAAATGCGCTGAATAGTTTTTTCTAATTATCTTTCATTTTCTTAATTCAGACGTCATAATTCCTTCAAAATTCTCTGTTTTTATCTCTTTACAAATGGTTTGTTTCATAATAACTATGCATCGTATGTATGTAAATAATTGATTATTTTAATGCCACGAGTTCAATAAAGCAAATACAAAAAAAAAGTGCACCTAAATCACCTTACTCTAACAATAATAATAATCTCAAAAGACCTACAAAAAAAGAGTTTATAAACAAGAAATGCGAGGGAAATTCGTTAGTGGCCACTGCACGGCCGAAGCGTTCAGACGTGTAGTCCACGACGAATAAAACTGTTCCCTATCACTCTAACCTTGCTCTGGCTCTGACGTAGATTGTGTATCGAAAGTTGCTCTACTTTATTATTTTTTTTGTATAATTTTTTGCGTGTTTTGTAAATATTTGTATTTTAATAATAGTTTTTGTAAATATTTGTGTATCAGTAATAGTTTTGTACATAATTATTTGATTTCAATATGGATCGTAAACTTAAAAAGTATTCATAAACACGCCAGTGAGGTAAATTAGTAGTAATGCTATCGATACTATATAAATACCTAAAAACTGTTCAATTAGTTCGTTATAGACTGTAAGTAGAACTATATAACTACATAGTTATCAGACTGTAAGTAGAACTCATAGTTAATATAACTTGTCTTCTAAAAATATAGTACATAGTTATATCAATTCCTACATTTTTTCCTCTTTATTTTCTTTAAGAAGGAGCTAATAAGAAAGAAAGAAAGAAAGAAAGAAACATTTATTCCGTCATGAAAATAACATGGTACATGGGTTACAAGGTTAAACTACGGTGAAAGAAAAAGTACTAACAAAATGTAACCTTACTAAATTATTGCGTGACATGAAACATAGAAAATTTTGCGGGTACCATGTCACCTGACGAAAAAGGACTACCCTCAGCCTGTGCCATGGAGCGGCTAGGAACCAACCACGGCTGCTGGTTTACAGTGTAGTCCCCTTTTTCGTATAGTTTCACATGTGGCGTCAATCTTATTAATATTGTATATTAATATTATTTTAGAAGCAGGACAATCCAAAGTTGAAGATAATTTACAACTTAATTATTTATTTTATTTAATTTTATGTGTATATGATTAAATGATACTTATTAGGGATATAATATTATAAAGTGGGAAATAAATAATTATACAAACTATAAAACATGCAGAACAAGTGTACATAACAAGTGTACATGTATACAACTACACATCTTTATATGTTTAAAGGGGTTTTTTGTTGTCATGTTATTGCGCTTCAATTGCTATACACCTATAGCTTACACCTATATCCATTTAGGGCAAATATTACCAATTATAAAGAAGAAGTGATTTCAACGAAAATATAATTTCACGCTGTACATTACACCCCTATTGAACGTTAAGAATATGTAATACTAGATTAATTACAACATCTATACCAGGCATTCAAAGCATCTACACTAGCAACAAGGTGATTATTTTACCAAAAATTGGTGTGACCGGATCCGGTAAATTCCACCGGATCCGGTATACGTAAAAAACGCCGGATCCGGCCGGATTACCAGATCCGTTTTTCCTTATTGCAATCCCTAGTTCTATCATATAATAATATACCTATCACGTCTGTGGAGTTTCGCTAGCTAATTTAATTTGAGCCTGTAGCTAGCCGGCCCTAAGCATGAATAATATAACTACTTATCTTTGGATTCTATTTCTCTTCATCACTTCTACGTTGGCACCCAATTTTCCATGCATTTTTTGCATTTGGTGCATTTTTTGTGTTTGCTTTATTGAGCTCATGGCATCAAAATAATCAAATTTTTGAAGTGAAACTTCTTTAGAATCGTTAGTGATTTGAAACCGGATGCAACGACAGGTAAGATAATATAACCGCTAATTTCGTATTTCAATTTAACTTCTCCGTAGCTCAATGGTCAGGACGTAGATACACAATACATACCTGATGCGCAGGTTCGCGTCTCAGTATTTCTTTTTTTTAGTTTTATTTTTTTTAGTTTTATTTTTATACTGTTTTTAAATACTTGCTCTTTTAAATATTTTCAAAGAATTCATCAACAAAAAATAAGAATTTCATTCTTTCATTCTGTCGATCGACCAACCGATTATACAGACAGTAAAAATGCTAAGTTGTATTCATAGATGGCGCGAGGAATAAGATAGAACATTCGTTTTATTGCTAGATAGATTTTTAAAAAGTGCTAAGTTGTATTCATAGATGGCGCTTCGATTTATTGCTTTAAGATTCGATTTATTGCTTTTTCATCTCATTATCTTGAAACCAAAATTTTGGAAAGTTTCACTTCTACCACGTGTGAATTGCACACATTTTTTTTTATACATGCGATGCTGATTTATTATGAAACAAACCATTTGTAAAGAGATAAAAAAACAGAGAATTTTGATGGAATTGTGACCTCGGAATTAAAAAATGAAAGATAATTAGAAAAAAATATTCAGTACATTTTCAAGACAAGAATGTTGAGCTAATTATGAGCAGAACAGATTTGTAAATTAATTCTTTGTTGCCATAAAGTAAGCGCACAAACATAACTCTAAATTACTTTGGGCGCGAAAGAGCTGTATTTTTACCTAACAAAATCCACCTAGATGAACTTAAAAAACTTAAAATAACCAGCTATTACTTATATTATGGTTATTTTGTGTAATAATAATATTTTATGATATTTTACTACTTTGTATGAAAAAATGTACAAAGTTGTGCAAATAATTCGCCGCGAGTGAATTTTGCAAGACTGCAGCCTTTAGATTTTCTATATTGGGGATACTATAGAACACAAAAACACAGACAACTCTTCTATAGAAAAAAAAAATACTTAGTAGAGCAACTTTCCGAACTAGTCAAATAATTACGCTATGTAGGATGAATGCGGGGACTGCGGGGCTGCGGGGAGCCTACGTGCAGACGCTTGACGTTTGGACTAGCCGCACGCGATTCTTATTTTGTGAACTACGAGACTAGGCCCTTAAGAGACCTGCTCTCCGCGTCCTTTCCGCTCCCCCGCTGGCGCCTAAGCAGGCCCGCGTCCTGTCCTTTCTGTATGTTTTCCAATAGGGCGCCGACGAGAAAGCGTCGTGTCGGCGTCCCGTCTTTTCTGTATGTTTCACGTCGCGACGGCTGCATACATTTTGTATGAAAGTAGATTAAACGGGCGCCGCGACTGCGACGGGTCCGTGCCTTGCGTCTTTTCTGTGTGGCCGGCGCCCTAGGCATGCCGTAATTTCCGTCGCGGTGTCAGATAGTGCGTATTTCCGCCTTGCCACGGTGCGTTCCGAACCGAAGGCTGTTAATGCTTTCCGAACGATGCCCAGACATGCCTAGGTATGTCGAGACATGCCTAGGTATGTCTAGGCATATCAACAGCTATACCTTAGAACATCGGCATTTTGTTTTTTAAAGCTGCGATGAGCGTCATTAAAACAATGCCGTCAAATATTGCCGTGTCGTCAATGTAAGCAGAGACCAGCAAAAACTAATAAACAATTCCTTACGTATTATCGGGGACAAGAATATTGAGAATTTTGCTTATTTGCTCGAGTAAAAAGGGAAAACAGAAGAGCTCGTCAAGTGAGTGTTTCGTTATTTACAAAATAAACGAATATTACCTACACCGAAACAAAACCGCATTGTTTTTTTTAAACCCAAATTGTTTTTGACATGTCAACGTTACGTTGCTAAAATACAATAATACCGTTCAAAAGGAAATGTTTTTGATACTATACTAAAGAATGCTTTTACGCTACATTTACCGGCTTTTTCTGATTCAAGGTAAAAAATTGTTATGTAGGTATGAAATTGTTATGTAGGAATACTTATTTGTTATTGTAATGCGAGGTTGCGTATTTAGGGTTCCGAAGTAAAATAGGAACTTAATATTTATGCGGGCAATTTATTATATTTCAGTCCTTCCTGTATTGATCAATAATCCATCCATATGGATTTAATGGTTTATAGTTGTATTAAGTAGGTTTTTCCTTAATTAGATTTATGTGATGAAACTGGATGAAACTCAGGAAGAACAAAGATTAAAGTGGAATAAAAATTACCTAATTTTGTGATAATTT
Organism: Thymelicus lineola; assembly: GCA_963932265.1. Classification (NCBI taxonomy): domain Eukaryota; kingdom Metazoa; phylum Arthropoda; class Insecta; order Lepidoptera; family Hesperiidae; genus Thymelicus; species Thymelicus lineola. The sequence continues at coordinate 5,488,550 of OZ010681.1, read as the reverse complement.
ACTCTGCTATTAAAAACTACGCCCAAGGCGTACACTTAATTTATGTTAATTTTGGTTTGATAGGAATTTCCATGAGCGGATTTATTGAAAATTAAATTGTTGCGCTCTAGCGTACGTCAAGCTTGGCAATTCATTTTAACTTCGTTATATTTATTGTCATTCACGTTATCTACGTAAGTAAAAACTAGATACATTTTCAGGTACAACAATATTCTCTGCTGGGTATTCATAATATCACTATAATATTCGAGTTGGTAGAATGAATGAGATTTTGGATTGCAGTATAAATGTAGGTTACATTTATACAAACTGATTAGGGCATGTGATATCGGAACATTTTCAATATCGAAACTGGTTTACGATATTGAGCCCTGATTCCGGAATTCCGGAACTGGTTTCGATATTGGTTGTTTAAAAAAATTTTTGAGGACGAAATAAAAAGTTTGAAAGTATGTTTTATGAACTGTAATTATTTATTGAAAATTAAATTCAACTTAGAAAAATTTTAGCTAATCACGATAACATATAATTATGATTAGCTAACTTTGTTAACCTGTTTTAATAAATCACATTTATTTTTTGTCTTTATAGTAAAAACACAAATAATCAACAATAAAAAAACAATAGCTCTAGCTATAGTCTTGAGCTTAAATCACAGTTTTTGAAGCTACATATTAAATTCTATATTCTTTGAATGATTAACTTAACTATACTAACAATTAACACAAATTAACACCATCATCGCTATCATCTGCGTACCCAGATGATACGTATGGGTACGCAGATGATATAGCACAGTGGTAGAAAGATACCTACCGAGTTCCAGGGCCAGTAGGCATGAAATTCAGTCAGAAAGAGAAGCCATAGTGGAACGTGTGAATCTCACACTTTGGGCCGTGTCCGAGAGGGGCGAAGCCAATCTTGTGAGATTCAACGCCAATAAAACACAGACGTGTCTCTTCACCGCCAAAAGGAGTCCACTCACCTTGGCTCCTACTTTTCAGAATGTGTCCTTGGGTAACACCGACTGCCTTCAGTTGTTAGGAGTTGAGATATCCTCCAAGCTCAAGTTTGGGCAGTTCATCGAATCCAAAGTTGAAGCTGGTGCAAGGAAACTTGGCGTCCTTGCGAAGGTGCGGCGGTACTTCACACCGAGGCAATTTTTAACCTTATACAAAGCTCAGGTTAGGCCATGTGTGGAGTACTGTTCTAACATTTGACCAGGAGCAGCCAAATGTCACCTTTCTGCTTTGGATTCGATGGAGAAGCGTGCGAAGAGGCTCATTGGTGACCCAGATCTGGTTAAGACCAATCTGCAAAGTCTCGAGCACAGGCGCAGAGTGGCTAGCCTCTCGGTTTTCTGTAGGGCACATTTTGGAGAGTGTGCGCAGGAATTATTTGAATTTATTCCCCCTTCCCCGTTCCTCCATCAAATGACACGACGCATGTATCCACCCTTTCGTGGTAAACATCTCGCCCGTACGGACGAGGCGGTTTGAATCGTCATTCATTATGCGCACCGCGGAGGATTGGAATAGCTTGCCTGCGTCTGCGTTCCCACCCACCTATGACGTGGATGACTTCAAGAAAAGAGTGAATAGGCTTTTATTAAGTTAGTGCGCTCACCATCCTGGACCATATCTTCACTTACCATCAGGTGGGATTATGGTCAAGCATTAACTTATTTTAAGTAAAAAAACACATAATTGTGATATTGCAAAGTACCTATAACCGATATTTGAAATAAATGAACACGCGTTCGAAATAAATGAACACCCGAAATCACTACTTTGGATAGTAAGAATGAATATCGAAATTTCGATATTGAAACACTCAGTTCCGGAACTGAAAAATTGTCCGAGATTCCGGAGTTTCGAAATCTCGAAAGTCCGATATCGACGCCCTAAAACTGATGCCCTGCGGCTGGGTCCTACCAGGTATTAAGCTGTAAAGGCCAGTAGGGCCAACAGCAACTACTCATTCGAAACAGAAAAAACAAACTGGTGCTGTACTTTATGTCATTAAATCGAGTAGAAAAACAATTATCTAAAAATAAAGAAGTCTGTTTTACAGGACATTACGTGCAAATTGCTCCTACTTCCGGTAATGGTAGCGGTAAACTTAAATATGAGTAGATGCTTACAGTTTAACTTCAAAACTAAGTAGTAATGCCAATATCCATACAAGTGTATTTTTAATACGGTGCCGTCGACTTTATTCACCTGAGTTAATAATACACTTCTATAGCTACTACTTTGCCATAAAGTTTACGATTGCTTACAACTGTTGAGTGTGTAGTTTTGTTAGAGTACGATACGATCACGGGCACATTCTACGGGGCGTCAATATCCAATTTAATGTGTGATGTAGCAGTTAGTAGCCTTTAAAGACGACCATCATAATTATGATCAAGACGCTCCAACGATATTTTATTAGTAAAATTATGATACATAAGTAGGTAGTTTAGAAGTTCCAAGAGAGCAGATGAGCTTACATACCGGTACAACGTGTAAGCACAGTATTAATATGTGTAAGCCTCCTCCTCGACTTCGCTGTAGTCGGGTAAGTATCTAATATATAAAATTCTCGTGTCACAGTTTTCGTTGCCATACTCCTCCGAAACGGCTTGACCCATTTTGATGAAATTTTTTGTGCTTATCCGGTATCTATGAGAATCGGCCAACATCTATTTTTCATCCCCCTAAATGTTAGGGGTAGTCCACCCCTAATTTTTTTTATTTATATGGCAAAACAACGTTTGCCGGGTCAGCTAGTTATGTTATATAAGAAGTAGTTACGTATAATGTTCTCTACAATAAATGTGTTCGGTGAAACAAACTAATATTAACAAAATTATTACTAGTTGACTCTGAACTATATTTGATGTCAAAAGAAAATACCAATTGGGTGAATGTGAGTTTGCGGTTGATTGAAACATTTCGGAAGTACAAATCAAATCGTAATATTGGGTATTCGATTGGTTCCCATGTGAAAATTATTCAAGCAGGCAATCTCTAGTTTTTGTTCCTATTGGTCCATTTATAAGTAAAGCTTAGTATTTCCAGCCATTCCCAAAGTTTGGCTTCTTGGATTGTATATTATGTGTATCCTGAAACGAACAGTACAAAAGCAAGTGAAGATCTTATTTTCCCTTACATGCCTAAAATACGCTAATAATTATTTTTCTGGCCAAGTTAGCTTCTTAGAAACGTTCCTAGTTCCGTATTGTAAATTTTAGATAGGTCGCAGTTCATACAACTTTGGGCAGCAGTAGTTCAGTTAACGTTTTATGAAATGAAACAAACTAGGCTTATTGTTTCCCCATGGGGTTCGCCTGGATAGCTATCACCCTTGAGCATGAGTCAGCAGAACGACTCGTCGTGTTCCGGCTGGGGGCTTGAGAGCCAGTTCTTTCTTTGTTTTTCTTCTCTCTTTCTTGGCCGGCAACGCATCAGTGATGCCTTTGGTGTTGCTGATGTCCATGGGCGCCGATAGCCACTTACCATCAGGTGGATCGTCAGCTCGTTTGCCGGCTATTTCCATACCAAACAATGGTTGTCTGTAAAGTCGGTTTACGGACGGTAGTTTAACGTGACAACGTCATGACAAAACATTGATGAAGTAGTGCTTGAATATCTCTGGAAATTAACTTATAATTAGAAACTTTTATCTTTATACTACAACGCCATCTAGAACTCCTGAACTAAACTATTTTTTCAGCAAGTTCCTTTCTGACTTAATTGTGTATATAGTTTTGTTCATAGATGGCGCTTTCTCCATTGTTCGCTCGCTCGCGGAACGCGACAGATGAGTCATGATTTTTCGTACGTGCACCCGGCGTTCCGTTTTAATAGACGTTATCACGTCAAAAAAACTAGGACTGCGATATATAAATACTTTTATGGAAAATACTTTTGAAGTTATAGACCTCAAAACGTCCATCAATTCCATCAAGTTATCGATTTTTCTGCTTCTTACTTCGGTAAAATGAAGAAAGATTTGTAAATGTGGGAGATATGTTTATTTTTTCATATTATTTTTTGTCGACCTGAATGATGAGGTTTTTCTGTTCTCTGTCTGGGTGTGAATGTCCTTGTCTTATGTGTTGTTCATGGTAACCACGACACAGGAAGTTGTATTGTGGGGCTTTGAGTGTGAAGCGTTACTTTTTTTATTTTAAAGTCGAAAAACGAGTAGATAAGCCACCTGGGATGGGTTAGTGGTCTCCGCCGCCCGACATGTCGTTAGAGTATTTAGATGTTTATTTTATCAATTGCTTATCAAATTTCGACACGGATACTAATTTCAAAATAAAGTTAAACACGACGAAGCTATAAAATAATTATGATTATGACTTTTAATTTGTTAAGTGCAAAAAACTACGTATATTCTTTCTCAGTCTTATATCCAACCTCAGAAAAATATCAAAAGAAAAATATCTAAATATTTGAACCGAAGAAACTATCCAATAAAAATAAAAATTCTTTAATCTTTTGCTCTCTCGCTGTAAGTTTTACTTGGAAAAGAAGCATTAAAGTTAAAAATTTTCTAAGAATAAATGTTGTGTATTTAACCAAGAACATTATTAAGGTGCCGTCGCCGCGTCGACTTTATAACATGTGCAAATACAAATAACTATTATAGGTACTCTATTTAAAAGTCTAAATTGTGTCACAAGAGTAAGAACGTACTACCCTGAATTTATGGCTTCAACCCATTAATAGCTTACCACTGGGCACGGGTCCCTCCTCTTGAGGAGGCCTAGAGTATACTCCACCACGCTGTTCCAGTGCGGATTGGTGGATAAATTAATGAATTTATAGTTGTAGTCAAAGTCAATCGAGTGCTAAAGGTATATTTATATTAGAACGTAGTAAATAAAATACTTATTGCTATTAAGTCAGACAAATAGTCGTAGATTACTACAAACGCAAGATATAGCCACTGTGAACGTAGGTAATCCAATAAAGATCAAAATTGAATCCATTAATTCTAAGTGTGCTGCAATTATTCAAGGCTCGGCTGTCTTCTGCCTTTTATTATACGATGTGCATTTTTTGCAGCTGTAGTCCTTGTAGATACATATATTGAATGAGATCTACCATTTACCTCCATAGACATAAATTATATTTACCTCTACGTTTTATTGGAACGAAGTTTGCAAGAGTGAAATCGGAAAAATCGTATATTGTCTTTTGTGGAAGTGTAAAGTAATGGAAATCAGGAAATTATTTTTTGGGTTTCTTACAATGATATTATAAGTAAAAACGAGGTAGGTATGTCACTAGTGTGCCGAAGATGAAGATTGTAAGCGCGGTCAATTGACCTCTGTCTGCTCGTAGTCGCTCTGTTATTACAAGACAGTAGGCAGGTTTTTTGTTGTCAGAAGTGCTTGAGATTCGAAATACAACACTAAAATGCCTTCGTGTATTATTGTAGTGTGATTGGTGCAGTGAAACAAAAGATAAACGTGTGTGTGTTGTAGCTCTTTTCGGAACAGATTTTTTGGTTGATTTGTAAGGGCATGACGTATCTATAGTTTTTTAAACATCATTGGTTCCGTAGTCAAAACGGAACCTTATAGCTTCGGCAACAAATCTCAAAGCTCTAAGACCCTTAGTGGTGGAGAGCTGTAATTTGGCACGGATATACATATTTATTGGACTTTTAAATTAATTTCGATTTTTAAGTTGAAGTAAATCATTTTCAATAGCCTGATTGAATTGCCTTTTAGAAGAATTCATTATAGTACGCCTGTAGGTATAAGGGCCATCGAGTATCAATACAGACCCTACGTTTTAACGAGTCTTCTTTACGAGATTCTGCGCAGTTTATATTGACTTAAAGTACATCCATGAATAGAGTTATTGCTGAATTCGTTCTTGTGTCCTGAATCTAAAGCGGCTTTTCCGTTATCATAAACTCTGCAAATAATTTTGCTTGTGCTGTTTTCTTTATAGCCAGTTTACGACCAGTCGTAACGGGAGATTACATTTCATTGGATTTTTATTTGGATAGATATCAAATACAAGTACTATAATGATAATAATATAACACAACCATTCCCTTTTAATGCCATACCGTTGATTTACGATAAAAATAATACCTTGAGGAGCTCCGTCTACAGCTTCTTGTCAATCACAGACATAGATAGTAAAGTCAATCGTAAACGAACTGTTATAGTCTGGTCCAAGTTTCAACTATCGGCGTGAATAGATAAATAATAAATTAATGACAAAAATACTTTTTAAAAACAAGCTTTTTCGTGTTCTCCTCATCAAGCACTTTCATTTGATACCCATACTGTGGTAGTGCAGAAAAAATACTAGTCCGCCATCTTGGATGATCCGCCTTATTTGAATTAGAATGACGTCACATAGCTAAGCATGCATTGTCATCCAAAATAAGCATGTATACCAAATTTTAGCTTCATCGGTTAAATATAACTTGATTTAAAATTCAGTTGCAAGATTCCACTCGGACAAACATAGGTAGTTACTACATTGCAAGTTAAATAAACGCTTGTAAAGAGCTGTTAAACCTTGTCTTCAGGCGACATGAGACATTCCGACATTTGGAATACTAAACTAGATACATTTTTTTTTCTTTTCTTTTTCCTTCCCCTTAACTCTGTCAATGTTGATACGCATTCTCAATCAATCAATTCGACCTGTGACAACATAGCGAAGAGTGCTTCAGCTGTACTCAATCACAAGGACAGACCCTCCAGTAGTCCGCTTACAAGTTGGAATTACATACCCTTAATAATATAATAATAACAATCTTTTCCCATTTCTTTTAGGAAAACTGATTTCTACGTTCATTGAATTAATACAGCATTTAAATACACCTACTCGAAATAAAGTAACTTTTTAAACTGTCTTATCTCTTTTATTTATTTGCGAACCGAATAAAATTAAATGTAGACATGATTATTTTGTGTATAATTTATGTTTTTACTTTTATGTTTATATGTATGATTGAAGTATATGGTTTTATACAATTATTATCTACATTGTGATAATTATGAATTCGATTCTGATATGTAGCAAAAATACGCTTTGTTCCCACTAGTTCGATTTGTTACTTCGGTGGTCGAATACGGTTATTCACGGCTCTGTGCAACCTTCGCAACGGTTAGCCCATTCTTTAATAGCAATACTAGCTTATTACCCGCGGTAGGGTGGTTTCGAAACGAATTTTTAATTAATTAATGTGCACGACGACCACTGGTGCGTTTTTATTTTCTTCAAGAACTTTGAAGCGTACCCAGGATCCTAGGAGACCTATCCGTCACAATTAATTTAGATTTATAGAACCACATAAAAAAGTAGAATGATGGATTAGGATACATAATATTAGTTATTAGATGATGCCCGTGGCTTAGCCTATGTATTAATCCAGGGTTGTATACCCTATCTCCATTCCAAATTTCAGCCAAATCGGTTAAGTAGCTGTGGGGTGATAGAGGAACAAACATCCAAACATCTTCACAAACTTTCACATTTTTAATATTAGTAGGATTTTTTCAGTTTTTATCACGCAATTTAAAAAAACATTTTTGAAGCAACGTGGATTTTATACGTAAATATTTATTATTTGTGTAAGCCTTGTGGGATTTTTAAATTAAATTATTTTTGTAACGAAATTTAGTTCATACCGTAAAGCAGCCGAAAAAATTTTAGGACTAAACAATGAAGCTACTAAGTTAATAACTTAATTTATTAAATCGAACTTGGAGTCTTTTCACATTTTTATATGAAGTGAAAACCTACAATGAAACGGTTTCATACCAAAAGTAATGTAACTTTTGATTCTCAACCTTGAACCTGTTTATTCGTAGATATCTCTGGATCCGCATAGCGCTGTTCGAGCGCCAACTGTCGAAGATCATCGAGTACCTAGTCAACAACGCCACGAGGTACTACGAACGCGACGCCCTGGTCGCCGATCCTGACTTCGGCAGCATCCTCAGTTCGCTGCTAGTCGGTCCTTGCGCCCTGGAGTACTCGAAAGCTAAAGCCCCAGCTTGCTTTTGGACCGATCCACCGGCGGACGAGTTGGTAAGTTGTGCTGTGGAACGACCTTTAAGGTCAGATTGTTTGGCCTACTTACACCTTCAGACCCAATCTTTAGAGAACTGTTGCTGAATTCAAAGACATTTGTAGTTCAGGTCTAGTTAAATGGTTTACTTCTCTTAATCGAAAAGAGATGAGGTTTCTAAGGATCACTATAGCTTCATACAAAAATTGGATGAAATAAATTGAACAAAGTGCGGCTTGGTCTAATTGATAAAACATTGCCTGGGATGTGTTCTTTATCGCGTTATAAGTTGTGGCGAAAACCGTATTGCCTGTTAGAGAAATGGACCCAAAGAGAACACTAACTACAAACGACTGCCCATAACATACGTCTCTCTAAAATGTAAAGACGGGCGTAAACAATAACGGTGCGGTAAAAACACGGGTGGTTGAACTGTCGTACTTAGAGGGGCTTTACCTTAAGTCTACTTTAAGTTTATATAATAGGTATATATACTTTCAGAATTAAATTGGTTTACGAGAGAGTACTTTTTGCACTTACGACTCTAGAACTTAAATTACTTGAAAACTTTTAAATTTCGTTTTAGTAGATGTACTTGACTTTTATAAGTTCCAAAAACTATTATAGGAAGTTTTAGTAGAATATATAAAATTTACAGGTACAACGACACCGCATGTCGGCTGGGACGACGACACCTCCCTCGGTGAGGAGGCCGATACTCAACTTTAGACGTAGTCTGAACGCCTCTTCTGATGAAAGCGGCTCCGTTAGTACCGGTAAATATCGGTTTATTCTGATGTAATTTTGTAAGTTCTTTTCATTTTTTCTAGGGTAATTATTGACTGTAATTCACCTGATGATAAGTGCCAATTAATTTGTCTAGCTACGAGTATTCAATTATAATAGGGAGCTTCAATGTTATTTTGCTAAAAGTTATCCAACTCGTTATTAATTTTGTACGCGGCATTAAAGGTAATTGAAATTTATGTCTGCCTAAGCGTAAAGTTTCCATATTAGTTTGGGAGTTTATTGTTACTGCAGAAATGGAGATAATTACATTACTGTGCCTTCTTTCAAGAGTAGATAGATAGAAAACTAATTATAGGAAATAGATGGGAATATTGCCAGTAACTTTGATGAGGACAATATTTTAAATCATAATAAACTAAACACAGTAATTATACAAAATAAACTTAGTAATAACTAAAGTCTTGAAGTACAAGCTTAATTTGAATTTTCACTTCTTCAGCCTAAAATATTTTGGGTCTTTAATTTAGGTTGAAAGTGTTATTAGAATTCACTTGAATGGGAATTATTTACAACGCCAGTTGAATTAATAATAAGAGACGTCTACGTAGCCGTCTAGGAGTTTGGTTATTGATTGTGTAGTTAAATGCTAAATCCATGAATTATTGATAGATTAGTCTTGGTTCTCAAATTTATGAGTTAGGAAATCTTGGTGTTTTGAGGGATACAGCTAAAATTGGAATTTTAGCATGCTAAACTTAGGCTTAGCCAAACGCGTCGCGAAACAAATGAGAAGGGAAAGAAGGGATATCAATTTTGACGTAACATTAGATATAAAGAATTTTCCTTACATTTGAATTATTTTTCTCAGGTTCTGGTACTACCACAGTATCTAGTGCCAAGGATTACGTAGAAAGCTTACATCAAAATTCTCGAGCAGCTCTTTTATATGGGAAAAATAACGTTAAAGTGCAGCCGGTAAGTTTTATCGAGATAAAATAATATACATTTTTTTTTTATAATTTAGGGTACATGCTGAGGGGCCGCTGGTAACGACTATCGATATCAGTAAACCCAAAATCAAAACTGATGCGTAAAAATAATTCACTTTTTATTCTACTTAATTGGATACAAGTAGATATTTAGCAGGCAGGTGAAAAAGGACTAAAGAGGGTAGCGATCTTCCACAGGGCAGACTGAACGAACCAGCCACTTAAAGAGATAATAAACTTAAGCGATTTTCTTCGGGTGAAGCATTTCAGCCATTCAAACATAAGATTATCTAAGCCATTTTAATTGCAGAAGGACGTAGAAGAACCAATGCCTGGATACCTAAGTCTACATCAGACTGCAGCAGGATTGGTAATTAAATGGACTCCCAACCAACTCATGAATGGTTATGCCGAAAGCGAAGGAATTGATAAAAGGTCCAGTATCTTTTGTGTTTAAATCAAGTATTCGTATATGTTTTATGATTGCTTTCAAACTAATTAACTGAAACTAAACTGACTAAAAAACTGAGTTTGTGCGTGCTAATTTAATTTGAAACTTTGTTTATCTGTTGATTTTATTTACTAAGTTTGGCTTTCGCAGACGAATTAGTAGTTATTTGGTAAATTTATGTTTTTGTAGTTTATTACATTTCATATGAAGATTTTAAATAATTAAATAGTTACAACTTTTGTTTTTAGAATATTGTAAGTACGTATAGACGGAACCTTAGTTAGATATGTATGTGCTGTAGTATATAGTATACTGAATTAGATTTTTGGAAGCCTAATTTAAGTCTAAGCCTTTTTTGTAATGCATGGCATGTTTGATGATATTAATTAACTTGCTTTTTAGTTTTCATTCGTTGTTCCTTAGTTTGTCCATTAGTTTGTGAATGTTGTACTGTATAGCCTGCTACGTTGCCACCTAGTGCATGCGTCTGCGTGTCAAAACAAGTGTATTATGTGCAGCGCCAGCCCCTGCACGGTGTACCGCCGACACTGCGCTGGCCCTCTTTGTGTTGATTGGTATGTTGCTTCTCTACCACGTTTTTGTTGCACAGTTGCCATTTATTTAAATTTTATGTCTCAGATGAACATTTACAAAAACCCGCAAGATTCATTTTTTGATGAGGTCATATAAAATTGCCATAAAAATCAGTCCTAAGATGGAAGGAAATAAAATTTTGAAACCATTAATGTATTAATGTACTATTGAAACGAATATTACCAATATAATAGTAATATGTTTACATGAAGACAAGAAATTGCACAAAGTTTGCACTAAAATTGGTCTGACGCTTTCATACACGATATAAAAGCTCTTAAAGCTCTTAAATAAATTTGTTCTACACAAGTTCTTTTACGATCCGTCTCTCGTTACGATCTCTTTACTCTGACTCCATGGTACTATGTTTGTTTTTTCAAAATGTACTGTGGTCCAGGTGATGCATAATATATTGTACAGATTATTTACAATAGCTACACTACAAGTGTTATTTATTTATTCTTGTTTTTGTTAATTATAGTGTATATTGGGCGATGTCACTTCAAGTGTGCGTATGGGAGGTGGTGTATGTTCACGTTCACCGATCGCAAGCGAGTGACGCTCTCATACTGGTGGGGCAGGACGGAGTTCAGCGGCCGCCCATACATTTTCCTAAGGGTAAGTTGATCATTGCAAGAAGTATTACCTATAGTCCTATACTATAAGTATTGAACCTCCAGATAATATGGACCAACTGAAGAAAACTGTCTTAATTCCGAATATGTTGAGTAACCTTCGCGTCGTCTGACTCTGGCTGGTAGTAGAACTTGATCACATTTTAATTAGCTATCCTAAGATGTAAGATGAACAATGCTTTTTATTTTACAGGAGGCCATCTTTTATCATTCTTAAGCAATTTAGAAACTGGACTGTTACCACATGGCCAATTAGATCCACCATTGTGGTCTCAGAGAGGATCAGGAAAGGTAACAATATTTTGTCTTTTCAACTTTATTAGGACCCAAATTGTGTATTCATAGATACCTGATATTATAACATTGTGTACTAAAATTACAATCGGGAGATGCTTTTTTTCGAAATTATGCCTTTGTTATGTGTTTGTATGCTTAAATCTAAGAGAATTATCATTTTGTTTGCAAAATTGAATCTATAAGTGTTGCAACTCATTATACGCATAACGTTCGTGTATTAAGGAATAAGAAGTAGACTTCTCAAAAAGGTCAAAAGGGGTTTTTCAAAGGTCGTCTAACATAAGAATGTTATCTAAGGTGTTTGGTCGCGGAAAAACCAGGCGACGCCCCATGCCAAGCCTGTGTGAGAGCGGAGAGACAGAGGAACCGGAATGGGAGGAAGTCGCCGGGGACTACGTGTTCCGCATCGTCAACAATGCCATCGCTGATCGAGAAGGTCAGATAATACAATTTCTGTTGGCTTCAACCCATTAATGGCCCACTACTAAGCACGAATCTCTCCCCTTGAGGAGACCTAGAGCATACTCCACCACGTTGCTCCAATGCGGATTGGTGGAGGGAATTTATTTTAGTGTCGTGACAGTTATGTCGTTGTGAATCCAAATTCCGTTTAATTTTGGATTAATTTGAGTCAAATTCAAATAGGAATGTATAATTTGGCCTATCGATAGTTAAAACCTGACGGTGTTTATCAGAAGAAAGGAAGGCTCTTAAAAATTAAAATATGAAATCCAATTTTGTACATGTTTTAGTAGATATTGGTTAGTCAGTGTTTCCATTCCATTCTCTTCTTATTGTAAACTTTTTGACCTATAGATTTAGATTTGACTCCTTCAAAATATGTATTAAAATTTAAAATTATGATTGTTTCCTGATATAGCCATGCGTCACTCTCTTCTCGAGCGAGTGGTGTCATCACCTCCTCGTACTCCACGCAGACCTCTCGCTTCAACATCCACTACGTCCTCGGACTCGTCCACCATGTCCGTGGACTGCCCGCCCTCTGCCGGACTGAATGGACATCTCCCTGTTGCTACACCCACGCCGCATCCCATTGTAGAACAGGTACATTTTATAATGAACTGAAGTAAAATAGACTAGCATCAAATGCAGCTTCCAGCCAAAATTGCTTTCTTTGGTATTAAGAACAAATAGAAGTAGAAGTATTTAGATGTAGTGACTGTTTTTGTACCTTAAAAAACACAAACTTTGCACACAATCATTAATAAAATTCTGGGTTCTGCAATTTTTTTTACAGTCAGCGTCAATCGAGCTCGTGTGCAGTACGATGCGTCGTCAAATCATTTCACGCGCTTTTTACGGTTGGCTCGCATACTGCCGCCATTTGTCTACGGTGCGGACACATCTTAGTGGTCTCGTGCATCCTAATATTATTCCTAGAGGTTTGTTTATTTACTACTTTTAATTGTAGGTTCTTTAATAATGTAAAAAGCTAATACTGCCACAATTATCTGTACTTTTCCAAATGTAGGTTTTTCATTGTAAAATTCACATTGTAAAATTTATGATGATTTGATGGTGGTATGAGTATGTTATTTAAGATATTACAACTATTTTCACAGAAGGCGCTGAAGATGGTCTGACAGAAGAAGTTTGGCGATCTATGACAGACGAGAAAGGGGCAGTGAAAGACAAAGATGAAGTATACAGGCTAGTGTACTACGGCGGCGTACAACACGAAATAAGGCGTGAAGTGTGGCCATATCTGCTGGGATATTACGAGTGAGATATAATATTTGCTATTAAGAAATTTAAAAATGGCCAGGCAAATAGGATTTTCTTACAAGAAGAATATGAAAAACTGTGTTACAATTCGATATTTAATTATGTTTCACTCTAAACTTAGTGACTAGATCAAACAACGCTAAACACGTGTTTCAATATTGTAACCCCAAAAGCCCAATACCATTTTTCATAGTGCTTGCTTCAAAATTACCGAATTTTCAAACATTCCTTCAACCTCTATTAACCTCCTTTAAGGGAGGATTCAAAATGTTAAGAAAAGTTTTTCATTATTTCTAGAAAGCTAAACATAATGTTTGCTTCAAAGTTGGTACCTTATTGAACCCTCTTAGAGGTAAAATTTTCAAAAATCATTCACACTTGCCTATGTTACAAAGGGAAGCTGTGCACAAAATTTCAGCATGAGGGGTTTGGGTGTGGATTTGATCAATAAATTAGGAGTTTGTCTTTAAAAAAAATTGCTGACTTCAAATTGTGCATAATGCATATGTACAGGTTTGGCTCAACAGCTGAAGAGAGAACTGAACAAGACACGGCATATAGGCGGCAGTACGAAACAACGATGTCTGAATGGCTATGTGTGGAAGCAATAGTTCGGCAAAAGGATCGTGAAGCTACTGCTGCCTCTATAGCTCGCCTCACAGAAGCTTCTGGTAAAGCTCGACCAGAGGCTATTGAACCTGAGGTATATTAGCATTATTAAAGTAATCACGTGTATAAATAAGGTTTTAAGTAAATATGTACTAAAGTTTATAATGTGTTATATAGGTATTTGAAGATGACTGCAGCATCATATCAGATAACCCACCAATTATCTCACCGGAACCCAGTGAGAATGATCAAAGAAAACTTGAATCTAAGCCAGTGCTTTCTAGAGCACCAAGCATAGACGAAGTAGATAACATTGAAATGGACTCCGAAAAAACGAAGGATGATACTGATGTGAACGGAGAGACTGAGACGAGTGATAGTAGGGAACATATAGATTTAGACAGTTTAAAAGATTTAGATGACGACGATGAAGAGGTTTACATCAAAAGTGTTATAGAAAACCCTGATTTGAGGAGAGAGAGCATAGCAGAAATTAAGAGACTAGCTGAAGGTATTGTACAAAAAGGTGAAGGAAGAGGACTTTTGTGTAGTGTTGACAGCGGGAATGCTAATATGAATGGTAACGATGTTAAAAACGACGAGCCTAATGAAAATCAAGAGAACCACAATTCGCACCAGCAACACACAAGCGTGATTATAACGAATCCATCAGTTGATTTGGTGCCATCCGGGTCTCCTGCTTCAGGAGGCACCACTGGTGAGCAGTTTTTTCGTATAAATTTACTATTTTCACCACGTTTATTTTCATTCTTTCAGTATATAATTATTTAATATTTACGTTGATGCCAGACATCAAGCTGTCACTTTTCTATTATTTACATTCTAATACATTTCCTACATTTTTTACATTACTTTGTATTTGATCCATTACTTAACTCGGTTTATTAAGCTTAATGAAATGTCCAGCAAACGTGAGCCCAGCTCGCAGTCCCCTGGGAGTGGTTCGCGAAGAGTCCCACTCTGCGGGTGCGTCCTTCGACACGCTAGAGCCCAGCGACGCCCGCCCGGAAACGCGCTCCAACTGTGTCTCACCCGCCAGCTCTAATGGAGGAGTGTACTCTGTGAGTTAAACCGTCACTGTTGTTAGAAAATGCAGTTGTGCTTATTCAAATCACTGGGACTAGAGATCATAAAAGATAAACTTCAGACACGCTCCGAATGCGTTACAAACACAGAAAATGTCTCTTTACCCTTAAGATGATAAAACAGGTTCTTGTAAGTTGTATACTTATGGAAACCCGCAACGTAAGACAAAATAAGTTGTGCTATTTGTTGTATGAACGATGTCACGTCTCAATGTTTTGGATGAGAATGCACAGTAATCTTTTTTACTTAATATCTGGTGGAACTGTAGTAAAGCAATATATTTCAAAAAGTCTCCCTTCCTCCTTCTATTTTCCTCTAAGATTTTAGCGCTAAAATACAGTCTGCTAGAACTTTGACTATGATTTTTTTTCTTTTAAGAATGAATTGGTGGAAAGCTTCGCCCTTAATCTGCATCGCATTGAAAAAGATGTGCAGAGGTGTGACAGAAATTACCCTTTCTTCACTGATGAGAATCTGGATAAACTAAGAAACATTATGTGCACGTAAGTAACTGTGGGTGGACTTAAATTGATGTCTTTATTTCGATAAAATAAAACTAAGTATTAAGAATTAAGTAAATCATTTGGAAATAAAACATCTACTAAAATGATATACTTAAATAAAGATCGAGTACAAATTAGCCATCATATAATAAGATGAAAATTTTTATAATTGCTCCAAAGTTATTGAGGAAACAAGTGTTTAATATTTTGTTCGTGTTACCAGATATGAATTTCTAACAAAAAATGATATTTGATGGTTGCAGATACGTATGGGAGCACTTAGAGACTGGTTACATGCAAGGCATGTGCGATCTGGTAGCTCCCTTGCTGGTGATGATGAAAGACGAGGCGACCGCGCATGCACTATTCTCGCGGCTTATGGCACGAGCTAAAGACAACTTCCCTTCAGGACAAGCCATGGATGCGCATTTTGCGGACATGAGGCGAGTAATTTATTTCTTTCTTCTCTCTTCTTCCTTGGTCGGCCGTATGAGTGATATCTTTGGTTTTATTGATATTCATAGGAGATCGCTTACTATCAGGTGGCTCTTCACTTCGTATATACACATAAAAAAATTTAAATTCAAGTGGAAAAGTACTAAGTATTTATTTCGTAATCGGAATGGCTTGTGTTTTATGCTATAGATCGTTTAGCAAAGTCATCATTATTAATCACTTTGATGTTAATGTGTATGCTATGGTTATTGGTAATTATTATGATTGTTGTTCTCATCAGGTCATTGATTCAAATACTGGACTGTGAGCTGTACGAGCTGATGCACGCGCACGGCGACTACACGCATTTCTACTTCTGCTACCGGTGGTTCCTGCTCGACTTCAAGCGGGAGTTGCTCTATCAGGACGTTAGTACCTTTATTCTTTCTTTTCTTCTCTTTGCTTTCTTTAAATCTATACGATCGAAGGCTTCAAAGGTGTTTGGGATGAAATAAATTGATTTTCTTTCTTGAGTTTTCTTCTCCTTTTGATATTTGAAGGTTTATTAGTGCGTTTCACCTTTTCATTTTCTTTACCGCTTCAACACTTAGCAATAGACGGAATTTTATGGCTAGCATGCTAGTTAGTCTTTTCTGTCAGTCCATGGAATAAACATTTTTTTCTTTTTCTCTTTCCTTTCTGAATGTCATATTATTGTGTCAGGTGTTCGCGGCGTGGGAGTTGATCTGGGTGGCGCGGCGCGTGGCGTCCGAGCACATGGTGCTGTTTATAGCGCTGGCGTTGCTGGAGACCTACCGCGACGTCATCCTCGCCAACACCATGGACTTCACCGACATCATCAAGTTTTTCAACGGTAAGACTTTACGTTCTTATTGACCGGCTTTGACACTAAAATAAAGACATTTTTTATAGGTGACAGCGATCGGGAGCGTTTTATTACGCTCGAAGGAATTGAGCATTATATGTGTTCCACTTGAGCACCTCTCGTGTTTTTTATACACAACTGCCAAACAAAGATGAACCATCTATCTAATGGTACGTGGAGAACTGCTTATGGAAATGAGTAACTGTAGGTATCACCACAAAGGTAAAAACACGGTTAAGTATTAGGTACAAGACAGATGACAGACATGAAACATCCAGCCAACATGCACACTGGTATTTTTGGATAACAGTAGGTCGTGTAAGTTTTATTATAATTTTGATGCTATTTATCTCGTTTCTTTCTCGGTCAACACTAATATTATTGGTTTCAGAAATGGCGGAACGCCACGATGCGGCAGCGGTGTTGTCTCTAGCCAGAGACTTAGTATTACAGGTGCAGACTCTAATAGAGAACAAATAAATAAAATATAAATCAAAATTTACAACCCTTAAATAACTCGCGTAACTATAATATCTATTATCGACGTTGTCTAATAGAGTCTTAGAATTATTAAAAAATCGGTGTATAACATAATATATTATTAAAAAATTTGTGGAACTAATTATATTATTGTGAATTATCCATGTGGAATGATATTTATGATATTGAAATTAAATTATTTATCGTGAACTCTTACCTCAAATATATTGAATAGTAAATCTACGAAATATTATTTATACATGTTATTTAATACAAACATGTGTTGCAGAGAAAATTATTTATATTTGTGCTTCAAAGATATAAAATTGTCGTTGTGGTACTAATATATGTAGGTATATAAATTTAATGTAATAATATGAGTTGCTGGTTCGTTATTATTAAAGTAAATTATACCTACTTTTATAGTAATCATATCTGTCTACTATCATATATAAGTGGATAGTATAATATTAAACGTTAAAAGAGAAATATTATTTATTTATAAGACGAAAATATATTCGTTACAATGAGCCATTTTCCTCTGAAGATTATTTAAAAAGATCAAAAATCCGCTAGAGGCAGCACTGGGGGGGGGGGGATACAAAAGTTTTAATTCCTCTATTCAGATTCAGTCCAGTCATATGGTTCAAAAAAACGGCTTACCTGGAACGGCTTCTGTGTTTTCTAATAAGTGCCATTTTTCAATACGCCGGCGCAAGCGGCAAAGGTATGAGATGGCAAAGGGGAAGGCCGGGCATAGTGAACAGCCTAGGCAAAGCGGATACCCCCTTTTATTTTAAAATGGCGGGCCCGAACGGGCTACCATCTTACCACGAGGTGCTCCCCGCACCCCTCAGTCGTATACAAATAGAGCTAACGCATAGTCACGCGTCATTTGCGAAATAATTAACAAAAATCAAAAAATGAACACTGCTTACGACTTTTCAATGTACGTTATTTTGTAATTACTTATGTTTATATAGTATTAATGTATTGGCTTGATTCTCTCTTCAAAGTGCACATTTACTTGCAGAAATACTGCTAGTTTTATTGAGATTCTGTTTCTGGATTTCATTTTAGGTTAGGTTAAATTAAACAAGTATCCGTTGGGCAAAATGAACACGGGCAAAGTGGACACTGTATCCACTTTGCCCAACAGTGTTCATTTAAATAATCACTTTTCTTGATTCCACTTTACCCACAAATATATCTAAACCTGACAAAGAAGATCCATTCAGATATAACGCCACTCAAAAATCTTCCACTAGTACGCCTACTTCTTATTTAAGTCCAAAAAATATAAGTGCACTCCCAACTGCTCATGTTCTTGTGGGTTGCCGCAAAAGAAAATTTCAAAAGTCTGATTGTCAAAAGTGTGCTTACTAGCACTCCTGTAAAGGACGAACAAAAAACTAAATTTGTTTTAAAACAAGTACCAAATTATTGAGAAACATTGAGAAAGATTTAGATCAGGGATGTTGCGGATGCGAATGTGGATGTGGATGCTGGATGTTTAACATCTTATAAGTCGGATCGCCGAGGCCCGAGACGTTGTGATTAATTCTTTGACAGTGTATCCGACATTGTGACATAAAACCAAAGAATGTCGGACACACTGTCAAAGGATTAATCGCAACATCTCGGGCCTCGGCTATCCGACATACTCGTATAAGATCTTAAACATCCGTATCCGCATCCACATCCGCATCTGCCAAATCCCTAATTTCGATACTTAAACAAAAACCACGCGAAAGAAAAATGCTGACATTACTAAAATTACTAAAGTGACCAAAAGAACCAAAACAACTGAAATTGAAAAAACGACCAAAAATATTAAAGCCAAAGGATCTAAGGACAAAGAAAACGATGAAAAGTTTATGTGCTATTTTTTTAAAAAAGATTTTACATATAAAAATTAACGAACAGGCGGTTGACGATTGGATCCAATGCAATTCCTGCAAGCAATGGATGACTTCCACAAGAAATGCACGGCTTACCAGGGAAATGGCATATTTCTTTGTGACAACTGCTAGATAACTGATTAGTTGTATTCTTTATTAATGTTTCCTTTAATTGCATATATTTTCTTTTATGTTCTTAGGTAATCATTCCTTAATTAACCATGTGTTCACTTTACCCTATGAGCCTATCCACTTTACCCGGTGGATTGGGCAAAGCGGATAGCGGTACCAAGTTAAACGTTATTAAAAATTTTAAGTTAAGTACTGATGTTACAATATTTTAGTTAAATATATTAAAAAGTTTAATAAATACTGTTTCAAACTCAGTCTTTATTTTGTATATGTCTGTATCGACTCCGTTCTTATAGCCCGCCAAAGCTTAAGGTGTCCATTTTGCCCGGCCTTCCCCAAATTGATATTCGAAAATACATATCACAACCCATAAAGATACCAATCTTCAAAACTCGCGGAAAACTTTCCAGGTAAGCCCGTTTTTTCCAACTAAATGACTGGACTAAATAGAGAAATTAAAACGTTTGTAACCCCCTCATTGCTTCCTCTAGTGGATTTTTTTTAAATCTTCAGAGGAAAAAGGCTATAAAATAATTACTTCAGCACAAAAACTAGTAAGTTAATAGCATAAAATATGTAGATGTTATTTTGCAATCTTTGTTTACTAATGATGTAATTATTATTTATCGTTACCTGAATTATTGCAAGACTACCGTTTGAAAAAATATCTATATATTTTGCTTATAATTATACTATAATACTACTACTGCTTATTACAACATAGTACAAAAATGTGTAGTACTGGCTGCATTTTAAATGTATTTTAATACATTTAAAAATATACCTATATATTTTGTATTCGTATTGCGTATTTCAGAAGTACGTTCATATTCACTTGAACACAAAAAATAATTGTTGAAGACCACACAGATTATTAAAAACTATTTATCAAATCTGTAATAGTTTTAATGCAAATAATTTTAAACAATGCCTTCCTACTAGCGCAACAGGAGTCAGGAACACTGAACACTGGAGCGTTATAAAATTAAATATTATTAAATTTGTTTTAATTTATTTTGATTAAAAAAACCATTTAAAAACATGTAAAGACCATTTTTACAGTATAAATATATGAACATGTGTCTTTTATTTAGACATTGTGTATTTTTATTTTAGTAAAAGATAGCTATTGATTAAATAATTATATATAATATTAGGGTACGTAATAAAATTTAGTTATCCCTATTTCTTCACAAGCCTATCTCACGATCAAGATGTTTCTTCGAGAACTAAACGTAGGGAAAGGAATCCAATCCAAAATAAATTAATACCTCTGTATTTTCCGTTCAATCACAATATGAAAAGCCTGACTTGTACGAACTTAACTATCAATTATTTACTTAAACGATGTATCTACTTATCAAGAAAGTATTTTAAATATTTTACTAGTAGTTTACAATTTTTTAACTTTAAATATATTATAACATATATGTCATATACATATATATATTATACAGCGTAACATAGTAATAAACATCAACTTATTAGATGAATGTTATATTGTAGAATGTAGTAGTTTCTGTAAGTGTCATCCATTTGTATTTGTATGTGTCGTGAAGGACAAAACCCGATTTACTTCATGGGGTATAAATATAGTAAAATTATTAAGTACCTACCTAACATTAATAAAATTATTGGACGAACAAGTCTTGTATGTGTTGCCTACAGAATAATACGCAGTTTCAGAGATGTTTTCGTGTGTATCTATTAATTGAATATTTGTAAATGTTAATATTATCATAATACAATTCAATCAGGTTTTGCATTTATTAACTTGCGTGTTTTAAAAACTCGGCCACAATACTAGCAAAATATAATTTGCTGAAAATTTCGTGGAAATAGTCAACTATTATAAATAAGGATGACATTCCGTGACTTATCGGTAAATTATTGTCGCATGAGACAAAAATCGATCTAAAGAAACAAAATGACTAAAAAATTAACATAAAAACTTACTACACGAGGTCCATAAATTATACGCCAGGGATTCCCACATCTTGTAAATACCTATTTAAATCTTCACACACAGATGTTAATTATAAATAATATCCTATATTACGTATAATCACAGAACGAGACAATGCTTTGTGATAATGATCACACATCTATCCTGCTACTGCTTGTGAAACATGAAAAAAATTAACAGCTGAGAGTGACGTCCGTGAAAGTGTAAAATAAAAAATATCTGTTAAGTGTCATCAACTGTTAAGCTTCTCTCAGCCGATGCAGTTTCGCATGATCGAAGTAATTTGGGTCAAAATGTCGTGTCTACTTTTATAATTAAGCCACATTTCGCCCTTTACGAATAAAACGTATCTATGGCCGTTGTGATTCTTTATTGCTAATTAAAAACTACAGCCCATGTTAGACCATGTTCATTAAAATATCACATAAATTGTTTTTCAACTAAAAATTAAATAATAGATCGTAATATTGAAAGAAGATTTTGACATCGACAAAGTAATATATTCATTTACAGTTTTATTAAGTGGCTCCCATATTCTTATGTGTACTTACATATATTCTCAATAATAAGCTATTATGTGTACTTACTGTATTTTATTATAAGGATTCAATTTACCCATGCTTTACCGGAAGATTTTGTGATTAATATTACGCTTATGATTATTACATAACTGAGTGATTGTACATTGTACAAGGCAGGCCTACGTCCACAATAAAGTTTCTTAAAGCCAAGCTGCGTAGAACAGTAGATGGTGTTATAAACACATATTGTGTCAAAGTAGTGAAGATGAATACGTAGACCCTAGACTGTAGAGAGTATATTGAATATTTCGGAATTGATGTTTGTATGTACCTAAAATGTAATGACTAATGACCGAACTAAAAACAATTTTTAATAAATTCAGCGTTATTTAAAATAATATCATACAATATTAATTAAAGTTGTTAGATCTAGGTGCATGTAGTGGTTGACATTTTATAAACTGTGCTCTACATTTGGATTAAGTACATTATCATGGCATTCACAAAATCAATCTTTTTAACCGACTTAAAAAATAAATAATAATTCTCAGTGGAAAAAAGGCATAAGATGAAAATTGCAATTTTACAGGAGAGCAAAAAACTGTTAAAATATCAGTAAGTAGTCTAAGGAATTTACATTACGATTTCATGCACAAAACCGTTAAGATTAATGATAAAAATTTGAAAAAAATTGAGCATAATGAAGCTTTTGTCCGTCTTTCCAATCATATTAATAACTAAAATACAACGTAAGGCGACTTAAGCTTTTTTTCCACTGACGGTGCGAACTGTCGTCGTCTGCTCGTTGCATAAGTTGCATTGGAAAGTAGACAGTTCATCAAATGTTGTAACTACCTTACGTCTATGTTGTTCTGTTACATACTATTTAACGTAGTCTTGTAGCTAATTCTTAAATTAGCAATAGCTACTATTTTAGGTACCTACTATAAAATACCTACATGTTATTGTGACAAAATATTAAAGGCCTTTAAATATTTTAATAATTTTGATAAGATATCGTTGTTTAAATCAACTTCAATTATTATGTTTAAATACTGGAGTATTTTATAACGCGCTTTTATACTTTATTGCATTTTGTATTGTATTGTATGTTAATACTTACAGCTAGTTCGATAAAATACACGAAAATCATGGTTACCTTTTTCATCTCTTATATTCTCGGTTATGTGAGTGAACGCCGCGCCTCGTACCTTAAACGATATAGATTTACTTTGACTATTATCTCAGATCAATAAAAAGATTTTTTATTGATCTGAGACTATTATCTACGCGTAGTTCTGTTCTTTATGACGTTGATGTAATATTTTACACTCAATACAAAATGGTATACTTGTCTCTTATTCATGGTAGTATATTAATGGTCTGTCGTACTATTATAATATTAATAAAATAGTTAATATACTTCTTTGTGTTGTTATCAGTGTCTTGTCGTACGAATACAACTATAATCTACCGTATTATGTAGTAAGATACACATTTATCAAGAAAAAATATTTTTGTGAAGTCGTCATGTCATTAAATATGTTTTCATTTACTTTCGTCGTTTTTATTTTATTTTATTTATCTCTGATAGGTAATGTCCCTTTACTTGTGGGGTTTCGTTTCGAGGTCGTCGAGTCACATTGTGACGATGATTTATCTCAGCCGTACAAAAGTCTGAAGTTTAGAAGTTCATGAAAATTCATAGCGTCAAAGACAATATTCCAGTGATAGTGGCTCAGCTAGAAGGATGCGAAGTAAAAATTAACCACAAACAAATTGATTTTTAGAAATTTAACACCAAAGACAGCCTTCAGACAGATTGGGTGCCCAGACGAGTCTTGCAGAATTGGGTGGCTTGTGGGAGTCAAAATTTAGTGAGTAGGTTTAAGACAAACTTTCAAGTAGTACCATAGTAGGTGGCTCTAGTGGTGGTATTAAGTGAAAAAGGTGAAACTTTTGCATAAAAGGGGCTGATGCTCAGAGCCAAAGAAAGAACCCAGCGCGTTTTATGCTAATCGATTTGTCGTAAGTAGGCGACCTAAATTAAGCGAGTTTTTGCAAGGCTCACACTTCGCTCAGATAAAACATAAGATATTTGATATTCTCTTAAACAACAAAACTAAGCGGGGCCCGGGCGCAGATGGTATTTAATTTTACTACCTGTGCTACTGCTTTATGTGACACGTCGAAGAAACCTAATTAGTTTAATAAATACTAACCATACCAAACCTAATCCCTAATCCTAACATACCAACCTAACCATAACCTAATCATACCATTTTTGACGAGAAACTCGGAACTCGGATATTTTACGGAAAAAAAATTTCGCAGGTAATTTTGCATTGGAAAGATCTTTATATTTTTACTTTTTTGTTCTAAGCCTTTTATATTCTAGTTACGAGTATTCTGGCCGTTTATTCTAGCAGTGATTTAGGCAAAAAGGAACGTAAGAACCACTAAAGTGTTATGCTTGAGCATATCGCTAGTATATATAATATTTAATCCATTCGGCGTGAGACATGTGGTCAGTAGATACCCATCTAAATCATCTTTATTATCAGCGCTACATTTCTAAGAATCCTACTACTCGTGTTTACTAATTCTAGGGAACTACCGCACCGTCCGTTCTGTAGTAGTTAAATATTAATTCTAAGCAAAGTATATAACGATGTGTATAGTCATACCAACAAATCTTGATAATGATAAATGAATAGATTGATTTATCATTCTGTTTTTGACACAAAGGAAGCATAGTATGTAGGTATTAGGGTGTCCCTTATATAGGTGAAAAAAATTTTTTTTCAGATATCGAAATGCATACCCCTTAATTCTTTTTAAACTACCTAAACTTAATCAAATACAAAATTTTATCTTTATATGTCAACATTAACCCGTGCCGACAGAGCCTTAAAGATTTTAAAAATCCTTGTCTTTAAATGTCTATAACGCTTATCGTTGTGTATGTGTAATAAAATGAAATAAAATGTTTATATTGTGTAAAAATAATAATCTAAGAGAAAGTTAGAAAATAGGTATTTATTAATAATAAAAAAAAACAAATCAGCAAGGATATTTTCTTTTAAGGGTCTCTTTTTTACAGTCTGGGTACAGATTTCTATGCTCTTGTACACAGCGCAGCAAAAATTGTTTTTGTTCTTCTTTTGCAGTGACTAGACCATGGAAATCTTGCATAAGTTTTACAGCTCTTTCAGCTGTATCATTCACGGCCCTTAAAGAAAGAACCCTTCTTTTTGCCTGCAAATAGGTTACATCTTCTTCCCATGTAGAAACGGGTCTCTTCAAGAAGTTTGTATCAATGTTTAAACGCGCAAATAAATTTGTGCTCTTAACAGACACAAAATCATTTAATGATTTTCCTGCAACAAAAGACAAGATAATATTATTATCAGTTTATTAAGAAGGATATAAGACATAAGACTATGTATTTTCATTTAAATTAAATAACTTAATACGGTTTTATCGCGTTTATTACATTTTTTAGTCAGGTCAGTTCTAGATATAAAAATGTGATAAACGCGATAAAACCGTATTAAGTTATTTAATTTAAATGTGTAACAATCGCGAAAACATATGAAAACATTATGTATTTCCACTTACCATACAAATAATCAGACATATCTTCCTTTGATGGAATGTATCTCTTTACAGAATCATACAAACTCTCTCTTTGTAGGTTCGCTACAATATTTGTCTTAGTTTGTTCATCTACTTCATCATCAAAGAGTGATAAAACAGCTATTTCTTCTGACAAGTACCAAAGATGTTGACTAAACTTGCTCAGGGCTGCTTTGGAGATCTCTTTGTTAACAGTTTCATATTCCTTAAGACTTTTTAAAAAGCGCAAATCTTGATTTGGTGCCTTGACCGCCAGACTACATCCAAGCCATGGTTTTACATACATAACCGCAATGAATAAACAAATATCTTGTACGGCGCGTTTATCCTTGGCGCTAATTTTAAACTGAGATTGCAACAAACATATTTTCAAAGAGTAAATGGCTCTAGCCATCCACCTGGCTTGATGCATTGCTCCAGGAGGTCTTATTTTAATCTTTTTATCATTATCTCCTCCTAAGAAAATAATAGATAATTCAATTAGTTCGCGATAATCGTCACGTATAATGGATTTTTGCAGTTCTTGATTATAAAATGTCAACAATTCATCAATCGTTGTTTTAGAAAAATGTTGTGTGACGATGTCGGTGTACGCTTCAGTAGCAGCAGGATTAATAGTCTTCCAGTTGTCTCTAAACTTTTTGAACATCGGGATGTCAGGGCTATTTGTGGTTTGGTGGATTTTTGTTTCAAATACACATTTTAAAACCAGTTCGTAAACGTGATGGCGGCAAGCAAAGAGTAATAATTCCCTGTCTAGTTTTTGTTCCAAAAGTACACAAGCTCCGTTCAGTCGCCCTGTATTAGATGGAGTTGTGTCACAACACATTATTTGTACTTTGTCCTCGAGATTCCAGTCATGAAGTGCAGTTAAAACGGCTTTAGCTTGATCTTGACCGGAAGAGCTTTCCAGTCTAGGCACAGCTAAAAGTTGTTCCTTTTCTTCAAATGAAATAAGAATTGGCAGGCGTTCTTCTTTAGAACTTCTTACGTCTAGTCCGGGTAATAACTTCCCATCCCAGTGAACGGTCACCGTTTCAGGCAAATTATTCTGAAAATCTAATTTTATAGCTTCTGCTCTATCTTTTCTACTCTGTGCGCGAATGCGTTGAATAGACGATTTATTTATCGGGAACTCATCACAGCTGAGATCTAGGGCTTCAACTACAGCCTGAAGTATATAGACAGAGTCCCTTATGCTTAATTGACATCTATCCAAAGCGGCAACTAACTTAGGAGTGATGAAGTCTTTCCTTCCTCTTTTTGAAGTTGTTACAGAACTTACCATTTGAGATGTCGATGGCAAGGGTTCCTCAAGGCTTTCGTCAGAGCTGGTAGGTTGATTGGGATTTTCTTGCGTTTCGATAAAATCTGCTGTAGTTAAAGATGACGACAAACTTTCGGAACACATTTGCTCTTGTCTTTTTTTCTCTTCTTTTAATTTTCTCTGTCTTGTTCTTTCTTCTTTCTCGGCTAACTTTTTATCTACTCCAGCTAAACATCCTGGACGCCCTGGTTCTCTTTGTTTTTGCAAAAAGATTTTATCTTCTTCTATTTTTATCCATTCCAAAGCATTTGCGTGTGCTATATCGAATAAATTATCCAAATTGTTTTGAAAGTCCTCCTCACGGCGCTTGTAAACATCTTGCCTTTTTTTTGAATTTTTTTGTAACTCTCTCCAAGCACGGTGAAGATCCACAAGTTTTTTTACACAGTTAGGCACAGCTCTGGTAGGGATTCTAGCTTTTTCCCAGAATATAATACACTCTCGAACGGCAAGATTTGCGCTTTCATTAACAGTCAATTTAACTTCGCGAATGTTAAAAAAGAGGACTGCAAGAACTTGACTATTAGACGGTAACTTTGCTCCAGTTATTTGATGGTTCACGTCACCAACTAAGAAAATACTTTTTTTATTGCTTCTTAATTCCACTGCCATTTTTTTAACATTAAAACAATATGTTAATCACGAGAGTTACTGTGAACAAATGACAAATACGACGGGTGCGCGCCGCTAGTTCGGCGTTACTTGTATGAACATGTTTCGATGCAAGTCGGCACGGGTTATCGTTCTCCAAATGAGGTAAAAATGTATTTTAGAGTGTTTTAGGAACATATAAACAAAACTAAGACGTATGCGTTAAAAAATAAAAACTTTGAAAAATAAGGGACACCCTAGTAGGTATACATGCTTTATTGACGTGATGCGCATGAATCATGTTCATAGTGAGAAAGAAACTTCATGTTTGGGGCACGGATCTAGAAATTCTATTCTAGGTCTAATCTGAGGTATGGCATTGCAATAATAAATACTTACCATTTTGAAATCCTTTAGTTTGCAGAAACCGAGATGGACCGGTGTAGAATAAGGAAGTTTCCTAGTTTTTGAGCTGATGTCTCGCATAAAATGGCTGGATTCTTATTTTAAGCCAGACGGTATTCATGCATGGAGGAAGATTAATTTTACCCCCGTGGCTACCCTTTTTATAAAATCGACCATGAAATGTTGATCGTTGCAATCGCAATGTCGGAGGACCAATAAAGTCAGGTCCCGCGTTTTCTTTCTGGCCCGCATCGCGTCACTGATGTCTTTATTGCCTTTAATGAGGCCACTTATTGTCTGCTTATTTACCGGCTATTCAAGTACGTAAAACATGAACTTCCCATCGTTATAAAAATGGTATCGCATCTTATTTAATAGGGGAAAAACTTTATAAGTGTGGTATGCCACATACAGACTTTGCCTTCTACGATTATCTCATGTAAACTATAATGGAACTATAGTAATGTATAGCTTGCTACATACGCAAAACATCAGTATAGGATACAGATCTTATATTATTATTATTATTTTAAATGGATTTGTTTGTAAAAATAGACATTACTAATAAACGAGTCAATGTTAAGAAAATAAGTCCAAATGATCAGAAATCGTTGTATTGAAATTTCAAAGTCATTTTAAGCGCTCCAAAACATTTTTAATTATTCAAAGGCTTTCGTAGAAACTATAGGTAACTGGGCATAGATTTTCCTTTTTAATGTAAGTAAATTAATCTAAGTACAATATATTATTATAAATATAAAATTATGTTGAAACCGATTAGCTATTTTTCATTTCTCATTTTCCTTTAGGCTCAGTAGTAATTTATTGTTCACTATACAAATTCCAAAGTAAATTAGTTACTTTCGTCATTGGTCTATTCTATTTTTCCTAGATTTTACGTGAGGCAAGATTTGTCTGATTATATTTTTGTAGAACAATTTAATATTATCTCAAGGGGTAGAGGGTTCGGTAGTAAACAAAAAAGATTATTTTGTATTGACATTTAATTAAAAATTATATTAAACAATGAAATTGTGTGAATTTCATAATTTTATTGTAATATACCTACCTACTTATTTCATATTATTTTGGGGTATTAATATTTACATTTAATTGCATTAAATTCTAAAGGAACTACAGAAACAGTTAGGTAATGCTAGGTGCATTACCATTACATTATAAAGTTTTATGGTTTGTCTTATTATTACTTTATTGAATAAGTACAATAAATACTTTGTAGCAATTAAATAATATTTATTAACAATGTCGACCTGCGCATTGATTTCTATTTGATAAATTTAATTTAATTACCACTATTGTCTGGATTTTATCACACTAATACTCGTATACCCTTCATCTGCTTCCCTTCATCTTCATCGTATATCCTTCAGATGAAGGCAAACGTCCACTATTTGACCACTTGGCACGACAAGCGCGCTCCACCGGTCCTGCTTTTTGATTTCAGCTCCGTTCCGCCGTATCCGCTATCTTGTTCAAGTTGATAGTTTTACCTTGTAAAACATCGTGAAATTTCTTATCTCTAACAAATATTCCATTACGAACTAATTCAACTACCTACTAACAACTCCATTCATTAAATTTTCCTTAATCGTACTCCTTAATAATTACTGATAACAATTTTATTGTATTCACAAATAATTGGAGAATTTACTCCAGTCACGAATAATTGTGGCATTTATCATGATTAAGTTTCTAAGTGAGTAACTTTTGTAATAATACTGGTATGCTTATTGTTTCATTTGCATTTACCGGCAATGCTGTCATATTTCTCAATTGTTCCCTAACAGTTACAGATATTTCTTTTACATTTACTAGGTCATCCACTGAGCTTGGGAAAGGGGAATAGTTGTTCCAGGTCTTGATTTCTTTAAATAGTGCGTCCCCCGGGCACTCGGTATCGCGCACCTGGCGATGTCCCACCAACTTGTAGTCGGGGCTGATGAAGCCGAGAGCCACTCCTGCCTCGATCAACCTTTGAGCCGTTTTCAATTGTTCAACTGGTGGCAGAGAAGCTGAAAAATAACAGCCTGATTAGAAATTACGTATGCTGAAGGAAAATATTTATGTTTCAGTGATTAAATGGAATATGGGAAATTTAGTATTGACGAAGTTTATGGACACAATTTATTAAAATAAAAGATTGACAATGTTTTGAA
This sequence comes from Thymelicus lineola, assembly GCA_963932265.1. Lineage (NCBI taxonomy): Eukaryota > Metazoa > Arthropoda > Insecta > Lepidoptera > Hesperiidae > Thymelicus > Thymelicus lineola. Next base: position 5,458,366 of record OZ010681.1, on the reverse strand, counting down.
AATTAGCACGTGTTACATAGAAAGCATTATTGTATATTGTTATTAAAACACATTCTGCAGACCTTGACTATTTAAGCGAATATGAAAAAAAATATCATTGGAATATCTCAAGAAGTGTCTGGTATTGTGAAGGGTCAAAATGCCTGTTGATTATTGAAAGGAACTATTGTATTCTTACCAGTCCAATCTCCAATGAGACAGATGCCGATGCTCACGCTGTTAAAATGCTTCGCATGCGCTCCGAGGGTCTTCCAACCACGACCCTCGTAAGCCATTCCATTGCTGCCAACGGCAAAACTGTCAATAAATCAAGTAGGTAACAATTAACTTCTGCCATCAACTTAGTTATTTTGTGATTCACAGGGTTTTGTGACAGCGTGCTTCTTAGTTGCTTTTGGCATAATGCTATCACGGATGGCAAACGAAAAATTATTATTATATTTATAGGGCGGCGCAAAAGTCATCACCCTATAGGATAATGCTATAATTTTTGCAAATGGCGGTGAATGTTAGTTCTGATGTGAGATTTGTGAAGTAAAATACAAAATAAAAGTGAAATACAAAATACACGTAAATAAGACATGAATCGCTATAGTCCTCAAGAACGCGGATTAATCATATTAATCTCTCGTTTCGGTGATTTGCACTAACCGGCATGATCGCTCGATTTGGGTTCTTGGTGGGGTTTCTTAAAATCACGAATCTATGTCAACAAGCCTCAGACTCTTGAAATCCTCAAAGAGAATATCCGTCATAAATGCAGTTCCTAACCTATTGCCGGAAGTTCTGGCAAGAATGATGGAAAATGCCATAAATCGAGCCCGTATGGTCATCAATTCTGGCAGCGGCCACTTGGCTGACACCATTTTTCTACTTAATGAAAATAAAAATTTAGAACATCAAATAATCACAATTCAATAGCAAAACTAAAGCTTTTCATTTACATATTAAAAAATTACAGACAACGAACATCGGGTGATAACATTTGAGCCACCCTATTTAACTGCCTACCTACTGATAATGCTTCAACTAGAATAGTGCGTTTTACCTCCCATTTTCCGTGGGGGAAATCTTCCGAAGATACCCGACAAGTCATGTGGGGCTAAAAAAACTGAAAACGTTTCCCCCAATGTTAATATTTACGGTGAGAAAAAAATTACTGACTTTGATGCATGCCGACTAAAGTATTTCGTGTTAGTTTCCCGGCCCAAATAAGACACGACGCAATAACTAACTTTTATCTGTCGAATTAATGTCTATCCCAACGGGAATCGAACCCGTAATCCCTCGTTTTGCTGGCAGGCTCACGCTGCTAATTGAAGCCGAGTATACGTGAGCGACGACGAGCCTAGTTGGTAGCGACCCTACCTGCGAGGGGTCCCGGGTTCGATTCCCAGCCGGGGCAGATATTTATGTGACAGATAAATATTTGTACTCGGGTCATGGGTGTGATTGTGATGTTGTTATATGTGTCGTCCATACCACCCGCGACACAGGTAATAACCTACTGCGGGGTATGAGTGTGTTAGAGTTTATTTTAACTTCCAACTTACTTGTATCCGATATCCCACCAACCCCGATCATCCATATGAAAGTCCTGCATGGAGCGCATCGCTTGACTACACTGGTTATTGTTGTAGCACGCTGGAGGTTTGTACGAGTGGTGAATGACCACAAACTGAACTGGCGTAGTTAGTTTGTTCGTCTCCTTGGGCTGTCGCGCGTTCCACTGCGCTCGGGTCACAAATGGGAAGTTGTAGGTCGGCAACTCGTTCTCTGACGGATCTTCTGAAATATTCATAAATAAGGTTAGTAGTGGCTTTAACCCATATGGGCCAGTACGGAGCGCGGGTCTCTCTTGAGGAGTTCTAGAGTATACTCCACGCTGTTCCGATGCGGACTAGTGGAGGGGTGAGTGGCCAACCCAAGTGAATAGTAACCTTATTTTTAAAACAATGGTGTAGTATAATTACCTTGAGGAACAGGATTCCCGAACGAAACACTGACGATGTAAGCGCACATCGTTCCCAATAGTATCACCATGACGCCGAATACTGCAGCACACCTATAATACTCTGATACCCTTCGTTTCTTCGGAGCATTGACCTCCTGTAAGGCAGCATTTTGAGACTCAATTTCATTCATTGTACCAACAACGTAGTCATACCCGTAATAACTTGGCATGGTTAAAACTCGTAATGATTACATAGCATAGGTATGATGGTTGTCACAAGCGGAAATTTTAATAATCATTGTTTTTCCATCATATCAGCATATCAATAAGTATCGGTTATCCGACAATACTCGATTGTAATACGATATCTGTGTACTATGTACAGTTATGTACACTCACATAGATAAATTATCTATACATAATATATAATGTGTCCAGCGACCAACTAGCGATAACTAAACTTAAGGGTATGTAATATACCTAATTTTATCCACAAAATCACCCCAAACAACACTTCCAAAAGGAAGAGGGCTAGAATAGAGGGCTAGAGAGGGTTAAATGGGTATTTTTGTCGATAAAATTAGATATATTTCATGCCCTTAAATTATCGCTAGTTGGTCGCTGGACACACCGTTTAAAAAACAAAGTTGTGTTGTGGAGTCCATACAAGATCATGTGTACTTGTCAGAAACTAAATATGAGAACAAATGACAGTTGTCTAAACTACTATTGACATATAGAGAGTTCATTGATGTTAGATGTTTAGCTAAAACACTTGGTGAGTCGGAGAAGTAAATAGAAAGGTTAAGTAATTTCATAAAGTCATCTTCTTTCGTACAGTATTAACGAATCCTTATTAATATTTAATGTAAATATTAATATCTATCAAATAACCAGAAATTTTTATATTACACATCAAACCCACGCTTTTTGCTTTTTATGAAAAAGAAATCGCATATTGTTCGAAATTCTTACCTAGTCGTATCTTAATATTGTACTTTCACTTATTTTTACTTTATAGCCTGTATTTATAAATTGTGGACTAATTTAAAGCTTGTAGTAAGCACAGACTTAAAAAAAGAATTTCACGTCCGTGGTATTTATAGTAAGTTATTCCTTCGACACGGACGTAGTACTACGACAAGCACGTGGTAAGCAAACTGTTTTATACGCGGTTGTACGCCGCGGTTCTTCCCCAGAGGGACGAATGAATCGAGGCGAAAACGTAATTTGACGATGATATAAAAATATTGTGATTAAAATCAAATTTGCCGTAAGAAAATTGATGAATGTTTTCAGTTGTATGATGTAATAAAATTCGCCAGTTGTACATTGTCCATACTATTGCATACTGATATACTTTGTTCCGATGATATCCTTATTTATCATTTTTTTTAAGCTATAAGGTAAAAGACCGAAATTATTATAAAATAAAAACTTACAGTTTGTCAAATAAGTAACGAGAAAACATTTTATCGAAGAGGTTTCTCCGTGTAATAAAATATTGTATTTTCAATGTGAAGTTATTTAATTATATTTGTGTAAAGAAACTTAGCGAAATTATGGATAAAATTATGTAACTTATAACCATAAATCCTACCTACATAGCTATATTTCTGACCATCACAAAACAGATTGCCTCAATCATAGATACTATGATAATATGGATATAACAATAAAAAATATTTTTTGCTGGAGATATAAAAGAATTGTCAAAAAAGTGATTCCCGTGGACCCATTAATAAGTATAAAGTAGGTTATTAAATTACCTGTGGTAATATGTCGTAAGAAGACATCATGAAAAAAATTGCAAGAGTTAAGTTTGATTATAAAATTCTTGTCCTTACAGTGCATTCCGAAAAAATGATCAGTAATCAACCACAAACACTAAAAATAAAATACAAAATTAAAATTATTAATTTTAACTTCATACAAACAAATAATATACTAGGAAAACAATAACAGCAACAGTTTTCATTGCAAGTACACTATGCGCGTTGCAAATACAGTATTCTGATAAACTACATTTGAAATACATGCCTTGCATAATACGCTGTGTATCACACTTAAATACTAATTTTGTTGTCTTTATTCTATGGTTTTTATATCATATTTTGTACTTATCACCTTCTTTAACTGTAGAAGTATCTTATTACCTAGCTTATTGTACTTACTTGTGCATCACATGTTATTTTTCTCGGTAGTAGTCCATAATTTATCTAAGGAAACAAACAAATTCTAATCAGATAAAACATCGTACGATTGATTGGTGTCAGTGGGTGTCACAATAATTACGAATTTCGCGAAAGTGTAAACACAATGTGTACCTTAACTACGCTTAATATTACAGTACGACGGTCACGTTATCAAAAAATGATTAAGAGAAGATTATGCGACGAAAAGTTATCAGCTTGCAGAAGAATATTGAAATTGCGATAAACATATTTGAAATACCAATAACGGCTTGGAAAAAAGTCATCAATTTTAGTTGGAAATTACCAACATGATTAGTTAATCATGAGGTCAGGTTGCAGCAAATAAGAAGACTAGCAACCTTTTCCTTTTGGTATTTAAGGTAAGGTTGCCTAAATCGTACCCTCTTACAGAAAAACCCCGTAATTTTAGGGTGTAAAATTAAACAAAATGTGACATGCGTCCAAAGAATCTTTATTTATTAAGCAATCATATAGTTTACATAAACATACAAAATCTTTATCAAAATAGTCAAAACTTTTTATCAAAATAGTTTTTTATACTTTTTGAAAGAGTACTTACTACCTGGTTAGCAAGGCCAAACTGGCCGCAAAGAAATTGGGAGTGCTCAATAGAGCTAAGCATTACTTCACGCCTAAGCACAGGTTGATGCTCTATAAGGCGCAAGTTCGACCACACATGGTGTACTGCTCCCACCTTTGGGCCGGAGCCCCAGCTGGCCAAGTGGATCCGTTCAATCGCATTCAACGGCGAGCTATTCGTCTTGTCGACGACCCCAAGCTTACAGACGGATTAGAATCGCTTGAGTTGAGGAGAGATGTAGGCTCTCTCTTTGTATTCTACCGTCTATACAATGGGGAATGTTCTGAAGAACTGTTTGGCTTAATACCTGCAGTTGATTTTTGCCACCGCACATCGCGTACCAGGTTTCACCAACATTACCTGGATACCTGGCGTTCGTCCACAGTCCGGTTCTCACGTCATTTTCTACCTCGCACGTGTAAACTGTGGAACAAGCTACCTGCATCGGTGTTCCCTCTAGGCTATGACATGGGGTCCTTCAAGAAGCGGGTCTATCGTCATCTTCTTGGCCGGCAAGGTGTTGATGACGCCCCTGGTGTCGCTAATGTCCATGGGCGGCGGTGATCACTTACCATCAGGTGACCCGTCTGCTCGTTTGCCTGCTCAAAGCATAAAAAAAACCTTCGGTAAGACTTAGGCGCCCGCAGTTGCCTTAGTCGTGGTATCTAAAAATTTATTTGTTGGGTATCACTACACGTATGGCTTCAACCCATTAATGGCCCACTACTGGGTACGGGTCTCTCCTCTTGAGGAGGCCTAGAGCATACTCCACCACGCTGCTCCAGTGCGGATTGGTGGAGGGGTTAGTGGCCAACCCGAGTGTCGGAAGTTTTCAAACCACCCGAGGGTCTCCGACATGGCTTAACGACTTTTATCATATGATAACAACCGAGACCGAAGGCTTTACGTGGCGTCAGAAGCACGGAAACGCTCAAGAATTTTTTGCCACTAGCGGTTACCCATCAAACTACCGACCGCGCCTGCTGTTGCTTAACTTTGTCGATCACATAAGATCGACGCAAGATGAGCGCTTCTACACTACACGTATAGTGGGGATTTTCTTTTTGACTATTTTTCGTTTCAGGAATCCGTTAGAAAAGCTTGTGAAAAAGTTGTAATTTGTTTGGTGAAGGGATCACCTGCCAGCGAAATGGAAGTTATTAGATTCTTCAGTTCTTTCTTTCTTTCTTTCTTAGGGTTCCGAAGTAAAATCGGAACCCTCATAGTTTCGTCATGTCCGTCTTACAAAAAAATGTTACCTAAGACATAAATTGTAGGAAATTCTTTCAGGTTTAATTTGTTCATAAGTGTTTTTATTTTTTATTATGATTATTGTCGAAAACGTACCCCCTACTGTGCTGCCTCTGGCGGATCTTTTTTAAATCTTCAGAGGAAAAAGGTTAATTTAAGTATAACAACGTATGTCCTGTGAAATATACTTACACGACCACGGAAAATATAATTATATAAAAATAAAACTGTACATTGATGTAAATACATTTTGTAGTAATAAAATGCGGGTTACAAAGGTTAAAATAAATAACATAATAGCAATAGTTATCCTATTTCCTCGTATGGATTTATAGTACTCTTCCTATGCGCGTCCGAGTTCCGGTCACTTTGTATATTAATAAGAACGTGACTAACATTTTATTACCAGAATATAGCATATCATCGCATAATATTTTTAACTGAAACATTCTTAGCAATTCCTCATAAATCTATTAATTACCCCAATGATGTTTGCGATCAGGAAAGTCCCTATAATTTAATTTAGCTTACTTGTAACTATTTAACTGATAATGGCATTGATATTGGTAATGAAGGAACTTGACACAAATACCGATAGTGTAAACTGTTGCCTGTTCAATGATTGTCAAAGGTTCAATGTCATTGTTATGATGACTATGGCTTAATAATAACTGAGGTATAATAGTGCATAATATCTTATTATGAAATGCAATAATACATAGACATTATACTCGATATACAACTCGTTAAACTATGATTATACTTGATATTCCAATACCTAAAGACATTTTAAGTAAAAAATTAAAAGACAACACGAGCGACCCTAGAGCTGGCAGTTTTCTTGCTTAGCGCGTTAGCATTGCTATACAGCGAGGGAATGTTACCAGCATCTTAGGTACTGTGCCGCAGAGGCCTAGTCATATTACATTTATTTTAATAAATGTTACTTATACTTTTGGAACGAAGTTCCTTATTAATTATTTATTTTTATTTTATATAGTGTAAATATTATAAGATTTATCTATTAGAGCGTTAATTAAATTATACTATAACTTCTATAAATCTAAATTAATTAATCAAAAGTTTCGTTTCGAAACCACTCTACCGCGGGTGAAGCCGCGGGCTTAACCTAGTAAAACATAATGAAAAAATCTTTATTAAATATGTATAAAAAGTAAAGTATCTTTATTTTTATTATTATATTTTTCTATAGTTAAAATTAAACGTAAAACAAAAGCCAAAAATTTAACAACAAATTAACTCTTTACGTTATACATTTTGACATTTTATGGTCGTAGCACACATATCAACTCGTAAACGGAACGTAAACGTATCAACTCTTGCATGTCAGTATTCTTTGTATGAAACTCCCTACTGTAAAGCACACTTATCGGATTCGTAACGTAATCGCCTCGCCTCGAGACAAGCTCACGAACCGCGGTACGGTGCGTGGACGACTTGCCGTACCCGCGCTTACGTCTCACCGTACGCTATCCGTCGACTTTCCGTTTCCTCGTGCACGCCCCGCGCCACGGCGCCGCGGCTACCGCTGCGTCGGCGAACTGCTGTCATTCATTCCGTCAACCAGCGGCCGGCGAGCCGTAAGCGCGGCGTCGCCTAGCCGTAACCGAGTCGATTTGGAGCTGTTGGTCGGTTATAACGCGCTTACGTTAGGTTGACGGCGGGTTATAACGCGCTTACATTAGGTTGACGGCGAGGCGATCCGGTGCCGATCCCTTTCCGAGTTGATATGTGCGCTACGACCATTAATAGTATCTAATTCAATTGACATTTAAAAATTTATAATTGTAATTAAATAATAATGTATTAATTTTATTAGAGTCGTGTGTAACAATTTGCATGCCCAAAGAGGCAGAACATAAGGTTAAATTATATTTTTGTGAACCACCTTTATGCATGTAGGTACTATGTTCTAGCAATAAATATGATTATGATTATAAAGGCAAAAATCCCGAAAAGATAAGTAAATAAACAAAATATACCTAATTTAAAAATATAATTATATAAAAGATCATTTATCTGTCATATAAAATATCTGAATACATGAAACAAAAATTGAAAACACATTTTTACATAATATCACAATAATTATTTTGTGCTTTTATACAAGGCTTTGGGCCTAAATAAATATAAATAGGTGAGTTTGAAATTAATATTATTCTAATTCATTAAGTTTGTTACATTTTCGTTTTCTCGTACAAGTATTTGCAAAATGTATGTATACCACATCAATACCGTATTCTTGAAGTAGGATTATACTACTTCTATAAAAAATCTGTATATTATAGGTATGTCTCAGAGACAAAAAAAGTCCTTGGGGATTTGATCAGGTCTCGGTTTTTCATCATTTCTCTGCGACATACATAAATTAGCCGCCTAATAATTATAAATTAACTTCTTAATTATTAAAGCTCTGTAGAGCTTAATACTTCCAGATGTTTATTTGATATTTTAGCTTTGGTTTACAATATTTGGTGTATAATGTAGTTTCGTTGCCTCCTCGTTCAAAAGTCGACGTGCCTGGTAAAGTGTTCCCAGGTAGAGATCTGTTCGAAGAGCGCTGTACCGGGACACTCGGTGGCCATGATCTGGTTGTGGCCAACTAGCTTGTACGTGGGGCTCAGCACACCTTGTTCTACTCCGGAGGCGATCAGGGCCTGGGTCGAAGCCAGCATGGCTGCCGGGGGAGTTTCCACTGTTGATCAGAATGATGGTAGATAGGTATAAAATTTTAGTCTTTTTTAATTCATAAATAAACTATACTAATTGTTAGATTCTGAACTTATGTTTATAATTTTTTGCCAATTGCAGTTATTAGTGTAACAGTTACAAGTACTATAGTTATGATCGGCAGTAGGTATATGGTCGGCTAAAGGGTGGATAATTTGTAATTTAGGCTAGACTATTTAATATCAACCATAGCCAGCTAGACTATTTAATATCAACCATAATACATATTGGAATTGTGGGTGTGCGGCGTGCGCAGTGTGCGGGCGCCACTGTATAAATTTTACTTACCTTATTATAATAATATACCTAATTATAATTATAGGCAACAAACCAACTGTACGAAACACTGTCCAGTTGGTTTGTTGCCCGTCCATGCGATCGACAGAGGTAAGCAACCGAGAGAGCACGGTTGAACACTAGGGGATATTCCTTGAATACCGTGCTTCAAAGGGCATACAAAAGTCGCCCATTCCGGCGACATTTACATTTACATAGCATTCTTTCCATGGTGGAGGCATTCGGAGCTGAACAACCTATGACATTAGAGTTAGCCACTAACCACTCCACCAATTCGTACTGCAACAGCGTGGTGGAGTATGACTTAGTTAGATATTCTTAATTATGAAGGGAGACTCAATGGTAAAGTTTGTATAGTTTACCTCTCCAGTCGCCAATCAGGCAGATACCAACACTAATGCTGTTGGCGCGACCGGCGTGGATGCCGATGTTCTTCCAGCCCCTGCCTTCGTAAACTGATCCATCGCTGCCCAGGCAGAAACTGGAGAAAACAAAATAATAGTTTACACATTCATTACAAAGGCTGTCTATGATAAGCATTTTTGTCTACCCCGTAGACATAGTAGTGATTGGATTCCGGACCGATTTAGTTATTTTTGTGATAGATAAAGAACAAAAACTCAGGTCTTCGGGTGTAATTATAAATGCAACATATAATATAGTACGTGATGGTCGCTTTAATTGATATAGTGATCTATTTAAATTTAATGACAAAAGATTTTCCACTACACTACAGCAACCAAAGCGTCACAACAAGGACGTCACAAACTTTGCAACTGTTTTCCGTAATTAACTTCTCTTCGTAATAAAAAGAACAATTTTTCCTGAACAGAAAATCCTTCCGATCTCTACAGTCGTTCAAAGGCCGAATATCTTTAAAGGTCAGTCGCATAAGTAGTTTGAGAAATCAAGTTTCCTCGTCATAATTGACTTAAGTCGTTTGATTATATAACGCGATCATTGGTCAGCTGTCAATTGGTATATGTTACTGTAAAACCTCGAACTACGGTAAATCTTAATATTCACCAGTAAACCTAAGATTTACCAACTTTTAATGGTAAAAGTCCGAAATGGTCTGTGATTATTGTTCATTTCGAACTTTTACCATCATACACTCTGTATATCTTAGGTTTTACCTCAGGTACACGGTAAATATTGAAAAATAGACATCCAAACGTGTTAGATGCATCGTCGCGTACTCGTGGAGAGTCTGCATTCGCTTGCTGTGTTCAGAACACACCATAATTTATTCAAATTTCAACATTTATATTTAACACTAGAAAAAAAATTAATGTTAACGTAAACGAGGCGCGTAGACCTATTTTCTGTATGCGAGTGTATGATGGTAAAAGTTCGATATGAACAATAATCACAGACCACTTCGGACTTTTACCATTAAAAGTTGGTAAGTCATAGGTTTTACTGGTAAATCTTAAGATTTACCGTAGTTTAGGGTTTTACAGTAACATAATTAAATCCTTGTTCGTCATTCCGACAGAGGTCAAGGCACCTTTTTAACCAGTTCAGGTGCGTCCATTTAATCAACGTAAAAGCGCACGGTAATTCCCCTAAAGACAAATATATTGTGTCAATTTAGAATGCCTTAGGATATTGAAACTTTTAGATGTTGTCTCCTCGTGTCTGATACACTGAGAGTTAGTGGATTTTTATGTAACATAAAGACTCAATTGTAACCTGAGAGCTAATGGATTTTTATGTAACGTAAAGACTCACTTGTAACCAATATCTCCCCAGTTCATGCTGTTGTGGAAGTTTTGCATGGAGCGCATGGCCATTGCGCACTGTTCGGTAGTGTTGCAGGCACCAGGTATGTAGGTGTGGTGGATAACCACGTACGGCACCGGCAGTTTGAATGGCCTGACATCAGTCGAAGGTTGCGCGCCCCAACAATCCCGCTTGTAAAACGGGAATTTTTCAAATCCTTGAAAATAAAATAGTTGTTAACAATATTACTTGACATCTTAAGGAATAATTATAGGAAAGATAAAGTTCGAAATTGTTTGTATAACTAATCTGCACACCTTATTTGTTAAAAGTAGCTTGCATTTGTTTGTTTTACAAATTAGAAATTAAAAATGGACACACTACTGTTATGAATATTAATTATGGTAATTCATTTATTTATTTATTTATTTATTTATTTATTTTGTACACACATAAATACATAGGAAAAAAATATTTAAAAAAAAAATAATTCATATTTTAGGTAGGAAAATAATTTAAAAGGAATCGAGAAAAAGCATCTAGACTCAGAAAAATTTATTTATTCCTTCCACAAAATAGTATCTACAGATATATCTAATCCTTTTTCATCTATTAAATAAAATATTGTATGTGCTGTAATATAAACTATATTTTAACATACATTTAAATATTTTTGTAGCTTTCTCTTCAGTTACTTATTCGTACTACGAGTATTTATAATTATTATTGTTAGTAATTTAACTATTAAAACGATATTTTTTTATCTCAACGTCAGTCTGATCTTAGTCTCAAATTTTAATCTTTCTTTGTAGAGTTCTACACAATTTAAATCAGCATCTTTATACAGATTACATGATTACACTGCGGATTTTCTCGCAGTTGTAATGCTACTGAGATGTCCACTGTTTCCTGAAGTGCAGTTAGATGAGGTTTCTACATAATAAATCATTTCGATAATGACACTTAAATATGTTAAATATACGTTAGTATATTAGTTCATTGGGTAAATCCTTTCAAATACGCTCCAAGGTATAAAGTTAGTTGTTTTACCGATGTTACATTATGTGTATCTAACTAATATTACACAATAATGAATTACATATTATTTATTGAACGTAAAACTTTTTATGACGATACTGCGGATATTTATGACGACAGGGTTTTATATGTTTTTAAAAAAACTTGTTTGTAATCTGGTGACTTGACATGAACACATCATCAATTAAGTTGTAATTAGTAGCAGATACAAATTCGTGTTCATAAAGCATTTTAATAATATGCAACTAATATTTAGCTGGATTCAGAATTCTCAGGACCGGTCAGAGTGGCGCAAGTTAGAGGAGGCCTATGTCCAGCAGTGGACCTCCAAGGGCCGATGGATGGATGGATAGATGAATAGCTAGATCTACTAGAAAAAGTGACATAGTTCATTTTATGTAATTTGTAACGTGCCATGAACGTAGTAAAGATTTTTTGTATAAACCGCAACGATTCCTAATAGAAGGGACCAGTTTCCATTGTAGGTATACCACGAGCATTGGCGATTGGTTTCGTCTCAATGGTCCTTAAGCTTTATCCGTGTGATGTGCGTTTAAAATAAATATTTTATTTAACTTACCATAGTTTTTTGGTAAACCATACACTAAACAAACGTTGAACAGTATTGCTACAGCAATGCTGCCTCTGTACGCAATCATTTTAACTTTAAATTAAATTAAGTCATTCAAATGGTCACTTATATAGTCACAAATATGTGAATTGAACTGACGAATTTCTAGGGCTGATTCTCCTTATATGTCATGTGCTATTCCTTCGGTACTTCCCTCTGATCAACGCGATAAACAAAACAATTCAATCTTAACACTCCAAGCTACATGTCAAAATAATCTTAATCACGTAATAATTAAAAAGTACGATGGATTATAATAATTATTATAAATTACATAAGTGTCAATGATTTATACAAATATTTTCATTAATATTTTAGTCTATAGTATCCAAACACGGCTGCGTGACATTAAACCAAACTATAGTTGTTAAACATAAATAACTCGAAAGCAAACTTTACATAATTTATATCCACGATATCGCGAGTTATCGCTGTAATCGAATCGATCAGTTCATATCACTTCATTATTGTATCACGTTTTAAATTTACAACGCCCTTCTAAATTAGTTATAGCTATTCTTTCTGACAACTTCTACATTGTCTAGCAGTTGTTATGAATCAAAATTAACTTCACCGAGGACATTAGTCCCACATGATATAATTACAATATTTATCGTCACTATTTTCTGTGTACAATCTTGCTTGAAGTTTGCAGTCGTCACTTGTCTTTTTTCACCTTTAACTATTTTACTGGATTACAAAGCAATTGTTCATTCGAATGTTTCTCAATTGCACTTCTATGCTCACATGTACCCATACGCACACTAAGCAGAACCGCAGATATTACTCGCGATGCACTTAGATAATTACGAATATTATAATGTTAACGTAATAACAAACAACAGTTGTATTCATATCACACTTCTTGGCCGGTATGACCCTGTTATCGTGACGTCAGATTGATTATCGGATATTATTCATATTTTTTAAATCAAAGTGATAATATCTATGTATGGCTTCAACTCATTAATAGCCCACTGGTGGAGGAGTTAATGGCTAATTCGAGTGTCGGAAGCAACGATATTATATGTCGGAAGTTTTCGAACCGCCCGAGGGCTTCCGATATGCCTTAACGGCTGTTATCTTATGATAACCGGGACTGAGGCTTTACGTGCCCTCCGAAGTACGGAATCATCAAACTACCAACCGCCTATAATCCAACTATATTATTATTAGCGTAAAGAATAGATAAATATTATTTTTTCGCTATCCATACAGTACTAGCACACTGCCTGCGGCCTTGCCCGCGTTTCTCGGATAATAATAAGTACCCTTGTTTTTCCAGATCATGTTTGTTGTGATCGTGGTTGATTTGATAAATTTGATCTATCCCTGCGAGGGTCCAACGTTTATCAAAAATACTCGTAAATATGGAAGATTGTTACTCGTTGTGATATTCTCGCGTTTATAATACGGTAATAAGTGTAAACAAAAAAGTGTTAGATCATCAACCGCAGAACAGTAGGTTAGAGACCTTCCATGTCTATTACCAAGCGAAGGCTTCAACGTCGAGCAGTCATTATCTACGTCATTTAACACGGACCATTCTGCCGCCTCTACGTCCATTATAATCTATCAGTTAAGCCCCCGAGACGTCATAATAATCTTGTCTACATCCAACTGTGTTTAACTGTATGCACTATTACATTACAACTATTGCATTACACGTATTTACTGTGTGACCGCGAAATGGCCAAGCCCTACTTTTTTACCATGATTCAGGTCATGTAGGTAGGATGTATACTCGTAGAACTAAAGCTTATAAAGTCAGGTCTGGTAAAGTTAAAGGCTTGGCTCGTAATGGGATCTGATAACATTTTTTACCGTGAAACCTTCATGGGCTTGAGACTCTTCGCAAACTTTTTACATAAATTTTAGACATTGAAACATTGCACCTAACAAAACATAGGGTTCCGTAGTCAAAAAGGAATCCTCATAGTTTTGTCATGTTCGTCCTTCTGCAGCATAGCGCAGAGATCCTTAGTGCTAGAAAGTTGTATCTAATTTAGCAAAGATATACCTGGACATGAGAAGCATTAGGTCGGATGTGTAAAATGCTAACTTTTCAGGAGAGCAAAAACAAAATTGACAAACATTTTTTCTTCAGCATTATTGAACTGTAAGTATTTCAGTCCGTATTCTTTTTTTAATATTTTGTAGGCAATAGTACCTTTTAATTTTTATTACAAGTATCACCCTAACTGTTAAAATGAGTTTAATACAATTTTTAATCTATAAAATTTTTGTACATCAGACTTTATGCCTGAAATATATTCATACAAAACATTATTATTACAACAATAAAATCCTATATTAAGAACAGACTTTATGCCTTTGTAGCGATAAGCAACATTTTTTTAAGCATAATACTATATTTGAAGATACGTACTAAAATTTGAAGTAAACTTTAGAGGCATAAATACATATCTGCTGATGCTACCAGCGTATTAGGCCAAACATTTTTGATTCATAATAGCTTAAGTTGAAATACGGATCATAAAACTATTAATAATTTGGTGCATAAAGATTTAAGTAAATATAAATGCTTATGGCTCTCGGGTATTTGAAAAAGTCTGTATAACCGACATTATGCATGAGTGTATCTTTACAACGGTAAGAGATAGAGATACCACGGTCAGATCGTTGGAAAGAGAAACAAAAACATAATATCGGTATACTAAAAAGTCATTTTCGTCGTATGTGCACATCCGACCTAATGATTCTCATGTCCAGATACATTTAAGAAAAGGGTAGAATAAATCTATAAAAAAAAATTCAGGGTAATTTTAGGTAAATTGGAGATGAACTTTTTATCTCGTTTACACCCTAGTGTGACTATGGGTCTGGAAAGACAATTTTTCGATTCAGGGGTAGATAGATACCTTTCGTAAAGGAATAATTGTCTGCTGTGCTGATGCGTTGGCAGTCTTAAGCATTTTTATCTGTGATTTATCCCATTAATATTAGGATAATTAATCCAAGTATTACCCTACTTGGACGTGGCTGTAAACTAAATATTTAATAATGAAGCTTTTCTTACTTACTGCTTAGTGCTTACTTCTTCGGAACTGTACCGTATACAAAATTCTGCAAAACTTAAATACTTAACTAGTCATCATTCTACCTAATGAGCTACGTATTATTATTATATTAAATATACGTATGACTCATTGGTATGGTAGGTACGTTGCTTAAAATATTTCACACCTCGTTATGTCAATTTTATTATCACTCAGACTTCGAGGATATAATACTCGTATTATGTCATGTTAGAACCTATAATCATACGTCAGACTTGAAATGTATTTTTCGCGGCAGGTTATGAAAAATAATTGATATGAGATTAATAAATGAATTCGGATAAAACACTCTAATACTATACTTAACACTCCAATACTACTAAAAGATCATCATATTATATTCATTGGCTGAACAGATGTAACATATTTAAAATATAGACTTCAACTTCATTATTTAAGTAGACTAAATAAAACAGCTAGGTTACGGAAATAATCAATACGACTTTAGAGTGATGAAACCTATTTTGGTTTGGAGAGCATAGTTTTTATAATTAAACGTCAATCAGCTTATTTCAATAAAATTAATGTTCGAATTTTTCAGTCAGTCCAAACAGGTTGAATTGAAAAATAAACCAAAGAAAACTGTATACAATTTTACATGCACCCAAACACGTCCATGGATTAAGAATTCGATGACAAATAAAATATATTTCGATCATTAAATCTTTTGCCATGTTTCTCACAAACTTCCCCTGGTTTCACATCTTATAAAACTTTTGAGGTCAATTCAGTAAGTGATTTTATAAGCGTGAACTCAAATCAACTCTTTTTTTCTGAACAATTAACATTCTAGTGTTTATTTTGTAAATTCCAATACCGTTTAATGACGTTTGATTACGAGTGTGAGATGTTGACATTGTTGACCGAGATGACGATTTAGCTGGCAGAGGGGGAGGACTGAGGAGACACAGTTGACTCTACCCTAAAAAATATTTCAAGATTTTATGCTACCACTTTGTCGGCGTGATATCGGTATATCCATTTCAAATTACAGAATTCTAGTAGGTAGCCGAGCCGAAATTACTAAAATTATTTATTTATTTATGTAAACTTTATTGACCACAATATAAAATATTATAGTACAAATGGCGAGCTTAATGCTAACTGCATTCTCTACCAGCTAACCATTATCTATCTATTAATCTAACCAACCAACCTAGTTAACCATTATTTATCTATTATTAAAATTTCATCATGTTCAAGGCTGTTTTCATGGGACAAAGGTTGATTTCATTTATGTCCATAACGAAAAAGGCTTCTTAATTAGCTTAAGTGAAAGAAGCTTGCATTCAGACACATATGTAAAAAGACAAAATTATATAATACAAAACTAGCGTCGCATAAATATTTTATAGTGTTTCTTTTATCCTATTATTATTTTCACTAAATAGGTTTAATGCGACAAAAAATAAATAAAAATAGTCGGCTTATTATGAAAGGCCGCACTTCATAAATAATTTACGATAATATGAAAGAAATCAGCTTTGGTAGGTGTATGACTTTTTATCGATGAAATTTAAAGCCAAACTCTGTATCTATTAAAGGAATCTGTTGTTGTTTGGAAAAAAAGATTTTATATGGATAACTAATATTATATCTGATGTATTAAAGCTATTTTTCATCAATCGTAGAGATAGACGGGGGAACTACCGTAAGATAAGCACGTTTTCTGCATTATTTACTCTAATCAGTTTCATCTGCTGTTTATAGAAAAATAATCAAAATAATTAATGAGTAGTTCCGTTTATTTTTACCCGACTGCCAGGAAGGGTTATGTTTTTCGCGCGTATCTTGTGTGTATGTATGCATGTAATATTCTTTATTACCTCGTATCTTCCAAACCGCTGAACGGATTTATATAATTAAGATATCGTTAGATTCGTCTTAATAATCCGAGTGTTCTTAGATAAGTAAAATTAAAAAAAAGTAATTGTGTGGTTTTATGAAACCACGGTAAAAGTGAAACTTTTTTTCACACTATAGACATTTAACTAAAAATTTTTGGATAAATATTCGATTTAGGGTATTAAAATGGCATCATCCTCGTTGATCAGTTTTTCGGACTGACTAGCTGTGTCGTTGTTTATCAAAAGCAAGAAATAGCAACATAAGTATATAGGTACCTGGTCATCATCAGACCTTCAGAATGTATCATGTAGTAGCACCCGTACTCAATCAGATATATTGGCCTCGGCTGCTCTGTCGAGCGCCTTTCACTTTACCCCCACTCCGCGGCCGACCGTCACGCGACATGCGACACACAAACCAAAAAGTTTGAGACGATGTAATAAAAGTTTCACTTTAAAACAAATATGGCTATCAAATTAAAGAGTGTGCGTTTATTTTATTTTTAAAATTATAATTTTTATTTACGTACAGCTGACAATGGACCAGATGAGCCACCTGATGTGATGAGGGTTACCGATACAACTTATAGAATATTTTTAATATTTAAAGTAGCCGGTGAGGAGAAATCAAAGGATCTGACTCAACTATTTATTAATTCATAGCATTATGAGTACCTACTTATGATTAGAATGTTTTAATTAAATCTGTTCAATAGTCGCAGCATGACGAATTAATGTTTGGCAAAGGGAGATCTCCCGCCAGGCGAAATGTGTTGCCTGGGAGGCGGCCGAGCCCCGACTGACGTTTTTTTTTTGTTTCGAATGAGTAGTTGCTGTTGGCCCTACTGGCCTTTACAGCTTAACGCGGACGTTGGGGCGGGTCCTGGAGGGACCCAGCCTCTGAAATTGGGACCAAGTCAGCGGGAGTTAGACCGGTTTACTCCGGTACAACATGCCGCTGACACGACACGAGGAGGGACTTCGTAGTCCCCCCCCCCCCGCTATGATTTTACAATTTTTGGACTTAGACACACGGCCATCGGGAGTGGACCGGTTAATTCCGGTGAATCCGGTACACAGGCCTTTGACCCTTCACGGGGGGGGGGGGGGGAGGACTGGGAGCCTTGAAAAAGGCTGGTCCAGCCCTAACCCCCCCCCCCCCCCCGCTGACTTAGACCCGACTGACGTTGTCGGAGCATTCGTTTAAAGATAGCGTGATTCAGGGCGGCGTCACCGTGTGACGTGTGTGCGCTGTCGCCAGAAATGTCCTTTCAAAGTCAAATTAAAAGGTTTTTTATTGCATCTATTCGGAAAGACCTAGTTTATTCTTCGTAAATAAAATTTATCTATAATCCCTAGAGAGTAAAAGTAATATGAATTTTAGGGTGATAAAAAGTAGTGTGTTGAGGAGGAAAATACCATGCAAATACAATAAAATTTATCGACAGATTCTTTTCAAATTCTAAGGTGCAGTTACACGAGAAATTGAAATTGCTGAATTGCCGGCAATACTAGGCAATGTTGACGTCACAGCCACGTCAAGCAATTTCTATATAGTTCTATGTTGGTCCATTGTTGCTCCATTATTACTCCGTTGTTGCCCCATTGTTTCTCCATTGTGGCTCCAGTATGAATTGTGCGATATGGAGCAACTCAATAAACAAGGCAATAATATTATGTTTATTATAATCACTCTCTTAAGTAAAAGTGTTTGATGTTGATAACTAACAATAAATAATAACTTTTCTATGATTTACTTCACTAATAAAGGTTTTCAAATATTACTTATAGTCCAGTCAAGGAATGACTCAAAAGAGGGTGCGTGAGCGGGAACCTAAGCGATTTCTTCAGAAACTTGTTCAGGGTGCTTAGGGTGATAAAATACTAAAAGTCCCCGCGTCTAGGAGGTGAGCCGGAGGGAGGGGGGGGGTTACAAAGGTCTCAATTTTAGGTTTTTCGCCAATATCTCAAAAACAGTGCGTTATAGCGTAAAATGTTCTAAGATGAAATGAAAGCTTATAAAATTCTCTATAACTTCAATTCTATACACTTTTTCCGTATCTCTGACCGTTTTTTAACTATACGTTCCAGAAATGTAGCAATTTAAGTTATTCAGCGTGATAACAGCGTGATTCACATCAGCTGTCGTAAAAATGACACCTGAACTGATACCATTAAAAAGATGTTAGGCAGGCATCTTTATATAACGAAGAGGCAGTTCCGTTGCAGCTCAGATTTTCTGCTGCACCAATTGACTTCAAGAATCATTGTTTTTATGTACATATTGCCTCAATGAAGATATAAAAAAGCCTTTGAAAAAAAGGCGGGTTGTACATTCAGTTGAGACTTTAGCTGCTAAATATTGTATCAAGCAGGTATGTTCTTCGAGAAATGATGCCTCGGGTAACGAAGTTCTTGATATTTTCTCCTGCATTACCGATATTGTTGCTGAAGGAGCAAAATATCACGAAGACACTATTACTCACTTGTGAAGCCTGTCAGTTACCCAAAATTCTACAAAACTGAGATCTCTAGAGATACCCATGTCGTAGAGGCTATGGAAGAAATATTTGCTTACATGGATTACTTTCCCACGATGAGATACTCGTTTTTTTTGTTTGTTTTTGTTAAAAGGCTTTTTTATATCTTCATTAAGGCAACATGCACATAAAAACAATTATTCTTGAAGGCAAATGGTGGAGTAGAAGGTCTGAGCTGCGACTGCCCTGCCTCTTCATTAGATAAAGATGCCTGCCTAATGTCTTTTTTAATCAATTCATATCAATCGGTATCAATTCGGGTGTCATTTTTACGACAGCTGATGTAAATCAAAAGGGATGTCAAGTCAAGGAAACTTCGATATTTGCCGTCTTTCCTTTCCTTACTAGCTTTAATACGACCCGGTATTCCCTTTCCTTTCCCTCAGAGACATCGTTACTTCCTTCAACGACATTCTCGTCATACAAAATGCATACAGGACTCTTATTAGTACTCATGTTGGATAACCAAATTGTGTTACTAATAACAGTGTATGTATATCTGAAAATAAAAGAATATTTTGTGGCTGCCCCCCTGCGTTACCAGCTAGGCTACCGTGCCAGACAAAATAAAATTGCGAAAACCTATAACATAAGCCCGAAGGCAAGTATACAATATCAATAGGAGTTTTAGCCAAGAAGGTCGCGTTTCCTACAGCGAGCATTAAAGATATTGAGCGAAAAGAAATCTTCATCAATATCATGATTGTTTTCCCGCCTCTGCTCAGTTATCCACTGTTATAAAAAACGCGATTTCTTACTGTTACTGCCTTTACTACGTGGAGGTACTCCCAGCTTAGGTTACTATAAATTTTAAGATAATTTTCGCATCAGGTAATGGTTATCACGCTGAATTACTTTAATTTCGACATTTATGGAGCGTGTAGTTCAAAAACGGTTGGAGATATAGAAAAAGTGTACAGAATTAAAGTTATAGAGAATTTTATAAGCTTTCATTTCATCTTAAAACATTTTTCGCTACAACGCACCGTTTTTGAGATATTGGTGAAAAACCTAAAATTGAGACCTTTGTAACCCCTCCCTCCCTCCGGCTCACCTCCTAGACGCGGGGACTTTTAGTATGTTATCCCCCTAAGCACCCTGAATAAGTTTCTGAAGAAATCGCTTAGGTTCCCGCTCACGCACTCTACAACTACTTTATTGACTGTACTATTAGCCATGCTCACTGCAATGTCCTTGTTAAGCATATTTTGAAAAATTCTTGTTACAAAATGTAAAGAGGGTTCCCAATCTTTAACTGTGATTAAAATGTACCTTACCTACCTACTTAAACTTGCACATCTTTTCTTGATTTAGATCAAGATTAGATTCACGATTCTAATGGAGATTCTACTTAGGTACACCTTGTCTGAGATACTTAATATTATTACTTATTTTAGAGCAGGCTGTTCAGATTTTTAAGGGATCCGTCCGTAGAGTAACCCCTTACTATAGTTTCGTCTTTTTCGTCCGTAGACAGCTTAATTAGCGACTTCTCGTAGTATTTCAATGTTAAATTTGATTTATAGGTAGGTGTTACTGTTACAGAAAATGCGCTATAGTACTTAATAAAAAAAGAGACGGCGAAGGAAACTTCTTTATTATTAAATAAATACATAGATAATTATATATATCGACGCTTAAAAGGAAAAATTGACTAAGCGACATTGAGCTAACTTTAAAGGAGTGCAGTTTAAAGTTGTATTTTTAGAAAAGTTGTTGTATATGCCACAATATAGATAATAAAATAAGGATTCCAAAACAGTAAGAATAAGGTCGGGAGGAGGATTACAAAAAAATATATGATTTTTTTCTATTTCCAACTTTAAACTGCTCTCCTGTAAAGTTAGCTTAATGTCGCTTACTCAATTTTTCCTTTCAAGCGTCGATATAAAACCAAAGCTCCAGTGAAAAACACCACGATAAACTCCAATAAATAATTTATTATTATTAAGTTAAAACTTCAGTCATTTACATTGAAGATCTAAATCTATCCCAAGTGGAAATCGTGTCGAACAGTGCCTGTCCAGGGCACTCAGTGGCGCCCACCTGTCTGTGGCCAACCAAATCGTAGTCCGGGCTGATGTAGCCCAGCTTCACTCCTAACTTTATCAACTTCTGTACGGCTTCCAGCTGTTGCGGTGGAGGCACTTCAGCTGTAAAAGAAAATCATTTGACTAAGAAATTATTGGTTTCCATGAAATATCTTCTTATAGTGTATTTTGATTGGTTGACTAGTTAGAATAGATAACAGAATTTATCCACTGAATAACGGCGATTTTCGCCGATTTTTATATCGTATTCGGATTTTTACTCGGTTTATATCTAGTATTTCCGTCAGTATTTTTGGGTCATAAGGGCTGTATATAAAAAAAAGACATTTTTCTAACCATTATTAATCTGTCTATAGTTCCAAACAAGCTCCAAGCTTTTAGTACCTACTTATTCGTGGCTAAGTCCGTAAGTCAAGGGTTACTTATCGATACGCAATGACGTCCGAAATTGGCTTCATAATTATTATCAAATACTATTGTAATATTATTGTGATACCGTACAAAATATACAGTGTGATCACCGCTGTCAACTGACATTCGTCATGGAAGATGGTGGTTCCGTTTTACCTTGGTTTTCTAAAACTGCAATGTAAATAATGGATCAACCAAAGGCATACTTACAAACCCAGTCACCAATGAGAACGATTCCGATGCTCTGTGCATTGAACCCGAAGGCGTGGGCACCCATGTTCTTCCAGCCTCGGCCTTCGTAAACCACGCCGTCACTGCCTACCGCAAAACTAAAATAGGAGTTATTTTATGTTAAACACGGTTGGCTTGTGATAAAATTAACGATAACTTTTACAAAAGAAAAAAAAATAGTAAACTGAAAGATTACGCACATGAAACTTTACAGAACAAGTACAGAAGTGCGTGGGGGAGCACGAAGAAAGGATTTTTGAACATTCACCCTTTGTGTGAGTATAAAGATATTATAGTACCCGGATGACCGAGCTTTCCTCGGTTAGTAGCTTGTTGCTACTCGCCAATAGATGTCAGGAAGAGTCTATTGTAGCAGTTTTTCATTGCATGAAGTCGTTTCCGAGATTCCGAGAATATATAGGTACAATATAAATCAATATAATAATATTATACAATATAAATATTATATTAACTATAAAAATATACGAGTAACCGCCCTCGCTTTGCTTCGGTTTTCTTTATTTTTTACACCTTGGGTTACATTATTGGTGTTTTATTAGGGATCCCTAATTTTTTTGGAAATGTAATATAGCCTATGTTACTCGGGGATAGTGTAGCTTTCCAACAGTGTAAGAATTTTTCAAATCGGTTCAGTAGTTTCGGAGCCTATTCAATGAAAACAATCAAAGCTTTCCTCTTTATTATTAGTAGAGATAAGTATTGTTCGTTTAAAGGTATTAGATAGATTTACGCACATGATGTCGCTGGTTAACCAACTCGCAATTAAAAATATATTATACTTACTTGTAACCAATATCCACCCACCCCTGTTCGATCTGGTGAAAATTCTGCATGTGTCTCATCGCTTCTGAACACTCCTCGGATGAGAAGCACGCCCTCGGCACGTATGTGTGGTGTATGACGACAAAGGGCACTGGGGTGGACAGATCCGTGACGCCAGTGGGCGGTCTTGCTCCCCACTGCTCTCGACTATAAAACATAAGTTTTTCAGATCCTGTAAAAAAATATGTTGTTTCTTTTTATGGAAATAGCCGGCAAACGAGCTGACGATCCACCTGATGGTAAGTGGCTATCGTCGCCCATGGACATCAGCAACATCAAAGGCATCACTTATACGTTGCCAGCCAAGAAAGAGAGAAGAAAAAGAAAGAAAAAACTGGCTCTCAAGCCCCCAGCCGGAACACGACGAGTCGTTTAGCGGCTGACTCATGCTCAAGGGTGGTAGCTATCCAGGCGAACCCCATGGAGAAATAATAATAGTAATAATGGTATTAATTTACAATTAATATCAATAATACCAATATAATCTCTCGAGGGGCCCTACCACCAGCGGGCCGGAATTAGTCGCCTCTTACGGCATCCATCTGGCGTGGGATTGGGGTTAGTATTCTAAGCCGCCCCAATACGGTTTAAGTACGGTTGTTATTGTAGTGGTCATACCTATCCTATTACCGAGTATTTACTCGAGTGTTACTCATGTACATAGGCGACGAGATAGTTTATCGACTAATTAGTACATTATAAAAGTCTTTTAAAGACATTGTTTTTTTTATTAATAGGGCAGCATAAAATATTAAAAATATTTTATTATTATCATCATCACCATTACTAATGATGTTGAAACACTTGGCCCGTGGGGTCTTGCTCAGCGTGTAAGCATAGCTATACAGCGAGGGAATGCTGCCAGCATTTTAGGTAGTGCGCCGCAGGGACCTAGTGTTATACACTTATTGTAATTAATTTTAATTTTATGTATTTATTTTTATATTAAACAATGTAAAAATATAGATATTTTTAAATTTATTCATAAATAAAATATTCATTTACCATTACCTCCTTGAGGTAGATGATAAAACATAATTATAGATATACACATTACACTCGCACTCAGTATTTCTTGTATTGGCATTAAAGCGTTTGACATCATAATTTTTTGCCATACGTAAAGTTTTCCTCTCATCGTAGCAGGTGTTTAATTTTTTTTTAAGTTAACAATAATATGCCTTCACAAGTCACAAAAACATTGCGTCAAAATAAGAATTTTGAGCGCCCGTTTGTAGTTTTTCTAGAATATGGGAATTTTAACGTTTTATTTGAAGAGCACGTGTAGTTATTATTTTGCAAATTAAATATAAGTTTAAATATTTATATCATGTAAAAATTGTAATATTTTAATATTTTTGTGTTT
The DNA here is from genome assembly GCA_963932265.1 of Thymelicus lineola. Taxonomy (NCBI): domain Eukaryota; kingdom Metazoa; phylum Arthropoda; class Insecta; order Lepidoptera; family Hesperiidae; genus Thymelicus; species Thymelicus lineola. Next base: position 5,433,554 of record OZ010681.1, on the reverse strand, counting down.
CAAGGTAGTGAGATTTTTTTAACATTAGTTACGTAGTAGTTTAGATTTTTTTAACTTTTTAGATCTTAGGACATAAAATAACGAACCTTTTTTTAAAATCTCCATTTTCTTATATTGTCACGTTAATTGTGTGTAATTTTTTTGCTCTAACCACAGGTTCACGCATGATGTTAGAAGTTGGAATTTATTAATAAAGAAAATAATACCTTTATTTATGTATGATGAACTTGGAAGTTGACTAATATTGTAGTAATAGCCAGTTATCTATGCGTATCTTCAGTCTTATTTCTTGTTATCATTATCATTATCATCATAATATTATTATCGTGTGGCCTCTTCAAGAAGTAACTACGTCAGACCTTCCTGCGCGTGGTGATTGTAAACTCCCTTAAGCCCTTCACCAAGTTACAAACAAAAGATAAAATAACACAATTCTTCATCTATTTTTAAAAATGTTCGAAATGGTGTGAATAGCCAATTTGGCCGACCAAAAAAAAATTACTTATTCAGTATTTAGACATCACGTAATGGACTTTTCTTCTCTCTTAAATAAACTTAAAATCGTTATTTTATGTAAAACTACTTTTCATTTATTTTTCTTACATTTTTGTACCTTTTTGGTACGTTTCAAAGACGAGACGATCCAACAATAATAAGGATTATACTAACCTTTAAAAAGTGGGTGACCTAATATGCTTGGAGCTATACACATCATGATTAACGCGACCCTTGTCATTGTATCTGAAAATAAAATAACTACATAAATTAACGAGATATAGGTATCTTAAGAACCTAATTTGTACACATGTATAAATTTATTTTATTTATTAACAAAGATTTTAAATGTCACCTCTAAGAAGAGACATGGATTTACATATTTATTATTTTTGTACGGGTTTCAATGGCAGAGAGGGACGCCGCCCGTTTTTCATCCCCTTGGGGGTTGAATTTTGAAAAATCCTTCCTTAGTGGATGCCTACGTCATAAGAGGAATACGTGTGCGAAATTTTAAGTTTATAGCCCTAACTAAGGGTTTGGCCTGTACGTTGATACATCAGTCAATCACTTTTGCTTTTTATATATACAGACAGACAGACAGATTAATAGCTCGTTATAAAGATGGCATTAAACTGGATCTAAGCATTTTGTATTCCGAAGCATGACTGAACACGTTTGCCACGTTTTACCTCACGTGAGTTCAATAAACAAGTTCCAATAAAGTTAATTATAATAATATTCGCTCGACTTTGCTCGTTTTATTCTTAGACTTATATTAAAGTCTATGGTTATTAAGGCTTGTGTTATACTGATAACTATTGACTCTAATCTTTGCCATCTGTCCGCGTAAATGTCAAAAGGCTTCGTTACGTGAATAAATAAAAAAAATTAATGAAGGATGTATAATAATCCTTCATTAAAATTAGATTTATTTTTGATAGTGACCTAAAGCAAGGACGTATTTAATAACCTTGTGTACGGATAATCTTGGCCTGGTTTGGGTACATAAACGCAGACTTAGCAACGGATAGTTTTAAGAAAAAATAAGAAAAGAATTAAGGATACGATGAGTTAGAAATAAACGAGAATATAGGTATGGGCCAAAATCGTTAAGAGGACGATTATTCTCGATTTTTGTCACTTTTAGAATCACGGTGTCCACTGAAATCAGTTGAAAAAATCCGATAATAAATCTTTTTCTATTTTTATCTCCTCTTTAATCCATGCATTAAAATTCATTTAAGGATCAAGTAACACGGACGATACCTCCTGAAGGGTTCCCCTGCTTAAAAGGCTAAACATTTTAAATGTGTAGTATTACACATACTCGTTTTTCATTAAAACAAAAGTATTTTTGACACTCAGTTCATTTCGTATTTTTTTTTAACTTTTTTTTTAAATGACAGCTCCATTACTACTTTCCTCCACCACTTCACTCCTTTTAATAACGTTGTATAATAAGATGACATTTGGTCACTGTACTCTATTACTTTTTTAGTTTCATTGTACATGAGAACACATCCTGGTTTCTCAATAGGTTCTTTTGTACCTCACTTTCTTTTTCCTGTACATATTAGTGTATTCATTCATGTTCATCATGATTTTTGCACGTAGTTAACATTAAAACTTGACTTTTATCACCCCATTTCAACACTTTTACTCCTTTCTTTAGCGCAGGGTGCGGTACAAGGTGCGCTGGAGTACGAGGTGTACTCGACCTGGTCCCGCACTATATTTATATTTAATTTCTTCAGTGCGGTACCAGGTCCAAAATATCCGGTATTAAGCTGGCCACACCTTAGAGTCCTACTTTAGAAGCACATCTTAAATATATATTTATGTCCTTCCTGCACCTTAGCAAACTGAAGTTATGCCTTTCGCACCACAGAGAAGTGTAATATGTTTTTCTCAGCCGCACTGCAAGCCAGTCATGTACAAGGTGTTTTCGACCTGGTTTCGCATGCAACGTGTACAACAACGTTATCAACAGCCTGTCACAGATTACCCCGCACATTCATTAATAAAACTTGTAACACTATATAATAAAAATCGTACAACTGTTGCGTTGTTTGTATTTGTCTCTGTGTTCCGTGGTATGAACCCGTGAGTCGCAAAGCACATCATTTCTTGCTACACAAAACAAGCCTAGTTGTGTCGTACAACCCAGAATATTGGGTCGTATAACACAGAACACTCCATTCCATACGTATTATATACCTATACCTAGCTGTTGCCCGCACCTTCGCATATGGAAATTATATTTTACCTTATACGCAAAATTTGAAGCAAATCGGTTGATCTTTTAAAAATATTCGATACAAATTTTCATCCCGTTTCCCAGGGAAACCTTTTAGTTTTCCGGCATAAAAAGTATCTTAAAATATGATCTGGAGTATAAGTAACAACTTTACCAATTTTCATCGAAATCCGATCAAGGGTTTTCATGTGATGCCCAGACAGACAAACAGACAGACAGACAATAATTCTAAAAAATATATTTTTGTGCTTTAACACGTTATTGAAGTGCCCTCTAATCGAAAGTTTTAAAAAATATTCAATGTACAGCTGCGGAGTGATGATACTAAAGCAATGATTGTAAGCTGGGTTGTCGGCTTGTATGGCTGTACCGCCACTGTATAGGAAGTCCTTTTACTTATAACATAATATATGAGCACTATGAAGTAAAAATAAGCCATTAGTTTCCAGGATGTTGCCAATGGTAATCCAATAGGAATCATGGCTGGTTTTAACAGATAATCCAATACTTACTGAATAGTCTTCGTACTCTTTCCTTATTTTTCCTTACCTGAGTTATTGAGGCGATTAGGTGTTTGAACTAAAAATAAATATTTAGACTAAATAAATAAATCTAAATTCGCGACCGCGGTGGGATTGTATCTAACAATTAGTGAGATAAAAATAAGTGTTTCTTTATATTTATATGGAAAAGGCATGATAAGATTATCGTCCTGACGTTGTTAATAGATTTTGCATAGATAGGTATTGTTAAGATCGATGATATCGATAACATTAAGTTATTAGGTATATTCTAGATGAAGGTGGAATCGGAATTCATTCATTTTCTGGTTATATTACTATTTCATTCTCATATCACTTTCATTCATATTTGTTTTAATTTTTATCTTTTTATAACAAAGAACCCTTTCAAATACTCGATCAACAGCAAGATAAAGACTAGAGGGCAATAATGTTTATGATATTATAATATTCAGTCTGCTACTTTCTAGATCATATCAAGTCCCTTATTCTCCAGCCATGGATTACGCTGAAGTCTTCTAGAAGAAAGTTTGCGATGCACTTAAGATTAACGGATGACTAATAATTCATGTTTTTCAAAATTGAGCCCCGGTTCTCCTTTCAAAATCGAAGGAATCCATTGAAAATTGAAGCCACGTGGCGCCAATGCATTGGGAAATACATGCTGTTCGCGGTGTCGGTTCTATACGCTAGTAATAATACTTCAATGTTTAAAATTAACTTTTTCACCGTACACATTTAAACGCCGTAAACTTGCTTACAGAATAAGCACTAAGTATTCCTTGAGCAAGAAATTTAATCAAGAATATTATTTACTTCTTTATTTTTTTATATTTATACCTAAATAAATTGCTTCTTTAGAAGGACTACGCTTGAAGCACAGTCTTCAGGGTGCAAAATGTTTGTAGATACGAAACACTTTTGTTCTAATGCTATTGTATCAAAGCTATTAATCTTAGATAATACATCATCTTTGTATTGACAATGCAATTAGTTCGATTAGCTATCCAATTGTGTAGTGTAGCATGATTTATAATGATTTAAAATATAATTAATCCATGTTTCAGCAACGGAGGCGGAAGTCGGCCCAGACTTCCGGCCGCGCCTGCGTCTTACCTCAGTTTTGTTAGGGAGGCCGCACACCAGATATACATTTGTTTTAGAATAATTATTGTGGAGCCACATTTCGAATGCGCCAAATTTGGAACGCGCCACATTTAACGCTTCCGTATATTTTTATGCAAGCACGCACACCACACACATTTGTAGTGGATGCACTTTGTGACCAGACGTTTGTCGCGCCACAGGAATTCAAGATGGAACACTTTCGTTTTATATGGCGCCATGCACATCAAGAAATCATTGTCGTCAGACGCTGATGTCGACATTCTGAATATAACTGTGTCTCCGATGTGTGTGTATGCAGTACATTTGCAGCAAGCTGAATTGTACCGCAGTAATTGTAGGAACGTAAATGTAAGGTGTGTGTAGAATGTGGCGTCGGTGTGCGGCCTGACTTACCAATATTATCTACCAAGCCTAACCATTTAGCTTACTGCTCGATAGAGCGTTACTGACAGTTGCTATGATGGTTGTTCACTCATACATTTACTATGATTTAAGGTTTGCAATAAAATAAAGCTCTACTATTGTTGTACGTAAGACTTTTATTGTCCCTGGGACAAAGCATTGTTATATTTCTATCTCAAACCTTGATTAAGTACTTACCTACCTTAATTACCTACTACCTACCTAACTTCACACAAAAAGTGAATTTCAGATAATTCTAGAACTTTGTTTCGATATAATTATGTAAGTACTTTTCAATGTATAGTTATTGAACTGTTGATTTTCATAGACCGAAAACTTAATAGCTGCAATTAACTATACTAAAAAATATATCAAGAGTGGGTTGGATGAAAAATTCCTGGCCAGACTATAATAAATTAAAAATTTTAAAAACCCAACGTTTGCATTTTCTATGGGCTCCACACTTTTGGTTGATATTAAACTTATTTAAAGTCGTTATTAGTGCAATGTTTAATAAAAAGTATGATATTTTTTCAGTTTTTCATTCTACTACATACATTATATTATAAATGTGACTGTTTATTTGAATATTTGTTACTCTTTCACGAAAAAAGTACTGTACGGAATTTTATAAAATTTTGCACGAAGCTGGACCATAATCTGGAATATAGGGTAGGTACTCATTGTCCCGGAAAACACGGGTAAAGCCTCGGGCAGAGCGCTAGTTATAGTCTGGCCAGGAATTTTACAGTCAAACCACTCGCGATATACTTTTATGATATTAAAATGGATTTAAAACACTTTTCATCCATTATACAGATGGTTGAAGGTCACGCCTAGTTCTGATCTTAGAAATAAAGAATAAGTTACAATGAATTAAGAGGAATAAAAATACAGGAGCAATAGTTTAAAAGTCATGAAATTAATAATTGTTATTATAATAGTAGATATAATAGCAATAACATATTTACCTTTTCCGCAATTCACAATTTGTTGTTTATTTAAAACTAATTTGAACTTTTTACTTTTATTATTATGTAATAATTAATTTTACTCCGTTTAAACGTTCCTCGAAGACATATACTGAGCAAATTAAATCAAAGCGTGAATGTGTTATATTTATATAGTTACGTGTGCCAATATACCTAATAATTTATGATAGCTAGTTATAGATATTCGGAGATATTCGATTGATAAATGAACTCATTACGTGACGTAACATTAATCAGCCTAAAGGTTACAGTGTAAGGAGCATTTGGGAATTACCTCCTAATGGAGGCCATACACGATCAAGTATACTTGTCAAGGATATACTTGATCGTGTATGGCCACGGTATAGCTATCTGGCCATATAGCTATATCATGCAAACTGGATGCCGCGTCAAGTCAAACTGCAGTCAAACTGCAAACTTGACAAGTACTTGATCGTGTACTACGAGTATATGGCCTCCATAACAAGTGTTATCAAAAAAGTCTGTAAGAATTATTGAAGTATTATTACTAGCGTATAGAACCGACACCGCGGACACCATGCGTGTCCCAACGTATTGGCGCCACGTGGCTTCAATCTTCAATGGATTCGTTCGATTTTGAAAGGAGAACCGGGGCTCAATTTTGAAAATGGAACCTCCCGGGCGGGACACATTTTGTTCGAGATGTCTGTTCTATGACATAATACTTCAATGGTAAGAATTAGATTTTTTTAGATTTCTTTTTTAAATCAAAACTCCATTTATTAACCAACTAGGAAATCCGCCCTCGCTTCACTTCGGGAAAAATACTCCTTGACTCTCCTTCCTTCAGTGAACTAGCAGTACGTAGGTAGGTAGGCTACGGTTTGAACTAGTAAAGCAGTAAAACAGTATAATATAGCCTATACTTTAAATTGAAGACTTCTTAACATCCCAGCAGCGGTTACAGATAGGTGTCTATGACGAAGTCGTCACATATAGATAGGAGTCCTGTATCTCTCTATTGATATTATATTCTGAATGAACATTAATTTACGTCGCGCGAGTTGATTGAAATTATGTTCTATAGTAAATACTTGAGATGATTAACGTACTTATTGTGTATATTAATACTTTAAAGAATGAAAGTTAAAAAACGCTTAGCAAATAAGTCGTTATTTGAGATGAAACTTTTAAAGATAAAAATGGTCACTGTGAGTTATCCATAAAAGATCTAATAATAGATGTAACTAATAAGAATTTAATTTAGAAGTTTTTATGAGGAACAATTTTGCCATACAATATTTTAATTAAACTATTCTCGAAGCGCGCGCCGTGAAAGCTCTCAAAATGCACGCAATTTTCCGATCTACTCGACAAATATCGTCATGGTTCTGTCTTATTCATACATATATAAATAATATGTAGCATAACTTACTCAGTAATAATGTATCTTTCAATAGATGAAAACATTTTTGAAATCGTTCCAGTAGTTTTTGAGTTTATTCGTTACAAAAATCCAAATCTTTTCCTTTTTATGGTTAGGGTATGTACCTACTTACTTCCAGGTTGGGACAATATTTATTACTTATTACAAAAGGCAGTTTCGTCGCATTTATTTATTTCTTTTTCTTCGCTCTTTCTTGTGTCTTCTTCTCTTTCTTGTTCTTCTCTCTCTCTTTCTCATCAGAAATGCCTTTGGTGTTGCTGATGTCCATGGGTGATGATAGGATAGCCACTTACCTTCAGGTGGATCCTCAGCTTGTTTTCCATAAAAAAGTTTTCTTGAGGAGACGTCAGATTCTTATGTTTTTATATTATTAATAACGCTACAATCTCATAAGCCCCACTTTAGGACACCCTGTGTCGTAGCTTTTATGCTTATAAAAGCAAGATCGCACTGTACACCCAGACCGTGAATAAAAATTTAAACTCATCTTTTAAATTTCTGCCTCGCTGGGAATCAAATCCAGGACCTTTCCAACGGTGCGGTGATCTGGCAAGTCGTGTGCCACACGGTTCCTGAAACATAATTAACAAGATTTCTCTTTTTTTTTAGTTCGACCTCCTTATACTTTTACTTAATTCATTAGTTTTTAAGAGTGTTGGATAGACTAAATTGTAAGAAATATATGTATGTTGAAATTAAATAAATAAAATAAAATAAATAAATAAAATAAATAATAAAATAAAACTTCTAGCGTTTGTTTCAAAGTCCTAGAAATCTGAAATAAATAAGAAGTCGAAGAGGGTTTCTTAACCTGTCTTTTACTCCCAAAAAAGGAGTTACAATTTACATGTTTGTATTTCTAACAATATCTACCTATATTCATTCGATTTATTCAAAGCTAATAAGTATATCTGAATATACAGAATATCCAAAAACGAATGAATCCCCAAAAACATTTCATGTAGCTAAGTAATAATATTATATGCTACTCATAGCGCACAAGGCCAAGCTGTAATTTGCACAAAATATAGGGCTTGTAGAGTTGTTAACAGATTTCACTAATAGCCAACAACAACTAAAACTTGTCTCTAAGCAAAATAAAACGCCAAATATTTCGCAGAAGGACCCCTAAATCCAAAAATGGTATTAAAAACCCGCAATATTTTTGATAGACATTTTCAACGATATCCCACAATAAAGGATACGCGACGAATAAAAAATTCATTCCTCGTGAGATCATTAATCAACGTGAGATACTCTGAAAAAAATGTTTTTCAATGTTTTATCCTACGATTTTGGAGTTTTAATAAATATGTATATCCATGCCAAATTACAGCTTTCTAGCACTAAGGGTTTCGGCGCTATGCTTGGACAGACGGACAGTCGAAACCATAAGAGTTCCGAGTTTACTTCGGAACCCTAAAAACGGTTTTGCCCCAGATGTAGTTGTTACTTTTTTAATTTATATTTATACATAATATAAGTACTTACCTAGTTATTTAAGCTAGGTATTAATATAAACTACGTTGGCTGAATTAATTGTTCCTAGATTAAAGATATTGGGAATAACATGTCAACTGTATACCTAATCGATAAAACCTAATTTATTTGAGTGATACACAGGCAATGACTCGGTGACGTCTTTGTTTTATCTGTGATGGAAATTTCTAGATAGTAAGTACCTACTATTCAATTTATTGCGAGGTTTTGAACTCTTATCAGTACAATACATCATAATTTAACCAGCTTTTAATACGGAGGCATTTTCAATCAATGATTCATTTCATCGCAGTTAGAATCATTTTTAAAATGGCAATAGAAGTGTATAATCACAAAATTAAAAATTTTGAAATAACCCCCGTCGGATGTAAACAAAAAAAAAAGGAAAATGATGAAATCCCTACCGTAGCTAACAATTTTCAGGCTACTGCGGTGCCCCCAGTTGTCTCCCGCCATAAAACATATCTATGAACCTGCTCTATTAGGATACTTTTTGAATGGAAAAAATCACAATGATATCAGCTCAATAGTTTCCATAAAAGACGGTAATAGACATACATACAAACAAACAAATAACCTCTAACCCCAAACACATATGATATTAACCGCCTCCATTCCGTTCCGTCCGTCGTGGGTGTAAATGACGTCCACGTTTTTCAGGTAACTACGTTACGTTAGAGAAAGATGTGTATTATTTACTGAAAGATGTGTATGTATGTATTTCTGTGAGTTTTTTGATGCGATCATCATCAAACTTTTCTGTCAATAAATACATGATTCATTAATGTGGTGGAATAATGAGCATATTATGATACAACATAAACTCTGAACTTCATAAGACAAAAGTTAGGTAGATTCCCTACGTTGACCTCTTAACGTAATTATCGTCTCGTCAGTGACTTACCCAATAGGCCACACAATTTTCCATTCAAAACTTTTAGCTGATCATAATAATGGCGATGTCATAGACGTAAAGCGGCTTCGGTACAGTGATACAGGAAAGCTTCAGAAATAGATTCAGTGACGTCGACAGTTTTATTTAAAGATGCGTCCGGCCGCGTCGGGTTTTTTATAATCATGTAATTATGGTAATTTTACATAAGAAAACTTTTATCGTATACATTATAATATCTATATGTATTTTATGCTAATTAATTTTGAGCCCGTTAATGACAATTTGGAATAATTTATTATACTGTAATTTTAGCACATGGCCAAAGAGATAAATCCTACTAGTATTGGGCAATTTTAATGTAATTAGATGGGCATTTTCGCTGAAAAACATACCCTTCGTTTTTACCGTGTCCCGTGATTTTATACTTCGAATTTTCTTGATTATTGTATCAAAAAGATATAATCTTATTTTTTTTGTTTGTTTAATTTTTACGGGAACACCAATAAAAGTTGCAATTACTGCCTAATATCATTGAAGTATAATGACATAGAACAGACATCTCGAACAAAATGTGTGTCCCGAAACCGCGATGACGCGTTCTTTTTTCAAACTCTAGAAGGTGATTTACATAGAGTAACTTTGTATAAGACACTTGCCGAACCACGACAAACAGTCAACGACTCTAAATCTTTAGCTCTTCCAAATGTTTGATTTAGTGTTTAATTGAATTCACTGAGTAATATAATACACATAATTTATTATTTACCAAAGAGTAGGTACTATAGTCATTCTTATCGGGCTTATTTATTTGTCCATTAACACGCTTACTTGCCAAGTGTGTAAGCCCGACTCATGATTTTTTCAATTCAATTCAATTGACTGACCTGAACTGACTGAACTGACTTGAATTGATTCAAGTCAATTTATTTGCATTTCATTCAAAAATGGCGGGAACATTCCACAATAATTGAAATAAATTCGTTTTAGTTGATTTAAGTTAATATTTTGTTTTCTTACTGATAATAAGTAATACCATTTTCTGGTTCTCATCACGCAAGACGGCATTTTGAAACGCTTTTATTTAGCTTCACTTCGGAGCATCAAAGCATCAAATCTTGTAACGTTAATTTGAATGACTTCCCTTTAATGAAAATTGATGAAATTTGGCAGACATGTGTATTTCCGATGACAATACACGAAAATCATATTTTAAACTAATTTTCATTGTTTATTTGTTGTTAAATTAAAAAAAACGATTTTCATACTTTAGACGCATAATTCTCTATGTTCTATTTTACGTAGAGACTTGAAATTTTCACAACTTGTAGCTAATTTTATAAACTAAACATTATTGAAATAAAAGCGTTTAAAAAAAAAATTTTTTTAGGATTCAATTATTTCAGTTTGTTACTAAACAATTTTGGCATGCGGCCGCCATGAACGCAGGTGAGTGACAAGCAAGTGAGTGAATGAAGTGAGCCACCCTGGCCACAATGAATGCACCCGACTCAATGTTCGGGGTGTCTGTTCTATACGAAGTAATAGTACTTCAATGCCTAATATCAGGTTTATCAATAGCTCAACCTATTAATGGCCCACTACTGGGCACGGGTCTCTCCTCTTGAGACATACTCCACCACGCTGTTCCAGTGCGGATTGGTGGAGGGTTTTAATCAATAATTTTAATAAAATGTTTATAGTTACGATAATTTTACGATACCATAGTATTTACGACGTCCCCTGCAGAGTTCGACTAAGTACAAAACATGCCATAAAACATGGTTTTGTTTGTTCGGAAGTATTCAAAAGCGCTAAATAACATTAAGTGGATGTCAACAATGTAAAAAAATCAGTTTTTAATCAGTTTTGGACTGCAAATTGGCAAAAATAGAGCTAAAAATGAATTTCAAAAAAGGGTTCAGGTGGAATTCTGTTATCCGCTAGCGCGGTTTTGTATTCTTTGTAAAGTTGCAGTTGTTGTTGCAGCTCCGTCTGTTGATATGATGGTATTTAAACTAATCGGGAAGAGTAAATTTTGTACCCTTTTTTAGGGTTCGAATGATTGAAAGGAAAAAACGTAACCCTTATAGGAAGGGTATACTATTAAAAAGTTAGACGACTGTTAGTCTAAATCTAAAAAGTACTACGACTCGTAAGCTCCTTAGACCCCTAAAATCGAAGCTAAAATTATTAACTACTAGGAAATCGTCCTTGCTTCGCTTCGGGAAAAATAGAAAAAAAAAATATAATGTAGCCTATGTCACCCGGGGATAGTGTAACTACCCAACAGTGAAAGAATTTTTCAAATCGGTTCGGTAGTTTCGGAGCCTATTGAATGCAAACAATCAAATCTTTCCACTTTATAATATTAGTATAGATTATCGTCGTGGACACACTTAACTTTTCATGTTTAATTAGAAGAACCTACCGTGTGAAGTTTGACACAAGAGTTGAGACAAAATTAATATTCATATAACGCTTTTCTATGAAACCACCTATTTCACGTGGTTTTTGACAATGAGAATGATTAATTCATTAGATTCATTAGAAAGTATTGGCGTTTGGTTTAATCATAAAAAAATTATACTTGCTATAAATGTAAGGTAGGTGCATCGGATAAGGTTGCTGATAACAATTTTCCTTAGCATAGAGTAACGCACCTTACGTTGCTCTTCTAGCATATTCGTTGACCGTTGACATTTTTCATTCAGTATTTTTTCTCTTACTAAAGATAAAAAATATGGTTAAAACAACTTCTTTGCTGAAAACCAGAGATACATCCAAAAAATAAGAGTCGTAGCCAGAAGAAATAAACAGAATTCGTTATTTTGTCTAAACGAACACAAGATAATAATCTAACAGAGGGAACAGCTCCCGAATTATTCGTGGTACGTACGTGTCTTGACGCACCTATTTATAAGTTCCAGAGGATTGTACGAACATGAAATTCCGGTGCTAGTCGTAAGCTACGCGCGCCCGTAGACGCGTCTTACCCAAATTCAACGAAAAATTCAAATTTGTTCTGTTTAACAGAAGTTTGCAACATTTTTTATAAGATAATGCTCAGTTGTCAGTGCTGTGACGGTGTTCTTTAAAAGTGCGTAACTAGTTCACAAGCAGAAAACATCACACCTACATCACGCAGTAGGACAGCGTAAGAAATGTGCTCTTGAAACACATTCAGTCCTAAATATGTCAGACTCTCTAATACATACATTCAAATTAATTCCTAATTTAACTTAAAGAAAGATTCTTCCATTCAACGCATTTTGACGCAAACTTAAGCTTCTTTGGGTGTTATTTTCTTGACTTTACTAAAACTTTATAATTGCAGCTATGATAAAAGCCTTCTTTAAAAAAAAGTTAATAGACTAATATTTTTCTTAACATATTTTTTTTTCACAACACAAATTCTCTGAACGCAAGGTACCTTTAAGAAAATAAATTAACATTTTTTTTGTAATAGAAACAGGATGAAAAAATTAAGTTTATGAATTTTGTTTATTATTTACCTGCACGTTTGTTCCTATGTGGCGTCATAGAGATCAAACGTGTTGACCGATTTTGATGATTCTTACGTCAATCGATTCGTCTTAACCTTGCGAGTACTAATAAAAATATGATAATAATCAAAATTCACCACAGCGACCACCATACGACATAATGTCAAAATAAAAAATAAAAAACCAACGAATTACGTCAAGGATCCCTTCATAATTTTTCATTTTAATTAACAATTTAGGATTTATAATCATATAAAGTTGTTTAAAATAAATCTCGCTAATTTATTAACTCTAGGGTTATAAGACGGTAAAATTCGTAATATGGCCATGTCATTAAAGAAGTAAATGAATTCAAACTAAAAAGTGTAAAATAAAAAATAAATAAAAAAACCCGACTGCGTAAAATGAACTAAAAAGAAAAAAACAAGTTAAGTAGTTTATAATGTTATTAAAAGTGAACTACTGAACAACTAAACCGTACAAGGATTAACCATTTAAATTTTATAGAGCTTGTAAAAACAAATAAGATTTTATTGGTTGAAGAATGGGCGCCGATTGTTAAACCTTCTATGGCGTAGTTATTCAGTATTATAATAATTTTAATTTAACAACATTCTTAACTACTGGACTTGTTTTTTTCTTTTTAGTTCATTTTACGCAGTCGGGTTTTTTGTTTTATTTTTAATTATTTTTTTAATTTAGTTATTATTTTATGCGAATAGCTAAAGAAGAGACTTGTCACTTTATGCTAAGAGGTCACTTTATGCTCAGAGGTCAATAAGTTGACGGCCAATAAGAAAGTTACGAACCTGCTAATTATCGAAGTAGAACTTGAAAAAATTTCCATTGCAAAATTTTATTTATTCTCCAATACCAATATTTAATTTATAATTAACATAAAAGTGATTCAGAACTGAATATAACCCTTAGAGCCATGCTAAGGGCTTTTGAAGAAACTTAAGTCCAAGAATGGACACAGTTCTGTGTTGTTAAAATAATTAGTTATATGGTACCCCCCCCCCCTCCCTACTTTCATCTCAATGTTTATGTGAACTATAGCAGTAATCATAAACTCTAAATTAATATGCTCTGCCAACTATTTGCTTTGTCGCTAACAGGGCTGCAGTCAAATACACACTAAGTATTATAGATTCGCATATCCAAAGGCGTGGGAAGTGTTTTGTAGCTCTTCAACGCACTAGCCGAGGACAAGCTAGTGATAATGTGAAAGATATGTTTTTACAATGACCTATTATTTTTTGAGACAAGGTTTCAGATTGACCAAGTGATCTATTCTTACTGAATTTTGTTTTACATTTTATTAAAAATTCAACGTTTCAGAATTTGAACTTCAAAAAATACATTAAAAGCTTTTTGTTATTAAGCACGCCTGCAAGAATACAAATGAACGTATTACGGGAACAGTTTCAATATTTTAGCGAGGCGTATGTTTACAATAAAATAATAACAGAAGCAATTTTTGTTTGCACGTGCTCAAAATAACGTGCCAATGGTTTATGAAGACTGTTGGCACGCACATGAGCATACTGAATGAATGAACTCTGTTTAAGTTTTACTCATGGTCGATTTAATAAAAAACTACGAGTAGGAATTCTACACGGTAATCACTTTTAGCAATTAGTTACTAGTTTAATTACAGACAGGTGTCGGTCGTGGTCCACCTGCTTAGCCCACCTGGGTGGACCATGGGCACTTTTTCTTGCCGGTGGTTCACATCTAAATGGTAGGCACACAAAACTGGATGAACCACGCAGTTGGACCACGAAAAACATACTCTTAAAATTCGCAATTTTATTTTGAAAGAAACATCATCGATTAGGTACCTACAAAGTTTAGAAAGTGGGACACAATTTTGAAGTTAATTAAAGCTTAGTAAAATAATGAGGTATAAATAATAAAGTAATGTACTCATCACTGCGCATTGCGATTCCCTTCGTCGTGGGTGGCAAGTTCAACATTTTTATTATGCCACGAAAAACCCAGACCCGGGAACCTAGGATTCTTCGTCCACCAGACAGCGTCACTTGTACAATAACTTAGCTGCAGAGTCGTCTATAAATAAACTTTGCAAAGAGTTTGCATGCATGCGTGATGGCTAAATGGAAATTTTTACTTTTTATAGAAATAATAAAAAGCACGGGCTTTGTGTCGATTGCAATCGTAATCCATAGGAGGGCTAGTGCAGGCGCGACGGTTGCTACTTTTATGTATGATAGCTTGTGTCAAAATTTCTTGAGCACTCCGACACTTAGGTTGGGCACTAAATTGATGACTGGAATCCCTTAGATTCATGGATCTAGAAAGGATGCGAATATAAGAATAAACTTCTGAAGTGAGCGATAGACTCAAATGACTAGAATTTGTTTAGACACCCGACCTTAATTAATTATTATAAATAGTATAACTACACATAAACACACATTAAACTTTTCACAGAACATCACAATGCCTATCGGTAACGTAAGTAGAGACAACTCAGCCCCTAAGCGGGAGACGTTCAGACCTCCTTGGGTGAAAGAGAAAGACACAGAATCCCCTCCTCCCTGGACTCAGAGGAAATTGAAGCCGGTAGACGCAGCTAAGCCTGCACCAGAACCCACAGAAACTCCCATTGCGAAGCCATTGAAACGTAAGTTTATATTTGACTATGTTTTTATTGATGTCATCTCGTAATCTTTTGGCTCTTTTCCACATTTCATTTAGAACTTTTAACGTCCTTTTTACGTTATCTTAGATTTAGAATTATGTGTAATATCTAGAATTTTATATTACAACAGAATATTTTTTTAAATCTGTTATAATATACAAAATATATATTAATTATACAATTATAACAAATCCAACAAATCTACAATTTGACACACTGGTGGAATTTTACTTCATTAAGCTAGAGTTGCAGTAGTAATGATAATACTGCAATAAGACGTGTAATGTGTATTCAAATAGTTGCTGAATATTTCTTCAATATTTCGACAGTTCCAGTTTTTGTTATTTAATTATTTCAACAAAGTTATTTTTAACTATCGTACTGCTCTTCAGTTGGACCATCTTTACTGACGATCATGACTCAGCTAAAAAGCTTCGATGACCTCCTATCTCCAACAACTCCCACTGGACCTGATGATGGTTCACATTTATTGGCAACCCCTGCTTTTCCAAAACGCGGTGAGACCTACCAGTGGGAAATATCCCAGTGGCAAATTTGATGTTGATGTTTGCATGGTAGTTACAGCATATTTTTACAAGGATCAAAATTAAAAGCAAAATTACATTTATAGTAAAAGCTTGTCTAACTGAAGTAGATCTTTGTATAGGTTTTAAAATATTTCAAATCGTAATAATATTGTCGCCAAAGACTGCTCTTCGTATACTATTTATGTTAAAATTACGCTTTGTATATGGTTTAGATTTTGTATTCTACAAGCCGTACTTATTAATTTCAATATAACAGTATGTACAATAATTTTCATTATAAATGATTTGGACTTACATAGATTTCGTTTATTGTTCTTCATTTTTACACCTTCTTTCATGTCTTTGAAACTTTCTACGGCTCTCTTAACTTCTAACTCGCTTGTGTTGTTAGCATTTTCAACCTTTCCACTTTCGTGAACTTGATGAGAATATACGCAGGAATCTTTTGGATAATAAAACAATAATGTTACTTATTTTACTATAAAACGGGTACTAACATAAGTATAAAATAAGTAACGGGAGTATCTGTATTATAGCAAAATATGTTTAGTCCACGATGTGTCAAGTTTAAAATGTAATAATGATACTTTTTTGAGTCTATAATGTCTTTCTCTCTGAGCTTTACTTCGCTATGTTTGGGTTGTTGACAAACCACTATCATTGATCTGTCTTCATTTCTATGTTATCTCCTAGACTAGCTATTTCTTTTTTACTTTTGTGTCAATACTTTGAAGATGCTTTGAATATTTGTTGTAGTGGCGATATTTCATTCATACCTAATAACTTGTGTTTGAAAAAGATTGAATTATCTGTTTCTCTTTTATTTTCTACTTTTACACATGACGCCAGTTTGAAAAAAAGTAATATATTAGTGTATAGTACATTGATTTGTATGATGGTTGATATATTTACCTACATACTGACGTCAGCACCTTCCCGAAACTTTGGCAGGGACACGAGTTGTAACACTTCGGCTCTCCCAAAGTGTTCACAAGTTTGCTAGTCTGGAGATTCAGAGCGCGTGAGGTGTTGTGTGTTGAACTTTGAAAATTAAACAGTGATTTGTAGTTTGTTTTGTGATTTCATTACATTCTTTGTGATTTATACTGTGTGTTGCACAAGGGCTACTGTGACGTCTTTTGCGGAAAGGTAAATCTGTATAAACGAATTTGTAATTAGTACCTACGTACTATATGGAATAGTACAAATTCACGATTTCTTTCAGAAATATTACCCTCTGATAATTTACATACTTGATAATGTAATTTATTATTATCATTAATTGGAGCCCTTCTAATGCTTAAGTAATGTTTTAGTATGATGTACGAGCAGTTTGAAAATAAAACATAAATTTGCTTACATAATTATACTTTTCATGAAAACTACTTAGTAGTCGAAAAATTTTCATAAATAAAAAACTTAAATATCCATAACAGTTTTATGACTCATTAATTAATTCAAAACTATCAGTAAAGCATAAAATACTGATGCTAAATAGTATAAAAATAATGTACCTAATGTATGAAAGAAAGTTGTAGATATATTGCGAAAAAATTGTGTTAAAATTTGTTATCTAATCACACGAGGCAACACCTATTAGGTAATAAGGTGCACAATGAAGGACATTGTGAATTATTTGCCAACTAATTATGCGGAATACTATGGGTAAAATTCCACAAATTTTGCTGATTAATGGCAGTGAAATTAGTAACACAATTTGGTAGCGTGATTCAATAAACGTTGGTGTTGTTAAGAGATATTCCAAGCCGGTCGACGCCAACGAATCGCGGTATTTTTAGAGAGGACGAACATTTTACAAAATAAACGAAGATGTTGGGGTAACGTTTATGATTTATAAGAGATCCCACTCAGACGTCCTACGGCAAATGTTTTCAGATTAATGTTCTCATTAGATTTCTGAATTATAATTATTATAATATAATATTTAATCTAATATCTTTAAACGAGCAATTCTTGTATATATACGAGTATATTCCGAATCTCGGAAACGGCTCCAATGAGTTTCATGAAATTTAGTATGTAGCGGATTTCGGGGGCGATAAATCGATCTAGCTAGGACTCATTTTTAGAAAATGTCGTTTTATCCGTGTTTTCAGGCAACGAAAAACTGCTACAATAGACTTTTCTTGACATCTATTGGCGAGTAGGAACACTAAAGCTACTTCAGAAGATGGCGTTGTTTAGCAACACTAAACTGAGCAAGGCTCGGTCATCCGGGTACTATAATTTAAACCTAGAGAACATAAAAGTAGAGATGTTATAGAAATCAAATATATAATTTGGTAGCGGGCATTCCAAATAAATAATTCTAGAATCCAAATACTTAATTCATAAATAACGTAATTTGTGATAATTAACTCTACACAGGTGCTGTAAAATTGTTTTAGTTTAATTTTTTTCGTGAAACAAATGATACTTAAGAAAAATTTACTGGTGCTCTCATATTGATCTGAGCTTATAAGCTTGACTGAAATCAATCTATACCTCCTCACCTCAGCCTCACCTATATTCAGTACAGTAAATTTCTTCATAAATTTATCAGGATTCAGAACACTTTGTATTTGTCAGTAACAGCCTATATCAAAATAGCGAAGGTCGGCCATCTTGGCAGTAGCCATGTTTATTTGCGAACGCGGTTGCCATCAAAATGCATAGGAACTTGCGACAGAGGCGTACCTACATGTTTCCTAGTAATAAATTCCTACTATATGAGAATTTTATTGAAAACTTATCAAATAAATAACCAATTCTTTTCTGATAGTACTGATAGTACTGATGATGCCCACTGTAATTTTATATAAACAGGGATTGTGTTTTTTCCGAAAGTAGCTGCATTATACTTACACGGTAGAATTTTGTAACGCCATCGCGCCACTTGGAGGGAAAGTACTCTAAATACCTACAGTACTGCATGTAGCAAATTGAACTGAAAGGAAAAATAAATGAATATTTCATTTATTTTAAAAAAGAAACACAACTGCATTCTAAGCACTAAGATTTTTGAAAATACGCTTGCCATACCCGGGAATCAAACCGGCAAAAATTCGAAACAACAACACACTGTACTATGAAATCAATCGATAGAGACAATCATAAGGATCATTTTATACCTAAATATAATATGCCTGATAAGTTTTGTTCAGGAATCTGATTATATTCTATTAAGTAAAGTAGAACGTCAACATAATTATACTTAATCATTTGTTTATTTTATATGTTTTATTTCAGCTGCCTTAAAGAAACAAGCGACAGTGAAAGAAAAGGCTGAAAACGGTGTAACCGCATCAGAACCCACCGAGGAAAAACTTGTTAAACCTTCAGCAGCAAAGCTAGCCGATAAAAATTCTAGACCAGCTGATGAAAAACCTAGATTTCTTAAATCCACAGTAAAAACTATCGACAAAACTAATGACAAAATCAAATCAGAAGAAAAACCTACAAGTGATAAACTACCAGAGAGACCAATTCTTAAAAGTGTTAGAACTATTGATGACAAAAATAAGGATAAATCAGTAACGATTGTAGACAAGAATGATATAGCAAAGAATACTAACTCTGTAAATGAAAAGACACCAAATGGTAAGGTAACTACAAATTCCTTAAGCAAACCAAGTACAAAAGTAGGGGAAAAGACCCCTCTCAAGTCCAAAGTTGATGAGAAAGTGTTATCAAAACCAAAAGTAGAGGAAAAAATCGCATCAAAAGTTGAAGACAAGATTAAAGAAAAATCGAAACCTGAAGTAAAACCAACTGCGAAATCTAAAACAGAGGATAAATCTGCAGATAAGTCTAAAGCAGACATAAAAGCGGATTCAAAATTATCGTCAGAAGAAAATTCAAAAATGGCTACAAAACCTCCATTGGAGAAAACTCCTTCAAAGGTAAGTAATAATTAGATATTTTCATAAGATTTATTCTAATACACTAACTTGAGAGCTTGGCATCAGAGCCAGTTCTTTCTTTCTTCTCTCTTTCTTGGTCATGGTCAGCAACGCATCGATGATAACTTTGATGGGCGAAATTAGCCTCTTTCCATCAGGTGGATCGTCAGCTCGTTGGTCGGCTATATCCATAAAAAAATACATTAAATTATTCAATATTATGTATGGGATAATTTTAATAAAATCTATCACAATAGTTTAAACTAAATTACACTATATATTTCAGCTGCCACCCCGTAAACCACCACTTCAAAAAGCACCGTCGAAAGATGATGTTGGTATGAAAAAATGGAGAGATCCGCTACATGAGCGTGTCAAGGAGAACATAGACAAAACACTGGCCAATGAAGTCCCTAAAGGTCATACGCTTACCAAAAATGAAAGTTTAAGAAGTAAGTCATATCACCGTTGTTTATTTTAATACTATATAAAGTGTTTATTTTATCAACTGATTCACTAACTAACTTTATATAGTAATACTTACAGAGTATAGATATAGAAGTAAGCCTAATTTAGAGGGTTTGACTCAAACCCTCAGACCGTTTGAGGAAGTTTAGAAGACAAACAAAGGTCATACGCTCACCAAAAATGAAAGTTTCAGCTGATTCACTAACTTTATATAGTAACCAGTGCCGGTTATTGCGTACCTATAACGGGCCGATGTACCTACATACTTAAAAACTTTGAATTACTTTGGACAGTCTTTAAGATAGAAATTTTACATTTTTTGCTTGGAAAATTAAGGACACATATTACAGGGTGAAGAATTTTTGAAACCTATGTCAAATTGCTTTTAACATAGTAAAATTTATATTTTCTAAAATTTATCCCCGCAAGGCATTCTTGTTAATCAGTACATACTTGTATATATATTTTATACTTAATAATAATAGTACAAAAAAATTACATAAGTGCTTAGTTTTTCGTAATTCGTCGTTAGCGGACAGATGATGACTTACAAATCTTACAATAATAGTAGACTGCGCATGTGCATGCTTACATATTTATATCAACAGTGCACGCTACATCGGTGAAATCATCCAACGGAATCAACACCAAAGGGCTCTTACACAAAAACACGATACGACGCGACGCCACGACATCGCGTCGCGTCGCGCGCGTCGTTCTACAAGTTACAACGCGGCATCGTTTCACATTGTGAGATTTCACGTGCTGTAGCACGATGCGGCGACGTATCGTGTTTTTGTGGAAGAGCCCTAACCCAGTGCATTTATAATGAGATCATAATATATCATTTTATTAAATACGAATAGATATAGCAGTCGAAACAAAAGACTATCCACTTCACTAATTTAATTACATGTGACACAAACATTGGCATACCATGGCATTGTCTCGCCTATAATTAGGTATAACTATACAGTACCTACACGAATTGATCCACGGCAAACTCATTGCGTATGTTCTAATCAATCAATTTGAAATTGGCAAACATTTCAATGTCCGGTACAACCACGATTGTCTTCGAAATAAACGATTTAAGCTTAATATCAATTTTATTTTGCTTCAAGACGGGCGTGTCTTAAATGTTGAGCATAATGCAAACGTTCAGTATTTTCTTGTAGTTATTATCCGAGGATTACCAAAACTTCTGCAGAATATTTGAACTTCCAAAATGAAAGACTTATCCGCATTCAAATTCTACCTTTCATTATAATGAGTGTCTATGTTTAACTCAAGGAATGTGTCTTGAAATCTCATTAGAGCTGCGCATATCCTTTGCTTTTGATCTCTGGTGTGCTAGACAAGTTTGTGGTCTACATCTAGTCCGAAATAGTCTCGTTTGGTTCCGCATACGGCACGAACGCATCAGGTGCAAATGCACAAATTCCCCGTGAAATATCTAAAGATATTGAAATATATTTCAATATCACTGTGAAATTTAATAGTGACGTGTAATTTCATTAAACATTTTCTTATTAGGAGTGGTAGTGTCTTTGTAGTAAATTTTTGCATAGTGAATGACGTCATTAGTAGTGCAAGTGGTTTGATATTATGAAATACAAGTATCTAACAATGGAAGAAAACGGAAATATATTCAAAGGTCTCGTAGACTCGTACAATCATTGATAAAGTAGCTTCAATATATCAGTTATTTAGTTGTGTTTATGTTACATAACATTTGAATTGGTTATATTTCCAGGCTTACTGAAGCCCACCCCACCACCTATGCCACCCCCCTTGCCACCAAAAATGCCGCCTCCACCTGAATTTAAAAAAGCTCCACTTGATCCTACGAAGCTAAAAAAAATCGAACAACTCCGTAGTAGGCCTAGGAGGAGGCCAGACTGGAGTGATATGATGAAAGAAGTCGAACAGGGCAGAAAATTAAAACATGTGGTCTGCAATGATAGGTAAGATATTATTCGATGTGGATTAAAATTAAGATTTCAGTGTTTTTCAGTAATATGTGTATATTTCAATTGATTTAACTTAACAAATATTTTTTAGATCAAGTCCTATAATAGCAAAATCAACAGTTGTCAAAAACAAAGATCAATTCATATTTGAATCCGAGAAACCTAACTCTCACAATGAACTACTAAGAGAAATCTCCAAAGGTGTTAAACTTAAGAAAACGAGAACAAATGACAGAAGTAAGCCTAATTTAGAGGGTTTGAGGAAGTTTAGAAGACAAATGACAATTGAAGAACAAGTGCAAAAATCAATGTCGCAAGCTAATTTAGCCGCGTCTCCTTCTGGAGCGTCAGTAGCAGAGGTATGCTCAATTTTTTATGAAAGCATTTAATTTCGTGTTTGATCAAAATAGTTATTTAATTACCTACCCATCGACTTTTTTATTTGAATGTTGTGTAATTCCATTTTTAATACACACATTCCTGTATAATATTTTAGATGCTTCCGACTGAAGAAGAAGAAATCGATGAAATGGATGATATCGACAAAGTGAGAGATGATTTACAATCTACTAAGCAACTTCTAGCTATAGAATTAAGGTAAATAATATTTATAATTATGTTAATACAATATAATTAGAGAATACATCACGGCAACCATGATAGTAAATTATAATTCCTACCACAGACAGTTTTTTATTGCTTAACGCACAAACAATATGATAATTTATTCCATTGTAAATCTTAACAGGAACAAAGAAGCTCAAGAGAGGGAAAACAAACGTCTTCTGACTAGAATACAGAATTTAGAAGCGGAGTTAGCTAGAGAACGAGCTATCATTAAACAGGAACAACATAAAACTGTTATATCAGTTACCGATGCCTACGATGAAAGACTCGTAACTAGCCTCAAATTAGAAGTAGAAAAAGCTAAAGAAACTGCGGATAATTTGGAGAAAAGGTATTTAGAAGCCGCGGAAGAAAGAGATGATGCACTAGCAGATTTGGAAGAAGTGAAAAGAAAAAATGCAGAACTGGAAAAGAAATTGGAGCAGGCTTTGTCGGTTGGTACCATACTTTGGCCAAATAACAGCTTTGCTTATAATGCTCGTTAACTTCTTCGATCCTGCTTTTTCGCTAACATTATTTTTTTGTTGTTGAACATTTCCAGAATAAGCTTGAAGAACTTTATTCATCAGAAGAGCCTCTATCTTTCTACCAAAAGAGGCAACTTGACTTTGAAAAACAGTGTAGGTTATTGAACATTGATATAAACTCTGCTGAAGCACAGGAGCTAAAAAAGAACGCTAATGACTCTAACAATAATAACGCTGCTTTTACTAATAATTTTGATGATGACGAGGTAAATGATCTTAATGTATATATAACACAAATCAAATTGAATAATTTCATCGAGGAATCATAAATAATCAGTCAATTTTATTTAACAGTAACAGTAATAGCAGTAATTCTCATTCCAGGGAATAATGCCTACAAGCGTAGGGTCGAGGCGATCCAGTCACGCAATCAAGCAACTTTCGGTTACGAAAGACGACAGCTTCGAGGAAGAAGAAGAATCGGATGATGAGGAAGGGGTAATTATATGATATATTTTAATTTTATGAAGCAAAAGAAGTAATTTAATAAATATCATGCCTCCCAATACCTGTACGTCACGTTCTCACGCGACAGATGCTTACGCATCTGAAAGATAAAGTACAAATATCAGTGTTTGAACTCATTCAATACTCACTTTATTTGTCATTTGTTTCAATTGAATTGTTGGTTTATTAATCTATACTAATATTATAAAGAGGAAAGATTTGATTGTTTGCATTGAATAGGCTCTGAAACTACCGAACCGATTTGAAAAATTATTTCACTGTTGGGAAGCTACACTATCCTCGGGTGACATAGGCTATATTATATTTTTTTTTTACTATTTTTCCCGAAGTGAAGCGAAGGCGATTTCCTAGTGTATAATACGATTACATACCATAACTGTTATACTGTTAGGTCCGAATCACCTTGAGATGTTAGTGGTAAAGACTGCAACAAGCTAAACAAGAGCAGTTTGATAGATCTTACGCACCTTTGGGAATATCATGAAAAGCTTCTCATTATTTTAAGGCCATGATTTTCTGTGTCGAAGTACGTCATTATTATTTTGCTGTACCTACCAAAAAGATTAACATTCAAAATATACTACAACAATGACATAATATACTACACAACATGATATTTACCTACAGGCTAACATGCACACATCTCCCTGATTACGTTATACATTCCGATATATTATTTTGAAATTATCTCTTAATTATAGGAGGAGAGTGAAGAAAAGAAACAAAAACGATTAGAAAAAGAAATTAAAAACATGAGAAACAAGATCAGACATTTAAAAGAAAAACAGGATAATATGAAAAGAGAACGCATGGGTTATAAAATGTCTCTTAAAAATCAACAAGCAGCGCTCAAGTAAGAAATTTAAAATATTATTTAATAACATGAATACGTAGCGAAACACACCTACTAAGTAGTTTCTACGTGACCCAAAATGTTAAAAGTTAACTTAACCTTTATTTAAATTTTGAGATCCCAGTATATTTTTGTGCTAAATCAAGCTCCATGTCATCTTAAAAAATTGCCAAACTCTTTAATTAGCCTCTACCAGGGTACTAGTTTTCTACATGAATTAGATAAATAACATTCATGTGCCTCAATGCATCAACTAAATTAATAAAAAAACTGGGCACGTGTATATCAGGCCACGCGCAATGTAGGGTTCTGAAGTAGTAAGTTTATCGACTATTACTCATTAACTACTTATGCTAACATAGCCGTGATAAATTTCCTTGTAAATTCATCATAATTATAAACTATTTTTAAATTAACATTAAATAAACATTAAAAAATTTTTTACTGGTCTTACACCAGCCGTTTAACCGTCAGGGAGTGTCCCCCACACTTGACTCTAACCAAAATTAGCACTTTTAAGGCAATAATTTCGCAAACGAAATTCAAAAATAAATCCAAAAATGGTCTTAGAAGACCCATAATATTTTTGAAAGACCTTCTCAACGATACCCCACACTACGGGGTACGCAACGAAAAAAATGTCATCCTCACGTTATCTTTAGATGAGGTACCCTGAAAACATGACGAAACTATAAGGGTTCCGATTTTAATTTGGAACCCTAAAAATGGACATAACTTTATTTTATTAATATTGTTATATATTTTTAGAGAAGCGAAGAAAAAATACAAGGAGTTGAAACGTGAAGTCGACAAAATGGCAGCGATGATGAAAGAGGTTGGGTCTGATGAGGAAGACGAAGAAGAGGAGGAGGAAGAAGAGGAATCCGAGGCTACAAAGAAGAGTGAGACTGAAGAAGAAGAATCTGAAACGGAGACAGAACAAGATACAGAAAGCGAAACAGAGAGTGAAAGTGAACCAGAGGTGCGTAGATTTTTTATATCAGATTTTTAGTTTTGATTGGATTACCTACTACTTTTCCATCCAATGAGCATCACGTCTGGCGTTGTATTAAATACAATCTAAAGGCCAACAATTCCTAAAATTTGTGTCGATAGAACATGGAAACTTACACACATGTAGGTAATATTATGAAACTAGTAAACACAGTGCAGTGTATTTATTTGAATAAATTGCACATTACAGAGAAGGAGAAGAATAAAATGTATTTTTTCTAAATAATTCTGATTTTTCTTTTCAGGATGCACCTTTACCTGCAAAGAAGGACAATCTCACCAAGAGGCTAAAACGTCACGAGACCCGGGTGAACGCGTTGAAGAAAGGCAATGCTCTCCTCATGGCTAACGTCGATAGATTGAAAGATGACGTACTGAAACAGAGAGAAGAATCCAGTACGCTA
Organism: Thymelicus lineola; assembly: GCA_963932265.1. Taxonomy (NCBI): domain Eukaryota; kingdom Metazoa; phylum Arthropoda; class Insecta; order Lepidoptera; family Hesperiidae; genus Thymelicus; species Thymelicus lineola. Next base: position 5,406,998 of record OZ010681.1, on the reverse strand, counting down.
CAGAAGGAACTAGACTCTTTAATTGAGGATCTCGAATAGTCGAACTTGAACACTCAAGTACCTAACTTTAACATTGTCAATAAACGGATGAAATGTACTTGATTGTTATACGACTTTATTATACGGTTTGTAGAGCTAAAACTTTTCACGCTTTATGAAATTAAATAATGATTTTAAGGTATACCACTAGTTTGGAATTATCGACTTTATAAACTATCTGTAGATATTTTAAATTAAGGTCTACCTTAATTGTAATTTTATTTTATAGTATATATATGATAATATTTTATGAACCCGTGATTTACTCATTATTATTGACAAGGTTGGTACATATTTAGGTACCGGCCAGCAATAATTGAGTAACATTATATTACCAAAATTTTTTAAGTTAAAATAACTTGAAGTTACAAATAAAACATGATAGGATAAAATAAGGTACTTTATTTCATGATTTCTTTCTAATCAAAATAGTTTTAAGTATAAATCTAAAAAGAACTAATGTTTCACCTCGGCTTCATTGATCTACATATTGTGAAGAATAGTTTTATTTTTATTTATGAAACACCAATAATTATTTGACATATTGCAAATATGTAGATCCCGATTTCCGATTCCCACAAAACATTAACTAAACTCTGTTTTTTAATTCCGCAAAGTGAATCAAGACACATGTTAATGTCAAATGCAAAAATAATGTTGCCTGTTTTTTTTGCCAGTGATGTTTTCCTAAGATATTTTGTTTAATGGGTAAAAATTGTATTAATTTTTTTAATCATCATCAGATTACTGATGGATTAAATTATTCATAAAGTTTAATATACGTTACGTAACGTAAAGAGACACTCCTAGGATGGCGGACTTTTCCGATAATTATTTTTACTAAATGAACCGAAAATTTTATAATTGATAGCTTATATATTAGGTATGTTGTATTACAGATAAATATGATGTTTATGAAACCATGAAATATTTGCTGGCGTTAAATACATAAGAATTAAATTTAAAATGTCTTGATCATTATTGCATGGCTGATATCTAGATACTTTTTAATATTATTTTAATTACTAAAATCTTCATTGACATACTGAGCACGTATGTATAAGTACTTTGGCTACTAAACGTAATTTTATTAATGTAGGTACCTAATTATAAAATTCATCCTCGAATGTTTGTAAACATTATAATAAATTGTAAATATTTTTAACTTAGTAATAATTTTATGATAAATTAAGCACAATTAAAACTTTTTCACGATATTTTTTGTTTTAATTAATTACCTACATTAGAGTTACAAATTCGATGGTGCATCTGTGATTCTGTGCTTATAATGTTGCGGTTGTGGCAGGTATTATGTAGTATCATTGGTTGCGTCTTCATTAACCGGATGCGGATGCGATGCACCAAAGATTTACGTTATCGCTTGGCCATACAATGGAGAATGATTTTTCTGAATAGGTAGTTAATTTATGATTAGACGACAATGATATTATATATTAAAAAGAGGCAGATATGTCATAAGCGCGTGCGTTGTGTGACTCAAAAAGTTCCCAATTGGGAACTCTTATTCAGGTGAAGAAAGAGATAGCGATGTAGTTTTGACGCGAGAGCGATAAAGACGTGCGATAAAGCAATAAAGCGTGCCTTGCGGACATCGGAACAGATTTTTCGGTTGCTTTGTAAGGGCATAACGTATCTATACCTAGTCTGGCCATAAATAATGTTACATAAAAACTTTTCTTTTTTTCAGCTTTTTAATTATTTTGAATTTGGAACACGTATATTATTTTAAAAACTTCTTTCGATTTCGCGCCATTTCACATACTTTTTCGTGTTCATTATCAAATGACAATATGGAATGGGGCGTTAAAGAAAATAGGATTGCAGTGATCGCCTTGCACAAAGTGGGTATGGAGCCGTCGGTCATATTCCAGACACTTCAAAAGCTTGGTATCAGCCGTATGTTCGTATATCGTATATCGTACAATCAACAGATACAACAACACTTCGTCTGTCGAAGACCAGAATATATCGGGGCGGCCGCGTGCTGTTAGAACTACAAAGGCTGTTAATGCTGTTAAAGCAAGAATTCGTCTAAACCCCATTAGGAAGCAAAAAATCTTATCGCGAGAAATGAAGATTCCCGCTAGGACTCTGTCGCGTATTATAAAACAAGACCTGAAGCTCGGTGCTCTGCACGGTCACAAGTCACGAACTACCCAAGCTTGGCTTGAAACCAATGTTCCGGACTTTATAAGAGCTGAAGACTGGCCCTCATCTAGCCCAGACCTCAACCCTTTAGACTTCAAATTATGGTCAGTTTTAGAGGACATGGCCTGCTCTAAACGACACGGTGACATTGAGTCTCTTAAAAAATCTTTGGAGCAAGCAGTGGCGAAATTTCCCTTGGAAACAGTGCGTAAATCCATAGATTCGTGGCCAAACAGATTAAAGGCCTGTATAAAAGCCAAAGGTGGCCATTCCGAATAGAATATTTTTTTATTTTTTGCTGAGACTTTAATAACTATGTAGGTATAAATTTTATTAATATTACATTACTTCATTAAAAAAAAGCATTTCCATTTGTAACAGAACTTATGGCTGGACTAGTTATTTATTTAAACATCATTGTTAGACGAACTTACGTACGTGAAGTTCTACTAAACCTACTCTTCAGATCTTGCTCAAAAAATGGGACCACGTCATAGTAAGCGAATATAAAATTTCCTTATCTTTGCCGTATGTCATTACTTCCCAGAATTTGATCCTTGTAAGTAACTAGTAAGTCGAGGTACTTGAAGATGGATGACGTTTCAACGGAATGACTATTCAACCAATTACAAACCTTATCAACCTCAATAAGGTTGTTCATTATAGGGTGTCTTCACTTAGAAAATTATTGAATTAATAAATTTTATTATAATTTGTTCAAAATTGTCCTTATGTCATGAAAACTGATGTTTTTAGATAATTATTTTTGTATAAGATGATATTGAAATCAAACAATATTACGGCACATTTTTTTTTAAGTGCACCGCATTTATACAAATATTTTAATACAATCGAATTGATATATCCTGGGACTTATATATCCTGGGAATGATATAATATGGACACAAAACAAAAATGGTCATTCCGTTGTGACGTCATCCGTCTTCAAGTACAGAGGTACACTTGAGGTACTTCGTAGAGACGAAATTATTTATATCTATGATTATAGTTATATCATGTCTGTGATTAAATTTAATTCATGGATGTATACTCTAACTGGATGAGTAATTTTGTAGAGGTACCTGAGGACGGATGACGTCATAGCCTAAGGACCATTTTTCTATTGAGTCCATGTTATCTATAGTCCCAGGTCATTCGATAATGATTTTTCATAATGATATAAAAACATCTAAAATGCATATTATAAGAACCATAATTGTGTGGTAGTTTGTAACACTGCGCCAATAAGTTAATGCAATTTTGGTGGCGATCACAGTCATCGGGGATTTGTGAAGACTGTGGACATCGTTTTTTTTTATGTTGCTTAAAATGTGGTGTTGTACTGTTATTAATTAGAAGAATTATATCAGTGAGAAAATTACAATAAAAACAATTGCAATATTTTAAATTCAGTAATTTTGAAGAAATTTTAATAAAATGTTTTATTTCAATATTAATATTTTTTACCACGAGAAAAATTACCAATAGAAAACATTTTAAAGAACCATATCAAAATAGGACACAATTTTTCTATATATTTTTCTTAAGATATGACGTCATCGAACTATTCTGTGCTTCAGCCTAGGTACTTCTACAAGGTCACTGCAATCCAGATAGTGTAATATATCCATGATTTCATTTGACATTTTAGAATCTCAGAACAAGTAAAGGTATATGGAACAGCCCTACCTACGAATAAACGTGCATACCTACGCAACAAAACATGGCGGTTTTATTCCTACTATACTCAAAATTATCTAAGAACGCAATAATGATAGCTGCCATTTATTAATATGAACCAACCTTGTACGTACGTCTTTGAGCAAAATGGAATAATTATTTAATTGACATGAATAGTTGGTTACTTACGAACAAAGCATTTTGCCAAAATTTGTTAAAAATCTCTATTCGTATTGTATCGTATTCGTATTGACGTTATTTATAAATCATATTAAACGTTATAATCTAGTAAAAATCCCATCACACCATAATTTATGCAAAATTGAATAAAAAAATAAGGCGTCGAATCAATGTTATATGAAGATGACAAAATCTACACTGACGTTAAGTGATGTGACGGCATGAAGCCACTTATAAAACCATAATAATCGATACATTACTATAATCGAAACTTAAAATAAAAATGAATTTATTTTATTTCTTTCTTTGTGTTTAAGAATTAAACAATTTAATTTCTTCTCTTCTATAAGAACATGACCAAAAGTGTTTATTACGATAATCTCTAACCGCAGCCATTTGAACTGATTAAAATACGGTTAGAATATTCATTATTCAACCGAAACCCAAATTTCATACGCTGTATGCGGCGCGGTTTACCAGTGAGTTTTTTGGGAAAAAAATTATTTTATTATAGTCGTAAATACATAATTATTGAGCGTATAGGTTAGCGATGGGCGATTGTTGCTAGAAAAACAATCGACTAAATCGAAAATTGTGCCATTGCGCATTCGATTGTCGATTTAGTAGTTCCTCGCGATGATTATTCGAATAACAATCGACGAACTACTAAATACTAACCGTAGGTATATTCAATTGCCTTGCGCTGTGCGTAGTGCTTAGGTACTGCGTGCGGCGGGACGATGTTGCGTCGATTGTTACTTCAATTTGTTGTTAGTTAGCAAAGAGTAATTTAATACATGGGAAATTAGTTGGTCTTTGACTTTATTAGAGCAAGGTCACGCGTGCGGGTTACAACCTCTTGACGCGATGCCTAAAAGATCGTTAGTGTGGGATTTTTTTGAAAAAATCAAAGAAGGAAATATCGAAAAAGTTAAGTGTACGTTGTTTTCACATTGTAACATACCATAAAAATACGACTAACTTAATGGACCATTTAAAAAGACGAAACAGACCGGTGCCGAAAAAGCTGGACGAAATAATATAAAAAAATAAATTTGAACTTAATATACACTAATAAATACTGTTTACGATCGTTATAATACTGATTGATAAATGTAAGAAAATAATTGTTTATTGTTTCATATTTTATTTTTTGTTTTGTTTATTAGCCAGTTGATTTGTGAAGAGTATTTAAGTTTTGTTTTAGTTAATTTAGTTCTACCGAACCCAGGACTAACTTTAAGTATATTGTTAAAAAGGAATAATTATAACTTTTTTACTTTTTTATTCCTGTCTTTTATTCCTTATTTACGCACGGTCTTTTTAACTGACGATTTGTCGCACGTACTACTAAATTGGTATAGTAATACCTGCGCTGCGCTACAAATTAGTAGTTCACATAACAGCGCAGCGCTGCGGTTCGAATTAGTAGTTCGCACACATTAGTGGTTACACGCGTCGATTTAGCGCGCGTACTACTAAATTAGTAGTACGGGTATAGTAATACCTGCGCTACGCTACAAATTAGTAGTTCACATATCAGCGCGGCGCTGCGGTACGAATTAGTAGTTCGCACACATTAGTAGTTACACGCGTTACGCGTTAGTAGTTACCGCGCGCCAGCCAGTCGATGACAATCGACTAACATGAATTGTTATCGAATTTTATCGACTAAACTGAACAATCGACTAATTCGATAACTTTTAGTAATAATCGCCCATCGCTAGTATAGGTATGGTAAAATAACTTAAGTAGCTCAATGGAGGCAGTATCATTCCAGTTACTTGTGGATATCTAAATGTTTCGGTTTTTAGAATTTACAATTTAATTATTGAATCGATTAGAAAGTCTTACAATTTTGAATCGATTTGTTGCAAAAATTGGTTCTTTCGTGAATCGATTTTTTTTTGTACATCTCTAGTGTCACTGCCATGACAAACGACAAATATGCATTCTTAGTTCGTGGGGACTATTATGTCCACTTTGACGTGACTTTGACATTACCATAATCAAAGTGAGTTTTAGTACCTAGTTAGTACCTTAAAAATAACTCACAGTTTACACTGTAGTAAAGTGAAACACAAAATAACGAAACTGTTGCGTATAGAGTTGACTTGTTTTCATTGCATACATTAGACAAAGACACCAGTATGTTTATTAATTCGTCTTTTAAACTATTCCATAATTATCTATTTGAGATTGTAACAAATCCTTCTAAATTCCATATCAATGTTTAGAATCAACAAAATTTGTCATTGTGTCATAGAATAATTGTCATAATTCCATGACGTTGGTTTGAAGTTTGACAATGTCAAACTGACATTGTTTTGAATTTTGAAGATTGACACAACCACAAACGGTTTCAATGTTTCAATTCAATAGATCAAATTCTCTTATTTTCTTCAACAACATTTCTAATTTTTATTTTATCGCAGTCTTTGTTCAAGCATAGTGAAATAAATAATAAACTATTGATACTGTATAGTGAAAGTAATTGTCAATAATGTCTGTGGCGGAGGCCGAAGTTCCTCAAGCTCAAGCGGCGGTAAAAGCGAATCCGAGAAACAATCTTGTTATGTTCAAGATATTCCAAAACGTTCAGTTCAATGTGGTTCAACATAAGAAATACATTAAAGAAATGGTCAAACTCTACAGGAGGGTATATTTTATTTTAGATAATTTAATGTTCAGCTGCTGCGTTCAGCTTGTGCTTCTTACTAATATTATAAATGTGAAGGTTTGTGAGGATGGATGTATCGATGTTTTTTACTTTTTTACGTAAAAACTACTGAATGGATTTTCATGAAATGTAGCACACAGGTAGACCATAATCTAGAATAACAAATACATTGAAGTATAGCGTATAGAACAGACATCTCAACAAAATGTGTGTCCCGCCCGGGAGGTTCGATTTAAAAAATTAAGCCCCAGTTCTCCTTTCAAAATCGAACGAATCCATTGAAGATTGAAGCCACGTGGCCCCAATGCATTGGGACATTCATGGTGTTCACGGTGTCGGTTCTATACGCTAGTAATAATACTTCAATGAACAAATAGAGCACTTTCCGAGTTAATTTTGAAACTATACTAGGTTTGAATTCTGTAAAGATATTTTCCTTTAGCAAAAATAAACAGCATCGTGTTTATTTGTATTAACTGGGGTCCAACCGAAACACATTTGTGTTCCATTATAAAATAGTTTAAATAGAGTTGTAACCAGCTTAGTGCTTACCTATAAGCTCCATACCTGTTACCAAGTATAGCAAAAGTATCCATGACCAAACTCGAATAGCAGTTTAACTCTTCTTAACTTTTGTCACAGATGTCAATGGGTCGCCCTAGTCACCACAGCCCATCGGCACCATATACCCTTTTATCAATTATAAATTTTAAAACAAAATTCACCCTTGAATTTTGTTAAAATAATTACATATTAAAATATGTATAATAGTTCTAAATTTTAATATTCAGATAAACATGAACATGAATCATAAAATTCATCATTTTATTAATAAAAATGGATTTTATATCAATATTTATATTTCAATATAATTTTGTAATTTTAAGCTTGATGAAGAAGTATTCCGGGAGAGTTTTAAGAATGCCCTTTATTACCTGTTCACGTTTGGAGACACCAGTGCCAATGTGGACCGGGTCGTGCAGTTTGTGGCTTCCTTCTGCACCTCCCTGGATGACGAGGAGGAGTTTTTGATGTTTATCTTCGACATTATATTTGAGGTAATAATATAGTTGTTTTGCTTAAAAAATTGTAACATAAATTACACTTATTGAGTAGAAGTGAAAAAGGTATTGGTGACTCACTCTGTGTTTTTTTTCACTCCTTTTAATTGCCACAGTAATCATGTGGTTATTTCACCTAGCCAGCTACCATGTTCATTCTAAAAATAAGCATAAAATTCTTTTCTTTATATGTTGAGTTCCAAGGTGGCAAAACACATCATTAAAATTTATTGTTTCTCCTGAAAAATAAACAAATAAGGATATTTCCAGTGTCAATGTGTGTCGGGACAATCTGTCAGGTACAGAGCAAGTCAGCTGTTAGCGGCTGTTCTGTCCGCTCTGGGTGATGATGCTTCTTTGGATGATGACCTGTGCGATAAACTGCTTGCATCACAGGTATGTTTGATTCACTTTATACCTTACTAGTAGATACCCAGTGTGTACTACAATGCAAAAAAAGAGTATGGGCGCCTTTGTCCCACATTTGCATTATGTATACGTATATGTAGTTTATTATAATCTCACACATACACAAGCACTCATTTATGTAGTATATTAGGTTTATCATATACATCACACGTACATACCGGCTACCTCACCCTGTTAGTGCTTACGCTGCGAACTAACTCGTGGCTTCAACCCATTAATGTCCCACTACTGGGCACGTGTCTCTCTCTTAAAGAGGCCTAGAGCATACTCCACCACGCTGCTCCATTGCGGATTGATAGAGGGGTTAGTGGCCAACCCGAGTGTCGGAAGTTTTCAAACCGCCCGAGGGCCTCCGACATGTCTTAACGACTGTTATCTTATGATAACAACCGGGACCGATGGCTTTACGTGCCCTCCAAAGCACGGAAATGCTCAAGAATTTTTTGCCACTAGCAGTCACCTATCAAACTACCGACCGCGCCCGCTGTTGCTTAACTTTATCGCTCACTTAGGATCGTCGCTAGCCGCTGGGCTATGAGCGATTCAACTATGAACTAACTCGTACCTAAGACTTATTCCGTGTTGCTTCTGCTTGTGCTATCGTTTCTATCAATCGCTCTTCTCTCCTTTGTTTATATGAATGTTTCTCTCATGTGTAGTTCTTGTACTTTATTCTATGGTGCTTTGTGTAATTAACTTGATTTCGGGAGTTAACTTTATAGCGCGCGCGCCACCCGTCTACAGTCCACCACACACTTATTCATCCATAATACCAAATATTTTTACATCAGATGCAACGCCTGCAAGACACCCGCGGTGCTGTTCGGTGTAGGGCTGCCCTAGCTCTCCAGCGGTTGCAGAATCCCATGGAACCCGATGATGATGTTACTAGAGCTTATCGATTTCACATGAGCTGCGACCCAAGCTCTTCAGTAAGGAGGTGAGTAGCTTTCTGGCTTTTCATTTTATTATATTCACAGCATATATAATTGAATATCACAAGCAACCAAAACCTATGAAGAAATATTTATTATTCACGCCATATTTATCTGATCCATTAGAGAATCAAATACAAATCGCTACTTGGCAACAAGAGTAACTAACTACCTAGGTAGAATGCAACAACAACAAGTAATTTACGTTATTTACAATTACAATTCATCAATAATTCAAACAATATATTGTATTATACATTTACCGTTACACATTACATTTTTGTAACATTTCAGAGCCGTCCTAATGTCAATCGCTAAATGTACCCGCAACGTTCCATTTGTGCTCGAACGGCTATGCGATGTGGACGAGGCAGTGAGACGCGCGGCCTTCCTCTACATATCCGCTATTAACGTTACACAGTTACGCGTCCGGCAGAGGGTATTAACACTAAAAGTGAGTTAGAATGGTATATTAAGAGTAACAGTAAGGGGTTATGGATGGTAATTAAAGTGTTTTGACGATCACGTTGCAGTGGTAGCATCTCTACCATGGGGATGGTGTTATGGCTGTAAAGAATAATTCCTTTTCTACTAGCTTGGCACACAACTTTTTTAATTCGGAGTTTTGTTAAACAAACTGGTTTGGAGAAAGCTTTAGATTGCACTAATACGTTTAGAATGGAGCACTCAGTGCATCGAAATCATTGTGGTACAACAACGCAATTCTATTGAGATATGACGTCACTTGACATGGTATTTGACATCCATCAATATTTGAAGGTTGGCCTCACTGAACGCAGTCCTCGCGTGAAGCGTGTGGTAGAGGAGATCCTGATCCCGGGCTGGCTGAGCACCTTCCAGGGGAATATCGTTGACCTGTTGAAAGCTATACGGTTGGACAATGCTCATGATGCCAAAGACTCGCAGTATGTTGCTGGGAAACTACTGGAATCTTTGTTTAAGTAAGATATTTTTTTTGCGTTTAAGGCTGTGAATGACAATGTATAAAAACCTTTACCTTTTTGATGGGTCATAAGTGGTCCCTGTGATAATGCCACTCAATCAAAACTGTAGTTATGAAAAAATTCATAGAAAAACAGTTGTAACTGTGAATTCGCCGATTGCCGTATTTGTATCTGCGACATCCCTGATCCCAGAAATACATATAAGAGGCGGTGACCGTTGCTACTTGCTACCTAGACTGATAACTGACAGTGTGCGTTTGGTTGTGTTTTAATTAAAACAAAGAATTTCTAACAGACTTTTAGTGTAATTTCAGTATAATAATAATTATTGCATTTTTTTCAGGCGTTTACCAATTTCCGAACTCTTAGAATGGCTGCCAACCGACAAATCGTTACGTTTGATAGCGGCCGAGAAGCTGAACAAAGAAACTGCTTGGTACTGGCGCCATCTGGCGGAGCATCTGCAGAAGATAGACGATGACGAGACTCTAGAGTCTGTGTTGCCAGATTTGGTCGTACTTACTGGGTATATTCGTGCGTGAGTTTCCATTTTTGTATGCCTATCTATACTGTAATAAGATCGTGTCATTACATTGAAGATAATTAAATAAAAAAACAGGCTTATGCTGGAATCTAGTTTCCGATCCTAAATATTTTGATTCTGTATTTTAACGAAATTTACGTAAAAAATACGGAATCAATTTCCATGCGGTTTCCACTGTCTGATAATAAAATAAATATTTTGTTCAGGCGGATATTGTCTGTAAATTTTTGTTGCTTTTTACCGTTTTTAACCGACTTCAAAAAAGGAGGAGGTTCTCAATTCGACTGTATTTTTTTTATGTTTGTTACCTCAGAACTTTCGACTGGGTGAACCGATTTTGATGATTCTTTTTGTAATCGAAAGCTGGTGCTTGTCATGTAGTCCCACTTAAAGTTTATCGAGATCTGACCTGACAATGGCATCCATATAAGTCTTAAATTTGAATTAAGTATGTGCGCTACAAATGGACGAATAACTCAGTATCATGCCAACCGATTTCGATTATTCTTTTTGTATTGTATTCTTTTTGTATGTACAAAGGATGTACTTTATTTGAAGTCGGTTTTTTTTGTTAAAATTTTAGTTTATTTTGATACGGATAATTCTTAACTGTAAAATTGATTACTTTTATTCAGTATCGTGGAGTCCCCATGCCCATCGGAGACGGAAGACCCGGTGGGTTTCAGCACTCGTCAGTACGTGCTGCACGAGCTGGCCAGCATGTTGCGAGTGTACGACGCCACGGACCCCACTGGGCGGACTGCTCTACAGACCCTTATCACTGATACTCTTACTGGTGGGTGGCTTGGGTTTATCTCTTAGTAAGACTCATTATTATATTAATCCCTGACAAAAAAGAGGGGTGTTATAAGTTTGAGGTGTCTGTTTTTCTGTGTGTCTGTTTATTTGTGTGTCTGTTTATATGTGTGTCTGTTTATCTGTATGTCTCTAAAATTGTGTTAGTAAAATTGTCATGGGTATTAAATTTGAATTTAATATTATATGAGATGATTGTTTGTGTCCCCAAAATGTGGGGATTAGACATCCGGCTGAGAAAATATTTCAATTCTGATTTAAATATTATTTGTGTAATTGTGTTTTCATTATTTTAAAAATGAATTCTGTTTTTATATACATACAAACTTTCAATCTCCATTTTACCTCTTTCCAAAAATCCTTTATTAGTGCACTTCCACACCGATACTAATATTTTAGTCACTATTTTAGCCACTTACACCAATAAAACTGATTAACCAGGTGATTACGGTCCGCTAAGCCCCGATGTGATCCGCGCATTCGTATCAGCGCTAGAGCTGGTAGTGCCCGAGGTGTCCCCCCGGATGGAGGTGATCAGCGGAGTGGTGTCCACCCTGCGCGACCCCCCGGAGGTCGAGCCTCTGCCCTCCCCGCCGACTGGAACCACCGTCGACAGCACAGAGGTTAAACTGCAGGTATGATGTAGATTGTAGATATTAAAGGAATATGGAGTTTAATATCTTCAATTGTTTACCGATTTTGGGAAGATGATGTGATATGAATTTAAAGGTGAAGGGGAAGGGATTTATGTCTTCAATTGTTTAGCGATATCTTTGGAAAGATGATGTGACTTTCTATATATCTAAATTCCCTTTATGCCATATATCTCATGCTAAGAGAACTAAAAGAGTATGAAAGGTTATTTCTTCAAACTATTTCAGTCAAGAGTGGTTTTTAGGTTTAATTTGAATAATTATTATATATTATTTACTATGTTTGAAACACGTTTGAAATGTTAATTTTTTTATGAAGTTTAATTAAAATTGTTGCAGAGAGCGCGCCTGCGAGTATCCTTAAACGTCGCCATTGAAGCCCAAGAAGAGGCCGTGAGGGAGCAGAACTACGCGCTCGCGGCCGAGTGTAAAGCCAAGGTTATTATTTTATCTACAGATTTAACTAATATACCATCAGCCTAGTATGTACATATTTCAAGATGTTTTTATTAATAGGTTGAAGATATTCAAAAGAAGTTGGAAGACTTGAATATTCAACCAGCAGCACCTGCTCCTCAGCCTATGGCAGTAAGTAAACTATGATTATATCATATCTATATCTCTTTCCTTGATTTATATGTGATATTTATGAGTTGTTCGTCTAAGTTGCCTGTAATATTTTGTTTGTATGCTCATGCCACACGGTATAAAGGAACAAACAAGTATGTAAGATACTTTTGACAGCTTAGTTTACCTCATTATCTCAATTTGAAATAATTTTATGTAATAAAAAACAAATTTTTGGCTCTTATACTTGTTTGATACATACTTATAATTGATTTAATATATTTATATTATTGTATTGTGATTGGTAGACAATTAAGGAGAAGTTATGTGACGCGGCGACCATGACCAAGTGTCTGACGATACTGAACTGCGCGCTGGACACGCCGCAGCTGAAGACTATCACGCCGATGCTGCAGCTGTTGTATAGTGAATTGGAGGTAAAGTACATTTATCAATCAATCAATCCATCAATCAATTAGTGTAGAATACAAGTACAATTCAATCGTCAGGTGTTGCAAGGTATTTTCCAACACTCATGTTCTGACGAGAATTATGTGCGACATAATTAATATTAACTCAACTGAGAATATAATTAACACCCCAACTCAAAGTCACTAATGGTTAATTTAAAGCTCTTTAGTGAATAATTACCATATAAATTCTGTACTAAGTAGGGATTTAAGTAACCGTTAGTGACTCGTTAGTGACTAGAGTTGGGACGTAAGGCTTTCCTCCCTAGAAGTGCAAGTAAATTTGAGAATGTAACTTTATGTCTTTTCATTTGTGAATTGTAACTAAATAATATGACCCAAATAATTACATTTTGTTACACTATTACCTGTGATTACAACACAAGAAGATATTTGAACTTTTCAAAAATGAAAAATAGACTATTAATAATAAATTATAAATAACTTAATAAATATTGTAAATATGTACTTACAAATACATTTATATTTTTTTAGGTAGACATGTTTCAAATTCCCGAAATATTGAACACTACGTTGGAAACTGTGGCGCTATACGGAATGCTTGACAAGGAGTTTGCTAGAGAAAATAAAGCGTTTTTCTTTGCCAACGTGAGTGAAATATTTTTTGCGATACTTTTCTGTTTTCTCATTGTTATTTACTCAGTCTTAAGTTTTTTTAATACACGATAACGAATTAAATAAGGCCTAGCTATTGCGAAGATTTCTGACAGCTAAAATCAAATTCATACTTGGAAATAATGGTATTATCACAGACTTAAAAAAAGAACTTCAAAGTGCTTCACTGAATTTGTTGCTGACAAATCCGCCTGTTCTTTTTTTAAGTCTGTGGGTATTATAAACTAAAAAAAAATATTATATCCTTTTACTTTTACACCTACCCACATTATTGTTATTTATCACAAGACACATCTCTCTGTAGTTAATAGATACGACGAACGAGCCAGTGGTAACGACGGTACTCAAGTGCATCATAGATCTGCTGTGCGTGCACGGCGCAAGAGTGTTCGAAGACGAGAGTGAGACGTTGCAGAATGACTCCAAGGTGGACGTTCAGAAGAAACGCTCAATGCAACCTTCTTCTGATACTACAGTGGACGATGGTATCGTATTTTATACATTTGGCTTGGCTTGGCTTCAACCCATTAATGGCGCACTACTGGGCACGGGTCTCTCCTCTTGAGGAGGCCTAGAGCATACTCCACCACGCTGCTCCAGTGCAGATTGGTGGAGGGGTTAGGGTCCGAGTGTCGGAAGTTTTCAAACCGCCCGAGGGCCTCCGACATGGCTTTACGACTGTTATCTTATGATAACAACTGGGACCGACGGCTTTACCTGCCCTCTGAAGCATGGCACTTTTATTGTACCAATGCGTCTCGGAAGGCTCTTAAAATTTAATAGGGCAACGCTCTCTCACTTAGTTTGGAAGAGAGAGAGAGAGAGAGAGAGAGATAGCGCAACTTTTTGCTTGTATGAAGATTTAGTATTTGTACTTATTTATTCTCATGTATAGCGTGTAAGCGTCCTACATTCATTCTTAAGAGCAAATCAAAGGACACAGGAAGAATTAATGGGCACAAAATTCTACTTGTTTGAAGTCGCCAATTTCTGCACTGTTTACTATGGCATTGCGCTGCATTACTTTTTATAAGAATAGCCTAATTTAAAATTTGTATCCCCTTTTTCCAGGCACATTATCCGAGTCGGCAATATCCATGTCTCCAGCTCACAGTACAGTTATAGAGTTGTTATTGAAGATAATGGACAGTGCAGTAAGTCAATTCAATATTTACTATTAGTTAATTTATTTGTCTGATGAATGTGAAAATGTCAAATTTTAATAAACATTCAAAAATCAGATAGTACAACACTCTTATATAGTAAAGTAAGATGGGGCATAATATGTATACTTTAGTTGTATTTGTCTTATGTGTCGTATGCAACCTCGACTTACCCTATTTTAGATAATAGTGATGTACTATCTGATTTTTTAATGTATATTAAATTTTTATGGATCTAAATCTTAAAATGAGTTATGGTATTTCAGAACAATATAATTTTATTCCAGTGCGTGACGTACAGGTTGATAATAGTGGAAGGGCTGTGTAGGCTGCTGCATCTGGGACACCTGGAGTCGCCGTCCATACTGAGCCGGCTGCTGCTGCTCTGGTTCAATCCTGCTACAGGTAGGATTTGATGAAGAGCTAATTGTACTGCGGTTTCATTGAAGGGTTAGATAAACAAATGCAATTTATTTTAAGTATAATACGGGTACTCACGATATATATATTTTATATTATACGCCGATATTTCGACCCCGTTACAGGGATCGTGGTCACGGCTAGACTGCGGTGGCGCGGAGAAACTCTTGACAGGTTGACAAACGACGTTGATATTAGTCTTTGACGGATGACGGATGTCAAGAACCGGTATAATATAAAATATATATATCGTGAGTACCCGTATTATACTTAAAATGTTTACAGTCCGCGATGAGTTAAGTCTAAAATCAAACAAATGCAAGTACCGGGTATCATACATAATTGCCTGGGATTATCTCATCCTTATGGGCATGGTTTAAAATTTCCTAAATCACTATAAACCTTACATAATGTCTACACACACATTGAAGTAATTTAAAATAGCACGGCTGGAGTATGGGTTTTTACTCCGAGCTATTTTTTGTATGAAGGCTGTTAAACGTGTTTTTGTTTTAATAGTGGAAGAAGACATGCTTCGACAAATCATTGGAGTTTTCTTCCAAACCTTCCCAATGAGTGTGGACGGCGCCCAAGAACAAATACAGGTAACATTTTATAGCGTATGATTTATTATTATTGCTCTTGTTCTAAACAATACCTGATTCTTGTGTGGCTCGCTTAGAAATTGCTATGCTAGTGAGTTTCCTACAGACCTCTCCGCAAAACATAAATGCTACCAGCCTCTTGCATGAGTCAGCCGTCAAATGAATCGTCTAGTTCCGGCTGGGGGGCTTGAGAGCCATTTCTTTTTTCTCCCTCTTTTTTGGCCGGTGACGCATTGGTGGTGCCTTTGGTGCGCTGATGACCTTGGGCGACGATAGCCATTTACCATCAGGTGGATCGTCACATCCTTAGCCGACTACTTCCATAAAAAATGTATATGTGTACTTATGTACGCACGTAAGAAGTTAAACTTATCTCTTACTTATATTACCTCTCGCTCGCACCCACGACCCGGCGCGCGCTAGCGATCCAAAACAACTCCTGGCGACTGCTATGCGCCTAGTATCACGCACCTTCATGATGTCGCTTTTTTGGCTGTGGAAATCGTAATTACTCTCATAATATTGTTTTCCATTTGACTCAAAAATCCAAAATTAACTGGAATTCGGATTCACCGCGACATAATTTTCACGACACTAACAATTCCCTCCACCAATACGCACGTGGTGGAAGTATGATTGGAGGCCTCTTCAAGAGAAGAGACCCGTGCCCAGTAGTGCCATTAATTGGTTGAATCCAAGCCAACTAATTTTTTTCCAAACGCCCCAAGAAGTATAACTTTAAAATAAATAAAATGTGTAATATATCTGTAGAAAGCGACGCTGCCGACCCTGCGCGCGCTGGCCAACGCACCGTCTAGCTCGCCGCTCGCCGAGATCGACCAGGAGGCCGTCGTGCGGTTCTTAGTATCACTCACCAGAGTCAACTATGAGGTATGTTTATATACGTATTGATATCCTGCAATTAGTGTATCACCACAGAATATTTAATATTGACTAAAGTTACAGAAGAGTCACTCCGCAAAATCATTTAAATAAATAGCGACCCTTGCTCCAACAGAATAAAGTGTAATTCAGGTCGCACAGCGCTAATCGTCAACAGATGTTAACATCTAGAATTTGCCTCTCTTTCTAATCATAACTCTTATCCTTTCTGACAGTGTCAGGGTTGTCTTCTTTTTTGTGATGACATGTGTGATAGATTACGAATGTATGAGACGGCGTGGCAGCCCTTCTGAAATTGGCCTGAGACGTCGAATGCGGCATGTACTTTTAATATCACACCAAAAGTGCGGAGTGCTCCAGCCTGGTATCACTCATAACTTTTAAGGACGTTGGACATATATCGTAAAACATTTCCTACAGAAGTAGCCTTAAACATTACACAAATTCCATTATCTATTCCGTCATCAAGATGTTAAGGGTGCACGTGACTTTTGTCAATGTTATATCATTCCCATTTATTTTGAAGGTGTTTGGTGTACGAGCTACTACATCTTACACGATTCGAAGACAATGTCCGCGGCAAAAAATGCAAATAGACAATATGCACATACTCAGCGCACCTCATACAAATAACGTTTTTAATAAATTAGTGTTGTTAAATTACTGCACTCGTTGGGTTTGGTTATTTCGCCCTGCCTTACCTTTCTTCTAAAAATGTAGTACACGCTACATTTTTTGGTCCTTCGAGCATTTTTGCATTGGTGTGAGCATGTACCGAAAATAGTTTAGAGGGTCAATCGTAGTCGTTTGTTGCAGCTGATAGACAGCCAGGGCGCGATGGCGCTGGTGGTCTGCAGCTACCTGGTGCGGCGGCCGCGCGCGCCCGAGGCGGCGCTGGCGTGCCGGCTGCTGGCGCTGCTGTCGCCGCCGCGGGACGCGCACCACGCGCACAGTCTCGCCGCCATGCTGCGAGACCTCTGCGCGGTCAGTACTAACACCTTCCTTTTATATAACCCCCGACAAAAAGTGGGGTGTTATAAGTTTGATGTTTGTGTATCTGTGTATTAAAATTAAAAAATTCATTCATTCGTCCATCCATTTGGGAGCTACAATGCCACAGACAGACATACAGATATACAGATTCACAGACACACAGGTACAAGAGAGACATGCTCTCTTTCGTACGTAACGTTTTGTTCGAAATGTAATCATTGTTATTTTATCCAAAAATTTAATTCAATTATATCCATTAAGTAGCTTTATTATTTTAAAATTGTTTCAGAAATTGCCTGACAAACAGTCCTGTCGGAATTTGACTAAGTATTTGGGAGCTCTAGAAGCTATGGAAAGAGCTAGCCTCAACAAAATGTCGAATACAGGTAAATATTGTTTTTTTTTTGCTTATATCGGGCTATTGCTCCTTAATTCTCTTCTTAATTTTTCTTCTCTCGTCTTCTCATGAATCTACGAATTCATATCGAATATACGAATTAATAACCAAAACATTTTCCAAATCGATAAAAGATTTACTTTTGTATTTATTTATTTATTTTTGTGAACAATATTTTTTATTGGTTGTACTTTTACGTTGCTTAGTAACTATAAATACTACGAGTATACTAGTTTCTGGTCAAGATGAAAGGAGATTTAAATTAGCTTCATTTCATTTCTAGGCATGACAGATGGAACCATTCCGGGTGAAGATTCGTTAGCACCCATCGGCAGATCTACTTCCTCCATGCGTAAGTACTTATGAGTTAGATAATACCCCCTTATTCATAAAAACAAGCATAGTTAGCCGTATTGGGATGGCTTAGAATACTAACCCTAATCCGGATGGGTGTCGTAAGAGGTGACTAAATCCGGCCCGCTGGTAGTAGGGCGCCTCGGAGGGATTATATTGGTAATATTGATTTTAATTGTTAATACCATTATTACTATTATTATTTTTCCATGGGGTTCGCCTGGATAGCTACCACCCTTGAGTATGAGCCAGTCGCCAAACGACTCGTCGTGTTCCGGCTGGGGGCTTGAGAGCCAGTTCTTCCTTTCTTTTTCTTCTCTCTTTCTTGGCCGGCAACGTATAAGTGATGCCTTTGGTGTTGCTGATGTCCATGGGCGACGATAGCCACTTACCATCAGGTGGATCGTCAGCTCGTTTGCCGGCTATTTCCATAAAAAAACTTGAAAACTTATAAAGTGTTTTGTTTCTCTTACTCTTATGAAAAACGATAAAAATAAAACATATCAGTGCAATAGCTAAAATAGGCTTATTGAGCTTTTATTAATAAGGCAGTTAATCTATATTATTTTGCTCTAACATTAAAACCTCAATAACTTGTAGAAGTACCCGCTGCCATGTCAAATAGCATGACACGGCCAACTGTTGTGCACTTCATGGAGTTTAAATGTTAGTTTATCTACTAAAAATATTAATAACTATTGTATGTATTATACATTAGTAACTATGTACTGATAACTTGTTGTGAGATCTGTGATAATCGTAATAGTAAGTAGAAATCAATGTAACATCCATCAGTTATTTTTGTATATATGTACAATCATTATCTATTTCTAATTCAGTCACATTTTTGCATCGAAATACCAACATCATTTAGTCTGGATTAATTACACAGACTAAGTATGGTCTTCTTAGTCGTAGTTAGTATAGAGTAGAAATGAATTATTATATTAAACAATATATATTTTTTATTCAATTACTTACGATGCATCCTACGTGAACGATCTAGGCGAAAACAACAAACAGTCGAAATGTATTGAAGTGTCCTGTGTTACCAAACGCACGTAACGCAAGTAACAGTCGAAATGTATTGAAGTGTCCTGCGTTACCAAACGCACGTAACGCAAATAACAGTCGAAATGTATTGAAGTGTCCTGCGTTACCAAACGCAAACGCAAATAACAGTCGAAATGTATTGAAGTGTCCTGCGTTACCAAACGCACGTAACGCAAGTAACAGTCGAATTGAATTGAAGTGTCCTGAGTTACCAAACGCACGTAACGCTTGTTGTTTTAACATCGCGCCGCGTCGTTTCGCGTTCGCATCTAGATCGCCCACGTAGGACGCAGCCTTACACTACCATTTAAATAAAAATTCACGTTATTGTCTTTAGCACAACCAATAGCGCGCAGCACTCATGTGGTTGTAAACGAAACCGTGGAGGAGGAGGTGGAAATTGATGAGACGTCGCCCACTGACATCGTGTCCAGGATATCTGAAGGTAAGTCTTTTTCATACAACTTACCTTATATTAACCATTTGAATGTTGCTAGCAACTTGCTCCACTCATATCGGCTTTGATCATTTTGAACCTAAGCAGAGCCTTAGGCCACTGGCGTCACGTAGCGTAGGCATCTTTTAGGAATATACCTCAATTGTATGACGATAAAGTTGAAATTTCAATCAACGTAGCTACAAAAAAAATTGTCAATGTATGTCAAGCCTGGTATGCCGCTAGTGGACGGCAAGCGCTTTGTTTTCTTCAGTGTTAAGAACGTATTTCTTTTGCCACAATATGGTCACAACACAACGTCTGAATTCGCCTTGGGCCGAGGTATTTTTAACTGAATACATTCGACGTAGGGAGTTTCCATGTTTCTCCTCAATGATAAAGCACCTTACCAAAACGGCGGTAAAACCAAAAAAAATGAGTTTCCATATATAATATATGTAACTATGTAGGTATAGATACGCCACAAGCAGAGTCTACGCAGACAGAAGAAACCAGAAGAAACACACAAGCGCAAGCGGCTAGCGAGGCGCCCGCGGAACTGTCCAACTCGTCTTCGGAAAGCAGCGGGGTGTCGCCAGTCAAGAAAGCTAAAGGCACTGAAGGTAAGCCCTAATCACAAATTAACCATTATATTACTTATAGTACGGCCGACGTAACTTGGCGTGTCTGAACATAGGCCTTGCGAACTTTAGCGCATGTAAGAGAGATAGCGACCCGAACATGCTAACGTGTGACTGAGACATAATACGCCGCGTACCGAGCATTCCTGAATTGTGTTACTGCGCAGCCTTCTGCGCGAAGTTCAAGTGCACCGAGATACAGCGGCCGTACTATACCTAATTTATTATTTCTCTCTCATCTTACCTGTACCTTATTTGAAAACAAAAGCAGTTATACCCTGTGTACCAATTTTGTTTTTTACTCTGTGGTCTAAAGATTTACAATAAAGTGGTTCGCCACAGTCATGGCGATCTTCTTTTGATTACAAGATTCGACTAAGTCTGAGGAGTTTTATTTTAATATTCGAAATAATTTAATACTATAATCATTGAAGTATAATGACATAGAACAGACATCTCGAACAAAATGTGTGTCCCGAAACCGCGATGACGCGTTCTTTTTTCAAACTCTAGAAGCCGATTTACAAACTTGCCATAGAGTAACTTTTGTATTCGTATACAAAAGTACACTTGCCGAACCACGACAAACAGTCAACGACTCCAAACTTTTACAAGCTCTTCCAAATGTTTGATTTAATGTTTAATTGAATTTACTGATTAAGAGGCCGTGCCGAAAATTTATTTGACAGAGTTATGTCATATTCATTGCGAAGCTATGTCTGTGTGCGTCGTTCACGCACACTTGGCTGAAGTTCGTGCTTAAAAAATTTTTATCCTTTAGTTGATAATAATTTTAGGATGCATAGTATGAACAGTTTAGAAATAAAAGTGTGGAATGTTTTTGTATATTAGTTTAATATATTTATTACAATCAAAATGAAAAAGTTTTAGATAAACACACACTAGGTACATATTTAGGTTATTCAGTGTTTTGCATCAGAGATGTCATTCATTTATGTTTGCGATAAACTTAGAGTGTACAGACAAATTTAACATGTTTCATTGGTACCCACCCGAAAATCAAACGAGTCTTGATTTCATAAAAAATGTTTTTGAAAATGCAAAATTTAAAATTTTGGGCCATAAAAAATCTTTGCCGAGCTGTAGGACTAAATATGTTGTCATATTCATAACCTATTAAATTGGCGAATTATATAAACTTAAATTAAAAATTGAAAAAAAACCAGGCTCAAAAAAAAAAGTCTGAATAGGTCAAAAGTAAAAAAATCATAAAATAAATCTAGATACGCGGCAGCGAATCAAGCCAAGTTCATGCAAAGGAACTGGCTAGCCAGCGCCGAATGTATTATTATAACATTACACGTCAAAGTCAAAGTATTTTATTCATATAGGTATCACTGATACACTTATGCACGTCATTTTTTAGCTTTTCGGAAGGTGCTTTGTCGTGGAGGAGAAGAAAAGCCCAAAGAAACTCCTCAGCACATCTTGTAAAAAAAATATTACAAAATAAGATAATAATACAAGAGTTTTACTATTCTGAGCGGAACTGGTTGAAGAGCTGGTCATTTCCATGCCTCTTTGTCATTTAAATACTCGTCTACACTATAATATCCCTTGCCTAACAATTGTGTCTTTACACGTTTTTTGAAAGTTTCTATTGGCAAGTCACGTTGGCAAGTTAATTTTGGGATTTTATTATAGAAATGTATACCAAGCCCTATGAAAGATCGCTGCACTTTACTTAGCCGGAACGAAGGCGTAACTAATTGATGCATTCTTTTCGTATGACGATTATTAATATCAAAATTTTGTTTATACGCGTTTATACTCTTCCGTATAAAAACTACATTGTTAAAGATATACTGGGAAGCTACTGTAAGTATACCTATTTCCTTGAACTTCTCACGCAAAGACTCCCGAGACCTAAGTTTATAAATAGCCCTAACTGCCCGTTTGTGGAGTATGAAAATTTGTTTTATATTGGCTGCTTTACCCCACAGCAAGATGGCATAAGGCACGAACCACTTGGTGCCACTTTTGACCCTTCTATAACTCAAAACCTCTTTAACGTAAACACATTACGTGTGTTTAAATTATATTCATAAGGACATATAGAAGCCCAAATTTAATGAAGCTAGCTCAAATGGTTATAAAGATATGAAGGTCAAAATGTCGTAAATTTTAGCACTGACTGACTGACTGACATATAGTACCTAAATCTAAGCTACTTCCAGATGACCTAGAAGGATGAAATTTGGAATCCAGCTCGGTAATTGTGTTCAAGCGTAGGAAAAAATATAAAAAAATTAAAAAGTCGAAAAATAAGTGGTGTCCCCATACAAAAAACTTGTAATATGCGTAAACAACCGGCCAACGGTGTGTCGTCGGCGGCGCGTGGCATTGCCTAGTTTTCTTTACAAAAGTAATGATATCCCACCAAAAACATAAATGCAAAAAAGGAGAGCCAAGTTCAATCCAAAAATTCTGATAAAAACTGGCTTAGTGAAATCTAACCTACTTTAAGATCTCACATTTTTAAATAACAGCAATTGTTATAGGTATCCAATAAAGCAAAGAAATAGAGTTTAATACTTGTTCATAATGTTTTTTTGAAGTGAAACTTCTTTAGAATCGTTAGTGATTTGAAACCGGATGCAACGACAGGTAAGATAATATAACCGCTAATTTCGTCTTTCAATTTAACTTCTCCGTAGCTCAATGGTCAGGACGTAGATACACAATACCTGATGCACAGGTTCGCGTTTCTCAGTATTTGTTTTTTTTTAGTTTTTTTTTAGTTTTATTTTTATACTGTTTTTAAATATTTTCAAATGCTCTTTTAAATATTTTCAAAGAATTTATCAACAAAAAATAAGAATTTCATTCTTTCATTCTGTCGATCGACCGACCGATTATACAGACAGTAAAAATGCTAAGTTGTATTCATAGATGGCGCTTCGATTTATTGCTTTAAGATTCGATTTATTGCTTTTTCATCTCATTATCTTGAAACCAAAATTTTGAAAAGTTTCACTTCTACCACGTGTGAATTGCACACATTTTCTTTTTTTGTTCCTATAAATACATATTTTGATTTTGCATAGAACTTGGCACTCATTTAGATCTCCGTTCGTTTTGCGGCGAAGCCCATAGCTAAGCTTAATTTTTGTATTGAACTTGGCTGTCCTTTTTTACATTTATGTTTTTGGTGGGATATAACTCAATATCACGCCAACCAATTTCAATGATTCTTTTTTTAATCGAAAACAGGTGCTTGCCATGTAGTCCCACATAAATTTGAACGGGATCTGACAAGTAGTTTTTGAGTAACTTTGAAGTCGGTTATTTTTTGTTAGTAGGTAAATACATCATACACCTACGATATGCCGATGATATAGTTATACTGCTGGGTTCCCTGGAAGAACTTGGTATAATGCTCGGAAACTTTAACAGCGCCTCACAACGGGTGGGTCTTAAGATGAACATGGACAAGACGAAAAACATGTCAAATGTCCATGTCACACCCATATCGGTTGTTGTTGACGGCGCTGCTCTCGAAGTTGTAGACGAATACATTTACCTGAGACAATTGATCCAGATGGGTAAGTCCAACTTCAAGAAAGAAGTCACTTGTAGAATCCAACTTGGATGGACTGCGTTCGGGAAATTGCGTCATATCTTGTCATCCAAAACACTACTTCAGTGCCTGAAGTCGAAGGTGTTCGAGTAGTGTGTGTTGCCAGCGATGACATACGGATCCGAGACGTGGTGCTTTACTATTGGCCTAATCCACAAGCTCAAAGTAGTGCAGCGGGCTACCATAGCCCGGAGGGCTATGCTCGGTATTTCTCTACGTGATCGCATCAGAAACGAGGAGATCCGTAGACGAATAAGGGTAACCGACATAGCTCAAAGAATTAGCCGGCTGAAGTGGCAATAGGCTGGCCACATAGTGCGAAGGACCGATAACCGTTGGGGAAGAAAAGTCCTCGAATGGCGCTCGCGTTTCGCAAAACGGAGTACAGGACGCCCCCCGACAAGATGGACCGACGACCTGAAGAAGACAGCGGGAATCCGTTGGATTCAGAAGGGGAGGCCCATGTCCAGCAGTGGACCTACCAAGGCTGATGGATGGATGGAGTTTAATATGGAGCCGTCCCCCAACACGACAAAATTTTATTTAGATAAATTAAATGTAATATATATATAAAAATCAATAGCTGTTCGTTTGTCTCGCTAAAACTCGAGAATGGCTGGACCGATTTGGCTAATTTTGATCTTGAAATATTTGTGAAACTTCAGGAAAGGTGTAAACGGTGAGAAATATAAATAATAAGTAGTAAAAAATACTAAAAACAAACAAATTGTTCCTAGCTGTGAAACATTTGATATCTTTTGTCAAATTGTCATTTGGTTGTCAAATATTTATAGGTGCGTTCAGAAATTTGTCTGTTTCATAGCTGTAGTAGGAGGTCCGATTTCTTTGAAAACTTAACGACTATATTATCTTTCTAATGTAACATCAGCGACATATCTAACTTTTTTATTTTGTAACTGACAGTAGAGGGAGAGGGAGAGGGGAAAGAGGAGGGAGATGGGGCTCGAAGGAGACCTCGAGAGGGGTGAGTTGTTAGGCAGTACAGAGTTTGCCGGGTCAGCTAGTACATTTGTAATATTCATGTTATTTATGACTTTTTAATTTAGTGTGCAATTCACACGTGGTAGAAGTGAAACCTTCAAAAATTTTGTTTTCAGGATAATGAGACGAATGTAAAATTTCGGGAAGATGATAATTGTAGGTTTTAGTAATGATCATAGTGATTCAAAGTTAGATAATTATTTTACGTTTTATTCGTATACTATATCACATATATGTATTTATTCAGACTCAGAGCCTAAACCTTTTATACACCGCCCATCTTTCTGTACGTCCCGCCAAGGCCATGCACGATGCACGATGCAAAAGTACCATAAATAGGCTTGACGTACGTCGATAATATTATTAATTGTTTGCTGGATTTGCACGACCAATTTTCGTCCTGTTTTCTACGCCTTAGGAAAATTTCCCTGCTCGAGACAGGCATTCAGGAGCCCCCTTAGTTGCTACTCCAGGGACTCTGCGGCGTCTACACGGCGGCGAACACTTGAAGTACTACAAAGTGAATTACTAAGTTGAAAAACAGAAATGGAACTTAATAATTTCTAGGAGTAAAATTAATAATATGTGACGTCACACAACGATGGGGGACGGATCATAAAGTCATGAAATTAGTGTGACGTAATTTATGGATGGCCCCTTGATGATTAACTAAATTCCCCCCTTCCTCGTAACTACCCCCCCCCCCCTGAAATAGCCAATTTAGTACTACACAAATCAAACCCTTTCATTTGATACCCCACTCGTGTGTGTTCGCTGAATTCAGTATATTTATCTCCTTCCTAACTATATGAACTACTATAACTACCATACTACTATAACTACCCCACCCCCACGCCTTGAAACAGCCAATTTTGTAATTCATAGAAACATGATGATTCGTGGTGTTATTAAAATAAAAAATAATTAATTTAATAATTGGATCAAAATGTGGTAGTCGGCGTACAATTTGTGTATATTTTTACGTAAAATACGCGAGCGTTACGTCGTACAGAGCGATACGTCCTCACGCGGAGAGAGCCGCGGCGGTACTAATTTAATATATTTAATGCGGTCCATAATATAGTTCAGTTTGCAACTATTATTAATAAACGAAATCATTATTTTTTCATAAAATAAAATTTTGATTCTATTAAAGGATTAACTGAAGATTAATGTATATTTTTTAAAATTTCCTTAAAGTGTTTCTAATTAATAGAAAAAAAATACTTACTTCGAACGAAATTACGTTATTTCAAAAATAAATTCTGCTATATTTGGATAGAAATTTAAAAAACTGGCTAGGCTACTTAATAAAAGACCGTATACTTATGTTATTTATATTTTTTAATGTTTGGAATATTTTGTATTTTCGTTGTAAAACGAAGACAAAAAGCACTTGCTCGTTACTTTTCGGAAAAGAAGGGTTTTAAATAGTGGTGATTTGCTATTATTATAAATAATATGTTAGATTCGTCTGGTCTATCAGCAAGAACAAGAATTAGACTCTTATAGTAACAAAAAACAAAACTTAATCTCTTTATCCTGTTCACACAAACAGTGATTAAAATTGACCGAAATTGTTGATATCGCGGCACGGAGCCTTAAAGTAATACACTTTATTTATTATTTACCACAGAGTAGGTACATTAGTCATTCTTATCGGGCTTATTATTTGAGTAAGGCCGACACTGAGTATTTTAATAGTTTGTATTTTAAATTCTTTAAATATCAATTTAATTAATACCGGTATTTCTATAATATTTTGATTACTTTTACATGGTAAAAATTTAAGGAAAATTTATTAAAGCAATTTATCACAAAACATTCAACACAAAAAAGACAATAAGAAGTATTGGAACCTTTTAAAAACCCGATTTTATATAAATATCAATTTAATTAATACCGGTATTTCTATAATATTTTGATTACTTTTACATGGTAAAAATTTAAGGGTATTTCTTTAGTATCCTGCGGCATCGGGAGGGGGGTGGAGTTAGGGGGGGAGGGTAGGGGGTAGGGTAAGGAACCCCCACATAAAGGGGCTAAGTGAGGAAACACATAGTTTTCGAGTTTTTATTTTATTTTTATTTTGAGGTTAAATCTGTGAAAACTGCTCAGTATTTGTCTTCAACTAATCTAAATTAATATCAGGTGGTGGATGAAGAAATAAAATTTCGACCTCCATATGGGGAGACACACAAAACACACCACTTTTATGACAAATCATTATCTGCACTTTTAGGGAAAATTTAGGGGTTTTTGATACATAAACAGGCTTCCAAACGTCTCCGGCGCTGCGGGAAATGCAGCCCCTCCGCCCTTGCGTAAAAAACTGCAGGCACTCCATGCTCGCCTACGCAGCTTCGGCTCACATGGTGCCTGCAGTTTGTTACAGCGGGCAGGGGCTGCTCTCCCTCCGCGCCTCCGGGGTCTACATTCACTCTAGGGGTAGGGCAGACTACTACCACGTGGGGTCGGGGTTGACTAAGTCGGTTCTGTCACCAATTTTGAAAAATTTTATTAGAATGTAATAAATAAATTTCATAGAGTATGACATAAACAGTAAAATGTATATATTATATATTGCCCTTTTAATATATAATAGGAAATCGCCCTTGCTTCGCTTCGGGAAAAATAGTAAAAAAAAATTATAATGTCACCCGGGGATAGTGTAGCTTCCCAAAAGTGAAAGAATTTTTCAAATCAGTCGGTAGTTTCGGAGCCTATTCAATGCAAACAATCAAATCTTTCCTCTTTATAATATTAGTATTGATAAAAAAACCTTCCTTGTATTTCATATTTTCTAAATTTTATCTAGCTCGACCAAATTCCTCGGGCCACCAATCTTTCCAATGAACTCTTGTTTATCTAATTATTATAATTATAATATACATATAATACAATAAAATATACCTAAAAACATAAATTTTATAAATAAGTAACATAATTCGTGTTGTATTTTTTGGAAATAACCTCAAAAATTAAAATTAAGATTTTTCAAAAATGACGCACTACCTCACAAAAAGCAACTAGATTATGATTTGGGACATCATTGCCTATCGATTAAACATGATATCACCCAGATACTGATGCCGCAGGATACTAAAGCCAACCCAATTTAAGGAAAATTTATTAAAAGCAATCTAATTTATCACAAAACATTTAACACAAATCGACACATACGTCTTATTGCCATAATTACTACGCATATTTAACGTGCAAAACAAAATTAAAAATAAAAGCGTGCAAAAGCGTTTGAATGATTTTCAATCTTTTACCATTGATTCGTGTCGAAAAACCAACATCACAATATATTGGTCACATCACAAGCGTCGGCAAGCCTAAGCAAGTCTATTTAGTCCATAAACACGCTTACGGCTTGTCAAGTGTGTAAATCCGCTTCATAATTTTTTCATTCCACAGAGTACTTAATTTCATTCAAAATGGCGGGAACATTGCACAATAATTTAATGTTATTCGTTTATTTGATTTAAGTTAATATTTTGTTTTCTTACCGATGATAAGTAATACCGTTATCTTTTTTGTTTCTTGTCGTGCGATTGTGACACGTTGTTATTACGCACGACGGCATTGTTTCAGTGTTTTGCTAAAAAAATTTGACATGCGGCCGCCATGAGCGCAGGTGAGTGACAAGCGAGTGAGTGAATGAAGTGAGCCACCCTGGCCACAATGAATGCACCCGACTCAATGTTCGGGGTGTCTGTTCTATACGAAGTAATAGTACTTCAATGACTATAATATATTATGACGTTCACACACACACAACTTCATCAATTACAAATTATTAAACAAACTACTAATTTGACTTATGTAAGCGTAATTTTTTCAGGCAAAAAGAAGAAACTATCTCTAAAGAGAAAGGACGCCAACCTT
Organism: Thymelicus lineola; assembly: GCA_963932265.1. Classification (NCBI taxonomy): domain Eukaryota; kingdom Metazoa; phylum Arthropoda; class Insecta; order Lepidoptera; family Hesperiidae; genus Thymelicus; species Thymelicus lineola. Next base: position 5,377,712 of record OZ010681.1, on the reverse strand, counting down.
GGTAAAGGTAAAGGCAAAGCCGAGAAGGGAAAAAATAATGCGGAGACAAGCGATAAGGGTATTAAAAGGTCGCGCTCGGAGCGGTCCCTAGACAATGTGGATAGAGGTGAGGTTTTGTAAATCGATATAAGATTGGAATTTAGCATATATTTTTATAGATCAAATATGGACTAGATTAGAATTAATATTATTGTCAGTAATTATGTAGGCGGATAGCTTGAATAAAAGTTTATTTTTAATACCATAATACAATAATAATTTGATATTCTCTATCAGTTCCACAATTTAAAAATGCTGTTATTCATTATATTGAACAATGAAAACGAATAATAATTTCCCTATGAAACATTTTTTTGTTGCTTTTATTCACATACCACACATTCTCATAATATATGAAACTCTCTCAAATTGTAGCGAAATCTCAAGCTAAAACTAAGAATCAATCACCGCCAACACAATCTCAAGCGAAGACTAAGAATCAATCACCGCCAACACAATCTCAAGCTAAGACTACGAATCAATCACCGCCAACACAATCTCAAGGAGTTCCTGAAGACCTGGACGTGTCCAACGTGACCGTGCGCAAGTCCACCAGGGTGCAGCATAGTGGCTCCAGCCCCGACTCTGCCGGATCTAGTAAGCAGAATATTAGGAAGAAACCCAGCAAACCGCAGAAGAAAAAGGGTAAGGATATTATTTTAACATAAAAGGACCCATTCACTATTCATCATGTTCAGAACTAATGTGTTGAAAATTACGCTGAAACCATCCAACCGATATGCCTCAAAATTGTTTCATTTGAAAGTTAGTAAAAAGTGTTTTGAGATCACTAAAACAATGCATTAGGCACATTCGGTCCATTGATAATTAATAAAAACTGTCAACATAAAAACTGATCTGTCATTATCATCCACTGAAGTATAATGACATAGAATAGACATCTAGAACAAAATGTGTTTCCCGCCTGGGAGGTTCGAATTTCAAAATTGAGTCCCGGTTCTCCTTTCAAAATCGAACGAATCCATTGAAGATTGAAGCCACGTGGCGCCAATGCATTGGGACATACGTGGTGTTCGGGGTGTCTGTTATATACGCTAGTAATAGTACTTCAATGTTATCATCAGATTTTTTAGCGTTTGAAACACTCTGGGTATCCACTAGTATTCTATACAACTAACTACTGACATTGGTTCAATCCCCAGAGACCAAAGCCCCCGGTCGCGTGACGCGGTCGTCGGCCAGCCCTCGCAGCAGTGTCGGCAGTTGCAACGCCTTCGACGACTCCGCCGATGAGACGCAGCTACATACCATCATTTATGATGTGGAATTTGTAAGTATGAGGAATACATGAATTTGCGTGAATGAATATTTTTGTAAGATTATTCACTTTTTAACCGACTTCTTCTCAATTCTGTAATTTTTTTTTCAATGTTTATTATCTCGAATATTTAGTCATTGATCATCTGATTTGGCAAATTATTTTTTATGTGAAAGGCTTTAAAAGATCAATTTTATCAATAAGATCAATCTTATTTCATAGTATCAATTCGATTTCATATCGTTATCTTATGTTCAGTGCCATTATAATGAATGAAAAAAGAATGCCATATTTTTATTGTGTCACTGTTATTACATAGGAACAAGAAGTGTTGAACGATTCAAGTGAGTTAGCTGATAGCAAAGAAGTTTCAAAGGCGAACGTCACCATCCCCGAAACACCTGATGCTAGTGATGAGTGAGTATACATTATACATTATCACTATACAGTAAGAGTGGTACAGGATATATAATATTTACTTTAGTCATGATCCGATGTATTTGTCGGAGAAAACGGGTGGCTGGTTCGGGAAATTCAATCTTTGAATTTCAGTCAAATACTAGATGAAAATTTCATTTTCTGTCACATTTTTATTTTTTGAAAGGTTCACCCTTCATCCATGTTTTTTGAGCCTCTACTATGTATTTGATAATCTACTCGTGTATTGTTTTGTTTAAATATTGTATTGATTAATAATAAATATGTTTACAGATCCGAGCCTGAACCAGAACCAATATCTCGAAAAGCAAAAGGCCGGAAGGGAAAGAAATAAAATACATAATGAATCTTAAATAATATAGGTATATTTATTTTTAACTAAACAATTTCTTATTTTTTTACTCCTGTGTAGGAACCATAAGTTAGCGTAGACGTTAGTCGGTATTCGTATTTGAAATCATATTTCATTCTACACAGCCACAGGATTACATCAAACTTGCTATAGAATACGACCTTTCAATCACTGCCCAAAACAGTAGATAGCGTAACTTGTAGTTTCTACAATATTCCAAATATATTTATAACAATTACGGAAACATAAATTATACTTACTTACAACTAATTAACTATTATTATGCCGCCGGCCAGAGAGCCAGTTCTTTCTTTTTCTTCTTTCTTTCTTGGCCGGCAACGCATCAGTGATGCCTTTGGTGTTGCTGATGTCCATGGGCGACGATAGCCATTTACCATCAGGTGCATCGTAAGCTTATTTCCATAAAAAGATATGTACATTATAGTTTACGAAAACTTAGTTTCCTTATTTTAGGCGAAAACAATGGTTTAAATTCGTCTACTATTGGCAATTCAAAAAATTTACGTTGCTCCCTGTCTACCGTTATGAAGGTCTACAGTTTAATATCTAAGTAAGGATAAATTAACATAAATAATGAGAAACTGATCAACAACAGCAGTGTCGAAGGATGTCTTTGGATGTTTGGTACAGGTTCAGGCCAAAAAACCACGGTTTTTTTTAGTCTGAGGGCTGAACCGATAGTAAATATATTGGCAGCACTGGACACTCACAGTTGATCTTTTTCCATATAAACACGGTTTTTTATGTAATGTACACGGCCGCCTAAAAATTTGCATTGGCAACAGTGTTATGACACGAAAGGTTAATGAAACTTGGCACTGTACAGTATCTCGCTCACTCTGACATAAAGTGTGAGGAGGGTGAAGCATATTGCGCGCTCACTCGCACTTAGGTCTTAGGTGACTCGTTTTCTAATACTGTCTTGCGGCTACCGCGGGATGTTTGACATTGTTCTTGGCGATCCAATAGTCGTGGTGGTCATTGCCCTTGTCGTCCCAATGTCCGTCCCAGTGGCCGTCCCATTGTCCGTTATCGTACGCGGTCTTGTCCCACGGCTTCTGTCTGTTGTCCCACTTGTTTTCTTGTACTTTGTGTTGTGTTACACCGAATCTAGGAATGTGTTAAAGTTTTAATTAGTGTTTAATATTTAATATAAAGTTAAGTACCTAACAAAATTATTGATGATTTTAATTTGAAAGGGTTTTAAGAGCGGTGTTTACGAATTGATAGATAAGTGTAATTAGATTAAGTAACAGTCTGTATTTAGCTATTTAACTATCATTTGGAATATTGCTACTGTCGGAACAGTCATATCGAGAACCATTTGTGCACAATTACTTACGTCCCAACTCAGGGTCCCTAACGGTTATAAATAGCTCCTCGGTACAAAATTTATATGGTGATTCTATACTAAGGAGCGATTAAAGTAACCTTTAGTGACTGAGTTGGGCGTCAAACAACTTTATAAAATTTATTTAGTGTTAAATAATGACTACAAACCTATTGCCAGTCCCGGCGCCAGCGTTGCCCTGTGTCGTGGGGACTCCGAAGCGGTTCTTGTATTTCTGGTGTCGAGTTATAATAAACTCTGCGCCGCGCTCCGCCACCATCACAGTGGGAGCCGCCGTGTTTGCTAAAAAAATAAAAAAAAACTTGATGCCTGCGACTTGAAGCATTAGCACACAAGGAAAATAACATTTAAAAATATTTTACGCTGTCATGAGACGCGAGCTATTAGCAGGCGTGCCATTAATGTCAGCTTTAAATTAAATGGTTAGGGAAGAAATTCCTTGTACCATAACTATTTGTCACTATTTTTTGGAACCTCATTGGAGCATCGAAATAAAACACATTTAAGATGTATGTGTATTTAAAACTTACATGTAGGCACGGTAGGCATTATGGAGGCATCGACAACTCTGAGACCTGAAAAAATAATATGAATAAGATTATAACTTGTACATAATATTATAATAATATCTTTTGAAATCGCAGCATTATTATTACTTCGGAAATAATAATAAAAAAAACAATAATTTACCTATCTCCCGAAGTGATCAGAGCGATTCGAAAAAAAAGTAAGTAGCTAAGTACTACACATGTCGCACCTTTGTAATTTTACATGAGAGGACTAAGATTTTTTCACATTCGCATTTATTTTCATATTACTGGATTACTATCTGTAATAGGTTAAAGATATATATACTATTAATTGTTTATATATTTTGCTATAGTTTCACGTAAAATGCTTGTTTTATAGACAATTTGGCATACTAACTCAATTTTACAGTTTTGGCTATTTGTGACTTTGTTGCACCGAAGGTGCGATGTAGGTACTGTTATTTTCATAGAATTAATACAAATTTCATTTTTCTTACTCATCGGAATAAGAACTTTAATTTTAATGTTACATTTTACCAAGTAGCAATTTCCTTCTTCAGATCTCTAATCGTGTATAAAGAAGGTAGGTATGTAAAGTTTCATACTTCTGGCACGCATGACAATCTAGTATAAAATAGAAATCTAGCATGTTATCGGTCTTTCTTACGCCATTTCTTTTCCTCCATGAAAAAGCGCCTTTTCGAAATGGTGGTGGATTAAAAAAAATGACGTGTATCAGTCAAGTGATACTAGTGACTATAATGAATTTTGAAAACTTCAGAACAAGATACCAACGTACCTTCAATCCCATAGACCTTCAGTTGTGGGTCCACGACCGCCATGGGGTCGTCAGCGGCCCCCATCTTGCAGGTGCCGACCTGATGGTTCTCTGGCGCCGTGTACCGCATGGCCAGGCACTTGAAGAACTCCGCCGTGGGGTTGAGACCGCCGCCCGGACATTCCTCCCCGTGCGACTCGCTCGGGGTCATTCCGTATTTTTCGCGGAGAATCTGAATAAACAGTCTGACTTGAAAATGCTGTTGCTTTGTCATTACGTCTAGGTATTAATAAAAAAAAAAGCAAAGCAAAGCAACAACCCATAATTGTCCCACTGCTGGGCTCGGGGTCTCCTCTCACAATGTGAGGGGTACAGGCCATAGTCTACCACGCTGGCCAAGTGCGGATTGGTGGACTTCACTTTGGTAGGTATTAATAAATGTATCGTTAATTATGTAAATTGCATTTGGTGACTATTTTTAGTCGTGAGGAAACCTTCGTTCTAAGGCGTTAGCGTTACACAGTACCTACTGTCTATCAATCTGAACTTTACGTTATACTGGTATGTGGTCTTTGCCTCCTACATTTTCAGAGGAGATCCAAACCCAGCTGGAGAACAGTGTATGTCGAGTTTTGATGATTACGATATACCAAATTACATCCTCTCCTCTCTGAAGCTTTATTAAGCACGCTCCAGCCCAATTTACGAGAATGAATCCTTTACATTCAAACACCAATGTTTTAAAGGCATGAGAAACACGTTACCGTGGTGTTAGCAAGCCGGTACGCGATCCTGGCGGCCTCCACGAGCACGTCTAGCTCATGCTCCTGGTCAAAGTAGTTGGGCTGCATGTAAGGCGGCTGGCGCGGGTCGGCCGACTGCAGCGTCAGGTACCCGCGGCTGCGTGGCTGCAGCGCCACTGCTGATATCCTGGTAGCATACGGGTACAGATACAAATTAATATTCATGTCTATGGATGATACAGGTTCACATTAATGTCCATCATACCTTGATACTGATAACCCTGTAGCTTAGTTGGTAGCGACCCTGCCTACGAAGCGAGGGGTCCTGGGTTTGGTTTCCGGCCAGGTCAAATATGTGACAGATGAATATTTGCACTCGGGTCATGGGTGTTATTGTGATGTGTTTGTTATATGTGCCGTCCATGCCACCCGCGACACAGGTTAAACCTACTGCGGGGGTATTAGGTAGTGTGTAAGCGTTTATGATTATCTATCCTATCTGCCTATCTGCTGGAGTTAGATAAGTATGATTGTGGCGATTTTCCTACAATATTATAAATGTGAAAGTTTATGCGGATGAAACGATGACCCCATCCCATACAAACTACTGAACGAATTCTGACTATTTGCAGGCAAACATTATGTAGACCGTAGCTTTCTATGTAGAATACATATTATATACAATTTACGAATTGAGTATGTCACTTGTGCTTACACTCAGTAATCTGATTGCACAGATATCAAATTCTACTCACGACTTTGAATCATTAGTCTTTACATTGGTGATTGGATCAGTAATTGGCATTGAAGGATTTCTACTTGTAAATTCATAAATACTTACGAAATAGACCTCCTGCTCTTGATATTCTCCAGTTGGTCGGCGTCCACCAGGTTTCCGTTGGCGCAGGAGGCGTAGTAGCCGCCGAAGAAGAACTGCACGTCCGGATGACGGCCGCCCGCCGGCGCATACTTGGAGTTCACGATGCCTGTAAGCTGAACGAGAAAATCACTTAGATAACAAAGGATGTGTTTGATCTGTTCTCAAAGGACCCATAGGTTTGGGAAGTTTCAAAAGTTTTGGATTGACTAAGGTTTCTGATCTCTGATACACATGCTACAAACTAGCATGCAAGTTTAGCACACATGCATAAACTTTTGAATACACACACATGCTCAGAGCCCTCTTCCATCCATCTTCCATGCTCAGAGCCATCTCAGCAGAATGCCAACATTGTCAGACTACCAGTGCGGTAATTTTGGCCCAAGCGAAGCATAATTGTATTTACTTGGTAAAATGTATAAATTGTAATATTTATAATACAGTCACGAGGAATCTACCTGCGACATTCCAGTGGCAGACAGCGGTCCTTCTCTGTTAAGCATGTACTCCATGGCGCTCTCCCAGGACAGTTCGGGAACATCGGGCTCCTTATTCAAGGTGAACTCCAGCTGGACCCCGATGTGGTTGTGGAGGTTCTGCCCCACTCCCGGCAGGTCCTTGATCACTGGGATGTTGAACTGCTCTAACGTCTGCTTGGGTCCTACTCCGGAAAGCAGGAGTATTTGAGGAGAGTTCATTGTTCCGGCGGAGAGGATAGCCTGAAAAGATCATTTTTTTCACATTAGGTTGTTTACATACGTGGTAGGTATAGTTACAAAGTCGTTAAGTTAGCAACTAAGTTTGTTATTAGGTATTTTCCCCCTTAAAAATAACACGCTTTACGGGGGAAATTACGTTTTTTCGCCATCATTAATTCATCCTATTTTAGCACCAACTGCATAGGTAGGTACTCCTTTTAATTAGGTACTGTTCTAAATGTTCAAATTACATTGCGGTACTACAGTATTACCCTAAAACCAGTTTACTCACTAAACTTTACCCTGAAAAGATTTTTTATTGATATTAGAAACAGACCTCTTTACTAACGCCGACGGTCCTGGTCTCGCCATCCTTGATGTACTCAATGCCGGTGACCTTCTTGCTGGCCGGGTCTATGAGGACACGGGACACGTGCGCGTTGAGCAGCACATGGAGGTTCTCGCGCCTGGCCGCTGGACGGAGGAAGCCACGAGCTGTGCTGAAACGGCTGCCGTTGCTGAAAAGCAGGTATGTATGTTACTAAAAACTACCTACTTCATAGACCCTGTCCACAAAAATACGACTATCCTCGGAAGTATTATGTAGTGGGAATAGGGTTGCCAGATGGCAAGACTAAAAATTTCTGGACAAAATTTCTAAAAGTCGGGATTTGTCAGGACAAAAATTTTTTTTTTGGAAATAGCCGGCAAACGAGCTGACTACGAATGATCTTGAGCGATTCCGTGCTTTGTCAAATCGTCGATCCGAGACGTTAAGAGACTTCAGAGGTCTTCGGGCGGTATAAAATTTTCCGACGTCTGGGTTCGCCACTAACCCCTCCACCAATCCGCACTGAAGCAACTTAATGGAGTATGGTGCCGAGACGCCATTGGGTTGAGACCAATTAGACGTCAAAAGAACTTCGATGATGACTATGACATATGAATTCCTTACTCATTGAATGTCTGTGTGACGGTGAATCCGGTGATGTTGTCTCCATTGAGGTCGCTCGTGGGCGGGTAGCCGAGCTCGATGCTGGCCGCCACCACATCGTGGGCGAACCGCGGTGCATATCGGAACTGTCATCAAGAAGATCATATTGATTACGTATAACCCTCAGATTAATGAGGTACTTATAACCAAAGAGCATTAGAAGGAAGAAAGAAAGAATAAAAGATTTATTTCGTCATAAGCATAGCAACAACGTTCTATGGTGAGATATATTATAAATAAAATTTGTTTGAGTTCGGAGTTGCAGCTGCATTACCTACACATACAGTTACTACAGTTACGTATACCTACTTTTTGTCCTTATTTTATTCAAAATAAATGCTGATCCCATTACTTTAACTACCTAAGGCACGGTACCAATAATAATATTTTTACCGTGACCTAGTCTACTTAATAACAAAACCAATTAGGGTTATTAACTTATGTACTTCGTTCGGTCTCTACGCCACTACCTCAAAATAGATAATACGTAGTAGGTACTACTCGTACATACGTATACGTATTTTGAGACTGATAGAATATACTTGGAATCTATTTCCAAATTCGGTTTATTCAAAAAAAGGAACGTTGTGTTTTATTTTGCAATGAGCAAGTTATCAAAAAATGGAAAGCATTATAGCAATTTTGATATATTGTTTTAAAATTCAGATACGTATTCCGAATAGCGGTGCACAGCCGATAAATAAATCAGGCTTTATTAGGGGCAATGCCTTATCAATAACAAAAATATTTCGATATGAAAAAATGTAAACCGGTTTGGATCAGCTTTCGTTGAACAATGTAAGCGTGCTTTTACTTGCAATAAACCTAAAAACACAGATTGATCTGAATAAAGGACATGGCGTTTTTCGAATTGACAAAAACTTAGCTGATTACTGACCTCAGAATTTAGTTATTAATGTAACGATGGACGTCACAGACTCACACCCTTACCTATCCCAAGTCATGGGTGACCCCAACAGGATCCCCTGTATACAGGTATTAACTATACAAAATAAACTCTTGCACCAAGAGCTTCCAACATTCGGTGATACCCCCCAATCTACTCGTACAATGTTACCTACAACAGCAGTTTCCTTACGGACTGCTAATGGATTAAAGCTACTTATCTCATAGATAAAGATTATAATTATATAACTATTTTTAGTAAAAATTAAGCACAACTACAAAATTGGCGGATTTTCAAACAAACTTTTACCTCCTATTTAATCTCCTTAGGAATGGAGTTAGTGGGCGCCTTCGTCATAAATCGAACCCATCAACTTTCATGTGTCTAAACTATTGAAGCTAGTCAATAGTTTCAGCTGTATGATGAAAAATCAGCCAATCAGTCCGGACATACTTATCTAACAAGGTCCGGATTCACAACAACTCCGGAAATATCGACATATCCCCTCCACGTTTGTGGAAACAGTTATAAAGACTAAATACCCTCTGCACTGGCATAGGTCCGCCAGTATTATGGTGTTCATGCGACACGCTTTCCCCTAGCTCCTTGTTGTCCTCACTCTTAAGGAAGTATGGCAGCACGTCAAACCAGGACCAGCCCGTAGCCCCGTTCACCGCCCAGCCGTCATAGTCGGCCGCGTGGCCTCGCATGTACATCATACCGTTGATCACGCTGCACCCACCTGAGAATAGTGGTCACATTATACTGAAGAGAAAGAATGCATCGACAAAGATTTTGCACCTCTTAAAACGCTTTTATTCCACCTGGAGCAGCGCGATGGAGTATGCTCTGGGCCTCCTCTAGAGGAGACACCCGTGGTCAGTAGTAAGCTATTAAAATAGGTTGAAGCCATTCAGCCTGTTTGTATGGGTCAAATCTTGCAAGCTTATAGAGGTCTATAAGCTTCAGGTGGAATAAAAGAGTTTTAATAGGTCAAAATCTATGTCGATGCATTCTTATACTTCCTCTTATCCTAGAAATTTTAAATTTTTCATTTTTATTTAGTGCTTAAGACAATGCTTTTTTTATAAGCACGATTCACTCTGATTTAATTCCAAACGAGAGAACTCCGCAGCACTCTAAAAGGCTTTATTTAGTTCTTAAACTCTTTTTTTTAAATCAGTTAACCATGCAAGCAGTCATCTTTTTCAAGGAACCTCTTAATTGCTATATTTTTTATTTTGAATAATGACCAAGTACACTTTTGGCTAATACATATGTATTTCCTGATACAGTACAGCACATAGGGGTCTATTCGCAAGCGGAATAAGAACCAACTCAATCGGTATTCGGTATCACAATGTATTGGAAAATCCCCTACGCAAACTTTCACGCATTTCGCAACACGCATGTGGGATTTTGCGTATCCCGCTTTCACCATAAAACGGCAACTTGCCGAGTGCCGACTCGCTTGTTTGTTATGAATCTCGCGAATAAACCACCACCCTAAAAGAGCTCTACAGGATATTTTATTTATCCACGTATCTATATGGACAAACCACTATGGAGCGGAGAAAAAAAATCAAGCTATTATTTATATTTTAGACTCTAAGCTAGGTGTAATACAATGTGTATTTTGATTATTATTAACTACTTAGGAAATCGGAATAGAAACAATCAAAATCTTTCTTCTTTATAATATTAGTATAGATATTTTGAGCTGAGAACTTGAGGTAGCTACCATAGTAGCTACTGAATATTGTTACTTACATGTTTAGCTTTTTTCCTGATAACTGATCCATTGTATTTTTGTTTATACCTACTGATACCTACTAGTCTTTTCCTCGTTACCATTATTGTATCCAAGATTTAAGACGTGTACTCACCAAGCATTTTCCCCCTGGGCCACGAACATTTCCCTCCCTCAGCCAAGCAAGCTTTAGCCTGTGGTTCGGTATGGTACATCCAGTCGGTTTCCTCCCGGTCCCAGTATGCTGTCACCCACGCCGGTACTGAGGACTGCGTCGGTTCGTCTCCACCGGCTTCTATTAATAACACCTGGAAAGAGAAATTATAAATCAACCTATTAATAGTAGAGCCTAAAGCATAGTTGGTAGTGTTTATGCATGCCAAACTAAACCCTGGGTTCGTTTCCAGGCCGAGGCAAACATTTATGTGCCCGATAAATGCTTGATCTCAGATCTTGGGTATTTTTGGTGTCTATTTTATAAATTGTGTAGATGAATCTAGTGGAGTAGGGTTTTTGATAAATAGTATACGAAACTTATGACTTAAATGGTCTAATACTCGTATTACACGGCATTTAACGCCCTCGTGCGTATTTCCGTTTACGTGTTCAATAGGAGGCAGTACATTCTCGAAACGCGCATGGATTTGTCACGCTAATTCTCTTTTCAAACTCGTCTCTTTCAAAACTTTCAAAATCGCCATGAACATGTATTTATAAGTTTATATTGCAAACCCGTGCGCGATTGCAGAATGCATGCGCGATTCGAGGTAGTATTGCCTCCCATTGAACACGTAAATGGAAATACGCCACCCTTCCTACGTTTAGAATTTCACGTTTAGATGCTAATCATGCAAAGATAAAGTAATTTGTTAACCAGGTACATTCTCTTTTAAATCGAAATTTTGGACGTGGCTTGTTTCTCAATGTCCAACAAGTATCTTCACAATTTTAAAACTTAATTTTCTGAATACAAGAGTCAAATACAAAGTATGTGTTTCGCATTCTTCGAAAAGAAATGCGCGGCTTACGTGAGTTGGTTTCTAATAAATCTCACAAAATGTTTTTTTTTTAAGATTTTCCTTATTGTGTCTTTATTGCCAATAATAGAAATGGCACTCAGTTTTACCAAGAAAATAATTATGTACGAAATATTAAGTTTGTGTGGGAAAATAAATTAAGTACTTCATTAGAATTACAGTTCCTTTTCGTGTTAGGTAGGTAGTTTTATTTATGTAAGTATTCCGAAGTTTACAGAGAAGCGGGAAGCGTTTATTTAGTTTTTATTTCAGCTAAGTGAAAGTTACCTTCCATTGTGGATTTTCTGATAATCTCGAAGCCATCACGGCTCCTGCAGTGCCTCCGCCGGCCACAACGAAGTCATAGCTGTCCAGCAGAGTCTCTGTGTCTGAGACGCGGTTACACGGGTCCGCCAGGTCACACCTTCCGTTGATGAAGGACTCCAGGATACTCATGAACAACAGGAACTGGCCCGAACACGCGGGCGTCATTGATGGACCCACCTCCTGTACTGGGCACGGGCATTGCTGTAAAACCATACACAATTAATGTAAATTTAAAGTTTTTAAATAAATAAAAATATTTTTTATATCTATCTATTCCTGTTTCCCAACGTGGGGCCCACGCCCTACAGGGGGGCAATTTGATAGTTAAGGGGGGCAATGTAAAAATGGACTTGACACGACTTTAACCCTTTCGCTTTGGGTTATTTAAATGCAATGCTAGATATCGGTGACAAAATTATGTATGGGAGGCATAAAAATTTTAGAAATGTTAAGGTGGGGCATGGCCTATAAAAGGTTGGGAAACACTGATCTATTCCATGATTTCCTTGGTAACGACCTTTTCACATTATTTTATTTGATTTTTATATTATGGTCTAATCATATAATTATGTCTATCTGGCTATAATAGTAGAGACATTATAGCACACTGTGATCTAAACGGCCTAAAACTGCAGTAGGTCACGCCTAACCGTGCGCAATATAGCCCTTTTTTACGCGGTGTGAAAATTTGTAGATTTGCACTGCATTTATTACCCGCTGTAGAGCGGGCGTCACGATTTTCAATAATATACAACATAAGTTACACATTTTCGCAAGATATAAAAATTCACTAGTTACTTAGGTCAGCGCTTGAGTTTCCTGGAGACCCCTACCTAACAGGAATGACCTTACGTCATTGCCTTTTCATCGCTGTTGGCTTTGTCTCAAGAAAAACTAGAGCCCCTATCATATACAAATAATTAGTTTTAAAACTATGACCTATATCTTCCAATGTGCCAGTCAGTGAAAGAAGTGCCGGTCACCAGATCCCAAATTGCGAATTGAGGGAAACACTATTTCATTCCAATAAACTATCGTCACTTGTCTATTTTAATATACCAACAGTGTTTTCATGAAATCAAATCATTAAGATATAATAAATTTAAATTGTAAAATCATTAGGTAGCATCGACTTATTACTCGTATTCTATCTACTCGTTTCTATTCCATAACAATCAAATAGGTAATTACAAAAGATTACACAATACATTGTCATCGTAAGTATAACAATTTGCAACGATAATTTTGTGAAGGAATCTCGGGTATTTCTTGAGAAAAAAAGTCATTGTGTAGCTAACTAGAATCAATCAAATGCACTGATAAGTAGGTACGAATATTAACCGATTAGATAGGTAATATATTATAGGTATTATATATTTACATTTCTACCTACTAGGTTTTTAACCACTGTTTGTTATTTGGGATAGATATAGATATGTACGTAGAAGATAAAAAATTTTGGGTATAGGAATAACAGTATTGATTAAACATAATATTGAGTGTCGATCCAAGGTCCAAGCACAAGTTCCAGCCCATTTGTGTTCTATGTGCCAGCGCCAGGGCCATAGATCACGCCACGGCCCAACTGCTCATCACATTAATCCAATTTATACAAAAACGACTTCAAATAAATAGTCTTTGAAAAATATATATCAAAATAGCCATATGACATGGCCTATGTGTATAACTATAATATTAAATCATTTTATGTTTTACTTTTATCTACCTCCAAAATACAGTGCGAAATGACGAGTCTGTTTGTGGTACTACAAGTGTTACCATGCCAACATAGAATAAAGAGTAAACTATGCCAATATCGAGAACGAAGCTCGAAGAATAATTCATTTATTATATATGTATAATAGTATAGTACAAAAATGTTGATGTTATGTAAAATCCCAAAGTATTTTAATTTACTTATCTATTTTTAGTCCCGGATGTTGTCGAGGGTATTCCAAAAGAATAGAGTCGTAGGAACGACCGAATTTTTCGACACGTAAATCTAATAATGGCTTAATGTCCCGTATCATTATCATTTATTCAACAATGACCGCCCACAAAAAATGATTTTGCGGAGATTGATGATTTAAAAAACTTCAACTGGTTTCGGTTAGAAAAAGATAACTACATCATAACGTCACTAGGAAACGGCATAATTGCAGGTAATTTGGATGTTTCAAGTGATTATTATGGTTGTGGCTTTTTATGTAAATTTAAATATAAATCTTTACACTATAATTAAACCATAACTAATGAATGTCCGTTTTATGGAATTAAATTGACGTAATATGTACAATAATCACAATTATATTATACAATAACAATGATTTCTATAATGTATCTTTTCTTGTATTTGTTCTTGTCTTGTATATGTTCGTTTGTTCCCGCTGATTTCAGAAACGACTGAAGTGATTTCGATGAGGTTATAACTGAAATAGCCTTAGGGTAACATTGAATGTTTTTTGACTTAAATCAGTTCATAATGATGCAAGATGATTAATGTGTGGTTAGTAAGGCATAAGTTTCCCGAAGCGAAGGTAGGAAGATTCCTAGTCGACTACTAAAACATAATCGCAGCTTAAATGCATAATTATAAATATATTTACCTCTGCTGCCCTTATCATGTTTACGCCTTATTATGTACCTGTAAAATAACAGAAAAAATATTAGTCAATTAAATACTGGTGGTGAAGTTTACTAGGTCGTAGATATAATAAATAGGTACTTATTTAATAAAAAGCTAAATCATTACCGAGCTTGAATCACACAGGCCAAACAAGGGTAGTTATTGTAACTTATAACAAACGACAGCAGAAGTTTCGAAATCTATGGTTATATAATATTTGGTATTCAAAGGCACTAACGAAAATAATTCTCGTGTGACTCTACAACTTTTCATTTCAACTCACCAAAGAGAATATAAGATGTTAAAAAAACTGTTTATAATATTGAATTCCTTTTAGATTTAAAATTTAAGGGAAAATGTGTTTTTTTTTTTTTTTTTAAACAGTTTTTAAAAAATATTATTTTATAAATATAGCAGTTTCTTATATTACTTTATTGTTAAATGTTACCTTTTGGAAGGTAAGGTTAGGTTTTGAAACATAAATGTCGTATGCAGCGTTCTGAAGCTTTCAGAAACTTCTATCTTATCTTCATAATACTTTGCATTAGATAGGTGCTTACTGGTAGAGCAATATTGAGCTTAGAATTTTTTAAACAATAAAAACCGACTTCCTGTCCTAGTGAAGTGACGAGTATAAATTAAATACATATAGATTAAGATACAACTTAGCAAAACACAAACCTACATATAAACCATACATATAAATACATATAATACCTACATATAAACCTACATATAAATACATATAATACCTACGTAAAAAACACAATGGTTTCTAATTTTCTACTACCACAGCGCGCAGGTTCCAAATAAGATTCTGGTAAACCGAAATATTTCTCTATAGTCATATTAGCATAAAATGCAAATAACTATATTTGTTGTGCGAGTTGTGCGACGCATAAAATTCGAAAAGCAATTCCTTCTAAGATACGTGTCTCACCGCAGTGCGAAGTATGGTTTCTTGGTAGCAACCATAACTGATTAATGATTAATTTATGTGCTCGTATCTTAGTAACCAATGATATAATTGCGTATTACACGTAATAAAAAATACCCTTTACATCATCATTGGTGCAAGCCGGTGGTGTCATGGTTACAGAATGTATTTTATCACCTGCTTGAAGGAAAACATCATAGGGAAACCTTCAAACTGTTTTCCGTAATATCTCAAAGAAAGGTGAAGTCTACCAATAGGTACCGTGTACCGTGGCGTGGTGGACTAGCTTGTAACCGTCATATTGTGAGTTTGTGAGAGGAGACCCGATCCCAGCGCAGTAGCATATCTATATAATTATGTATAAAATTTTAATAAACTTTAAAATATCAGATGGGGAAACACCATAGTAGGGCAAGGTGGAGCAAAATATGACGCTAGACAAATATATGTAAATACTACTGCAAATGCCATATAACTTAGGTAAGTCACGTTTTGCCCCGTCTTACTCTACTTCAATTTTAAGTGTTGATGTAACCAATTTCATAAAATGTATTAAAATATGACATGTCTTCACATTTATCCGATAAACTATACATATTTATATCATATCATTGTCGTCGCCAGCGATGAGACATATCCATAACATAACGGTCCTGTGCCACGTCAAACGTGCAGTTTGGCTGAACCTGAAGAAAGCGACAGTTCGTTACATTGTATTACAATGTTCCTTCAACTTTATATAAATCAAGGGGGCAACGGTAAAATAACAATAGAAGATCGATTGTTGACGCCGATGATAGTAGGTTATTAAAAAAACTGTTAAAAACAGGTGATATAGGACAAACGAACAGACGTGCTACCCGAATGTACCTATGGCCTGTGCAGTGTGCACCTCCCTACCTCTAAGTCTGGAGCTTGCGTTGATCATTAGAACCGATACATAAATTATTTAATAGAGCAAAGTTTAAATAAAGAATAATAGCTACTATATGTTAGATATTGAGTGGGTTAGATATTAACCGAGACTCTACATGCAACAACAAAAAAAAAGCAGAATAAAATTGCTTTGATTTTTTGACATCACAAATTGTCAACGTGATTAAAAATAAGTTGGTATACAGTATCATACACAAACAGGCATTTTAGGAATAAACGTACAGCCGACAAATCTGCTAATAAAAAAAAAATGACGTGAATAAATAAGTGTGTCAGTCCAAAAAGGTCCTTTATTCTGTCATTTACATCATTTTCACTATAAATATGCAACGAATAAACGATGTTAAATTCTTTATAACTCGCGATAATCATTCGTAAATCAAAAAATACCGACCACAAAAATAAATACCGCGTTTCCTTAATTTTTTCAGTTGTATGTCAATAAGTAAGGGGCTCGAATCAAATTAATTAGGCCCTAAAAAAAAATTACTTTGCAATTAAAACATAAAATATGTGAACAAGTATGTGAATAAAGTTAATGTACCTACAAAACGTAAACAAAACCTATTTGGATGTATGACACTATTAGGCTTCCCGCCCACGTCCGATAATCGGTGACCGATTTTTGTACCGACTGTCGGTGAGTCAGTTTTATTTCTGACCGACTTTTTGTAGGACGTGTGCGTTGCACCATTGCTATCAGTACGTTCTATTTTTCTCCTACAAAAAATCGGTCACCGATTATCGGACGTGGGCGGGAAGCCTTATAGTGACAAAATTTTTTAGCGCTTTTGTGCTAAACATTACGCTATCTATACTATAATAAAAGTGTCTGTTTTGTCTGTCCGGGCATCACATAAAAACCCTTGGAACGGATTTCAATGAAAATTGGTAAAATTGTTACTGATACCCTGGGTCACATTTTAGACAATTTTCATCCCGGAAAATTAAAAGGTTTCCCGGGAAAACAGGACAAAAGTTTAAATGAGTTAAACTAACGAATTGGTCATACCTGTGATGTTAGTTTTAAGCCCGTGAATTGAATAAATAAATAAATAATAATAAATAAAACATAATTTCCGTATGCAAAGCTGCGGGCATCAGCTAGTTAAATATAGTAAACATAGAGTAGACATTAAAATAATGTTGGACGCCTTCGGGCAATTAGCGTTGCCTTGACTGACCACGAAACCCTTCAGCAGTTCGTACAGTTCGTACTGGAGCAGCGTGATGGAATACGCTCTACATATTTCTAGTTGCAGTGGCTACTGATAGGTCAAATTCAAATCCAATCTATGGATATTCGAATAATAACAATAGGGTCGATAACTTCCAGTTAATAGTACCTATACTAAGTATATTAAAAACTAAATCGTTTTCGGCTTGATCGTTAAATAGTAATTAAATTTAATAGGCGAAGAGGCGGCTCCATAAAATTTTACCATTGTATTTATCATTTGGATGAGAATTAACACAATATGAAAATGAAACACTAGGCTGTTTGATACAGGTGACCAATTTGTTAAGGGGCCCCCGTTCCCATGTAGTCAATTAAATATTCCTATTTTACGAATCTGCATACTCCCATCTAGGCTAGTGCGAGGTGATCTTTCAGCGCTCTTTGATCAACGCTTTCAGTTTACACTTTCAAAGTGGCAATCCCGGTATCCCGAACCATCCTAGGGTTGCCCCAGTTAGGGCCCTTTGCCACCAAAGCGCTAGTATAAAACCTCTAAAAATATTACCTATATAATACTTTTGCTACCCAGCGCCTAGCGATCTAGCTCATTGCAACCGCTTCTCTCGTTCAAACCTAGAACCGATATTGACGCCTCTGAATACTTACTAATTATACTATAAAATTTTATAATATTAACATACACGTGATTCTAAAATCTTTTAGCTTTTTAAAAGTCATTGTGTACACATACCATATACATATATTAAGTACAGGCTACATCCTTATTTGTGGTGATTCGTCAATAAACAATTATCGACTACATCTCGAACCGAATAGTCGAAGATCGTGTGAAGGAAATAAAAATATCTCTTTTATATAAAAAAATATGAGTAGGTAGGTGTCTAGTGCAAGGCTACACGATCCTAACTGATCTTGAACTTGACTGGTCTGAGAATAGATCGATTATTATCAAACTGGTTATTATCAAACAGAAACTTGTTTTTTAGTTAATGTGACATTAACATATAAGATACATTTAGAAGAAAATTCTTATCGCCAAAATATTATTATGACCAATTATGGACTAAATTATTATTATTAAGACAGTCATTCAATGCTATAGTTATAATGCTACATATAATAAATTTTTATGTTATATATTATGTTTATGTCACTTAATTTACTCTATTATTACAAGAGCACGTATCGAAATCTGGTTATGTTTTTTTCTATTAGACCGTGAGTTTCATTAGCTTTTATCTTGCTATTTATTCTATTGAATGTAAAAATAATTCACTAAAATTATAAGGTAATGATAAAAGACAGTAAATTGAACTATTTACTATTTTTGCTTTTTTTAAATATCAGAGAACGTAGGTACATAATATTTTAATATCGCGCAAATTAAAATAAGCTTACCAGTTAAATAATATCACAGAAATATCACAAACACAAAATTAAAACTAAAATTTTTAAAACTCAAATTCAAATTAAAAATAAATACGATTTTAATTTTTAACTGATTATCCGGAAGCGCGGAAACGATGCGCATTCGCGGACTGACGCGACCGACCACGGGTTGCCCGCACGCACCTTTGTTTATAAAGAAGATGGATCAACGACGACATTTTGAAGCGTCATCGAAATCATTACACAGCATAAAGCGATCATATTTGTACCTTCTATTAGTTTATACGTGTTAACTTGTGTGTAAAGGTAAACTTATTGCAGCATCATCAACTCTGGTAAATTACTGGATTAGGGATTGTAAGTGGGATGTCGTAATCGCGGGATCCAACATAGTTTTATTCCCTGTAGAATCCCCAAAGTCGTAGGTCTGCAGTATGCGATGCTTCAACCTTAGACCATTAAAAAAGGTGAGGCCGCAACGTTTGAGGATCCACAATTCGAATTCTCGCAACGCTTGTAGATACGTAAGTTAGAATCCCGCTGAATTAAAGTAAGTAGAGAACTTACTCACGAACAAAAAAGTATATTACTTTAAATTATACTAACTTCGTATCGCCTAGCAATCAATGAATGTACATTTGTTGTTACTTTTAAGTTTGATAGTTTTGGTAGGATTAGTAAATCAGAGCCCATTAAATTCCCTCTCCCTCTCCCTCTCATTCTCCCTCCCCCTCTCCTCCCCCTCTCCCTCGCCCTCTCCCTGTCTGGCACAATTCCCTTATATACATGATTTTTGCGTAACTTAAACCGTTTCCGCAACGCACGCAAAGGAAGCTCTCAAAAAGGAATAGTTTTTCCCGTTTTTCCGTTTTTGCAACATTTTCCATTGATGCTTCGCTCCTATTGGTCGCAGCGTGATGTTATAAAGCCTCCCTCGATAAATTAACTATCCAACACAAAAAGAATTTTTCAGTTCAAACCAGTAGTTCCTGAGATTAGCGCGTTCAACCAAACAAACAAACTCTTCAGCTTTATAATATTAGTATAGCTAATGTCCAGCTTCGTGCCCCAACCAACGTTATTTACTTGCGGTAATCGTGTTACTGGGGATAGAAGCGCCAATACGGTTCGGTTTTTTAGATTGCTAGGCTTACATCGTTAATTCGCTAAGTTTAATCACGACGGATGGTAGGACTAAAATTGATTTCATGCCTGGCCAAATATAATCTACATCAAGATTAAAATTTAAAAACGAATTTGACTTTGCATCATCAACTGTACAGTAATAATCTTAGATGTAGGTACCTGCTAAGTGCTAATTACAGTAACAAAAGATTTTCCTCATCTATTTTATTCCACATTAATCATAAGTTACTAGTATAATAATAACTAACATTTTTATAGGTAAATATGGCGTAATTCATGGAATCTATATTCGTCTATCTACGTGTGTTTTATGTAGTAATTAATTTGTAATAAATAAATAAATATAATAATTTTATTTTAAACTAGGATATCGCCCTCGCTTCGCTTCGGAAAAAATAGTAAAAAAAATATAATATATCCTACGTCACCCGGGGATAGTGTAGCTTCCCAACACTGAAAGAATTTTTCAAATCGGTTCGGTAGTTTCGGAGCCTATTCAATGCAAACAAACAATCAAATCTTTCCTCTTTATAATATTAGTATAGATATAAAAAATATTCAGTCACTTTATATTATAAAGTACCTACTTCACAGCTTAACAACTCAGTTACAGTGACTTTGTCACTCATATATCTCATAATCATGTTGATGGGATGCTAAAATCTAAGTTTTCTAGATTACTTGTATACTTAAAACAAGTGCTGATGTATGTAAGTACCTATATTATTACATGTACTGAACTGAAAAAGGCAGGTATCTCAAAGGACATTTGCATCTAACTAAAGGGTTGAATCACGTGAAGGGGTGAAAGATCTTCCTATGCGAAATTCAAACATTTTGCGGATTTTTACGTTTGTGTTAAGATGCCACAATTTCAAGTTGTTCCCCTTGTATGGATTTTTAGCATTTTAATAATGGAGCCACAAAATCAATTTTTTCGTTTGATACTTTTACATTACAAACAATACATTGTTTCGTCGGGTTGTCTGTTATATCCTATGAAATGCAAAGAATGCATAGAAATTACTTATTTAGTTGGTACCTATAAGTACCATAACGGGGTTCCCATGCGTATTTTTCTGCAAGTTCTTTTTTTAACTAAAAATAAGTTAATGCTTGACCATAATTCCACCTGATGGTAAGTGGAGACATGGTCCAAGATGGTGAGCGCACTAACTTAATAAAAGCATATTCACTGTTTTCTTGAAGTCATTCAAATCATAGATGGGCGGGAAGGCAGACGTGGGCAAGCTATTCCAATCCTTCGCGGTGCGCATAATGAATGACGATGTAAGCCGCGTCGTCCGTATGGGTGGGATGTTCACGTCGAAAGGGTGGATACCCGCCGTGCGTCGTGTCGTTTGATGGAGGAACGGGGAAGAGAGAATTAATTAAAATAATTCCTGCGCATACTCTCCAAAATGTGCCCTATAGAAATTCGAGAGGCTGGCTACTCTCCTCCATCGAATCCAAGGCAGAAAGGTGACATTTGGCTGCACATGCCAAATGTGAGAACAGTACTCCACACACGGCCGAACCTGAGCTTTGTACAAGGTTAAGAGTTGCCTCGATGTGAAGTACAACCGCACCTTCGCAAGGACGCTAACTTTTCTTGCAGCAGCTTTTAAACTTTGGATTCGATGAACTGTTAAGCTTGGAGGATATCTCAACTCCTAACAACTGAAGGCAGTCTGTATAATCCAAGGACATTCTAAAAGTAGGAGCCTAGGTTCTTTCCGACTAAATTTCGTACCTACTGGCCCTGAAACTTGGTAGGCTGGCTCTACCACTGTGCTATCATCTGCGTACCCATAGATACTGTACATGAGCTGGCCATTAATATGTAGCAAGAATAGAGTGGCGGAGAGAACGGACCACTGAGGAAGTTGTATATACATTTGTAGCCATCGTTTCTGATGAACTGCCATCGACTACAACCTCGAAAGACCGGTCTCTCAGGAAGTTCTCTACCCAGTTGATAAGGCCAGGGGATACGCCATAAGCTGGAAACTTGTGAAGAAGTTAATACAAGAAGTGACCCTAGTGTGCATAGTAAATAATTGAAGAGTTCCAAATAAAAACTTGCTGCAAAGATTTACCCATATGTTTTTTCTTTTTCCTTTGACCTAATTGAGCATTGTCCTAAAACAAGAGTGAAAGTTAATATCACGGTGTGGTCACGCCGCAGCGGCGGCGTGGCGGCGCGCGCGATGTCCACTTTTACCCATAATAAATAAAGGACTTTGAGATAACGTATTGGTGATAGTGTTACACATAATGTAAAACGCACCGCTAAATACAGACTTCATTGCCTTTTTCACTCATAATTCTTATGAGATAAAGTTGAAAGCGCTATTATGAACCTTTTACGCACTGCGAATGTTTTGTCGTGATAACGTTATTTTATGGAATTCGACCTAATTTTCTTTCAGTTCGTATAACCACAGAGTGTTAAAAGTTGATTCAATGGTCCGCATAATTTGTTTATTACTTTTAATCATAAAATTCACTTATTGCACGTCTCCTCGACGTTTGAATAATAATAATCAGTTTTCTCGACTTGAATTGCTTTTATCACTTATGTTGCACTTTCAGGGTAATATGAGTTCACGTATATCAAAAGGAACACTTTTTTATATGGACACTTTTTTACCTGTATTAGTATAGTATAGGAGTTATGGAGGTCGACTGATACATATTTTAAATAAAAATCCAGCGATAAAGGTACATTCTTCAATATTCCTTCGTACTTACCATGGCACCCAAAAAAGTTCCCAGTTCTTTTTCTCCGCTCTTTCTAATTTATTTTTTTAGATATTAATCAAAATGTTCTTAGAGGAAAGGTCGAACATTTAAAAGTCAGGATGTACGTACTCGTACCTCCTAAAAGGTTCCTAAAATTACTTAACAGATTAAATACATCATCTGAGTGACCGATGCGACAACCGAAGATTAGGAAGGAGGTCTTGTAAAAAACAACAACAACTCAGTCTACAGCTAAACGGACGCTGATGACTGTTTTTAGCGCATGCTAAATTTACTAAATTTAATTTACATAATTACCTTTGTAGTTTGGTTTCGCTTGGGGAAACAGAATGCCTATGTACATTACAATACTTACTTAAAGATAGATCCTACCTACCTACTCACACTCAAATAAACATGTTACCTATCTTCGAAAGTTTTTTGTTCCTCCTTTAAGATTAATTCGAGAACGTAGAAGCATGTAGAAGTAACTTAATTACATACTTAGCTTAATTTATTTACACGTACCTATACAAGCATAGAAAGCTATTTTTTATCAATTTGTTCGTGTTGTACAAATACCTACTAACATATAATTAAGTCAACCTTATGAGAATGACATTAATGAGGTAAAATATTATTTACTATTTTTTTGAGGACATCCCATCGATAAACGGAAGAGAATGCCGCGCGCCTCCACCGATGCGGGTAATCTATTAATTTGCGGAACGCATAGCACATGGTACATGTAGGGACAAAATGACTATATTATCAGTGACAGGACAGATATTGCATACTTTCATAGCCTCATGTCCTATGGTATATAATTGATGTGGGGTTCAGCAGCTGACATTGATGCTATATTTGTTTTGCAGAAAAGGCAATCAGAGCCATTTATAAATTAAAATCTCGCGATCATCTGCGTAAGAAATTTTAAGAAATAGGCGTATTAACAGTAGCCTCTCAATTTATTTACAGTAATATTATATTAAAAAAATACAACTTAGGCATTTTAAAGCAGAGTAGTGATACGTAATCATCTAACTATAGAAGCAGACATAATTTGGTGACGTCTAGTCTTCTTTTCGCCTAAGTAAGGTGCAACGATAGCCTAACAGCTGATAGGAGTGATAGCCTTGCAGTTAGAACGTTGGTCTCCTGAACGCGGGGGCACGAGTTCAAATCCTGGCACGCACGGTTTATGTCGATCCTAATTATTTGATCAGCCGATCAACAACAGCGGGCGCGGTCTGTACGTGGACCTGTGACCGCTTTCAGCATGTAGATCAAGCCATCAGTCCCAGTTGTTAGTTAGATAATAGTCAGTAGTAGAGCATGTGCCTTTAGGCAGCATTCTCACTTGGGAGGGCCACTATTTCCTGGTGCAGTTAGCAGCATGGTGGAGTAAGCTAAAGGCCTCCTCAATTAAGGAGAGACTTGTATGTGTTGTCCTCAATTAAGGAGACAGTGCACTGTAGCACCTACGTGATTATAAATAATTTTGTATGCAAAATAATTTAAATTTAAATTCCCCAGATATTGCCGCCGATATAAGGTTAGGATTTTCGTTAGGTACTCAGTTGAAAAATTTTTGTAACTATTTTCTCAGCGTGACGTAATCGTACTTTATAGTGACGTTGGAAAATACCTGTTGAATGTTGAATGTACGTACACACGTCAATAAATGAGCCTACATCATGCTTATCCACTTAATTTATGTGACGTTGTGATGAATGAACATATTCGTATCAATATAGCTTGGTTTGGCTTAAGGTCGTAGCTGACTTATACGACACCGCTCCCATCCAACCAAAGTATGAGAATTCAAATATAAACTTAAAATCGTGCTCTGTAGGTACAACTATTGAGTGGCAAGGTTGCGGTTAGCTTGCTTCCCGCGCGCGGGCTGCTAATTTTTGTTGTTACTGTAAAGTGCACCTACAGAGCACGATTTTAAGTTTATATTTGAATTCTCATACTTTGGTTGGATGGGAGCGGTGTCGTATAAGTCAGCTACGACCTTTACACTCATTAGCGGCCCCTTCTTGAGGAGGCCTAAAGTATACCTACTCTACCACGCTGCTCCACTACGGACTGGTGGAGGTTGAATACCAAGTTTTTTTCTTTTTTTTGTCCTGCATACCTATACGATAAACCTAGCAAGTTCTCAAGCTATCGTTGAAACCCACTTGAATACTTACCTACCTACATCATTGAGAAGCCAAAGATTACGTTATATCCCACTCTCTGTGGAAAAAAGGCATAAGATGAAAATTGGAATTTTACAGGAGAGCAAAAAAACTGTTAAAATGTCAGCAATTTTAAGGAATTTACATTACGATTTCTTGCACAAAACCGTCAAGATGAATGATGGAGAATGCCCATAGCCAGTACCTACTCTTAAAAAAATAATTGTATCACAATGATTTTTGGACAAAAAATTTAATTAAAATATTTCAAGTATTTTACCCTATTTCCTAAAAAATCCTTATTGGGAATATTTTTCTGAAATTAATAAGTAACTTTACTTCCGTTTTACAAAATAAAACCATTGGGCCATTTATGTTTGGATAAGGGCCAATCAGGAATCTTTTAAGATCCTTCGGGCCAATAGGTAGCATTGATTCGATTATAATTATGATACAACAGTTATAGTATAATATATCCATGACAACAAACTAGATGTCGTAAGGGGACTGTCAAATGAATTATTTTTTTTATAGAAAATTATTATAATCAGCCAGGAGTAATAGTGTTCTGTGATTATAATACATTACAAACTTCATGGTGTTTGGGGACTGTCAAATGAATTTGAAACTTAAAAGATCGACATTACATACGCAATCGACTTTAATACGCCCGCATAGTGTCCATATTACAGACTGTGAGTTTACTATAACCTAAATACAAATTAGTTTTGTTTAAAATCTCTTATTTCCTAATATTATCATTGACTAAAGTTAGTATGTATAATTTATTAAGATAACATAATCAAATAAAGGTATTTTTATCAAGACACAAAAATATTAAAGTCAGTACATTTGTCCATAATAAATGGGCATTCTCCTTTGAAAAAAATTGAGCATACCTATACAGCTTTTGTCCCTCTTTCCAATCTTATTAATAACTAAAATTCAACGTAAGACGACTTATGCTTTTTTTCCACTGAGGGTGCGATATGTATACCTAACTTTGAATGAATCATCTTCAAGTTGATTAAATTTTTGCTTTATCATTTTCCTCGGGATTTTATGTCGTGAGCTTGGTTTTATTGATTTATAATATTAATAACAATGAACTAAATGTGTAACGAATGAGTAATTCATGTTTTGTGTTATCACCAAGCGGTTTACCGCTTCCTTTCAGCAATGCTTTGGCAAAATACCTTGGTATTATATAATAAAGGAATTCTGTCATTAATGACAAAACGTTTCCCCATGTCTGTCACCGCCTATTTATGTGACTATTTGTGTGTCTATTTATGGTACAAAAAGATTTAAAAAAATTATACTTAGACAAGTCACAAGTACCACATACCTAATTGCAAAAGTCATAGAATAAAATCTGAGCTTTAATACTCGTACAATTTGGGTAAGGATAATTTTGATAAGCATAACGTGGAAAGCAGCGAAGTTACTGGCACAGGAACTACCTACTAGATTATGAGTAACTATGAGAAAAATCATATCGACGTTTGAAAGGAAAAATTGAAAGTGATATTAAGCTAACTTTATAAGAGATCAGTGTAAAGTTGGAATTTTAAGAAAAAAATCAAACATTTTTTGTAATCCTCCTGCCGACGTTATTCTTATTGTTTTGTAATCCTTATTTTATCATCTATATTGTGGCATATACAACAACTTTTCTAAAAATTCAACGTTAAACTGTTCTCCTTGTAAAGTTAGCTCAATGTCGCTTAGTCAATTTTCCTTTCAAGCGTCGATATGACTTCCAATAGGGTCGTAACCCGCTTTCAACGCTCTGTATATTGCCGTAACTGATAGGAACACGTATTGTATGTATAATTGTCATAGCATGTATGATACCTATTATGTTACCTCAAACCAAGGTTTTCCCAGACATCTCGCTCTTTATCTCGAAGATATTTGACCTTATTATATCAACAATGACATAGACGGGAGTGATAAATACATAAAAAACAGGCCAAGTGCGTATCAGGCCACACGCAATGTAGAGTTCCGTAGTTGTAAGTTGATCGACTATCATTATCTATTTACCTGCAAACACTTAGTAGCAGAGATAATTTTCTTTGTAAACTCATCATAAAAACTATTTTTGTTTTATTTATTTATTTATTTATTTAATAATTTATGCACACATAGATATATTATACAGATAAAACATCAAGTAAGGATGGTACAAAGGAACTGCTTATTTCTCATGAAATTTCTTCCAGCAGCCCTGAGACTGGAGAGCGGTATGTCTAGATGGCAGGAAGACCGTGTACACAAAATACAATAAAAAGGAAGTACAAACATACATAATACATACACATATGCATAAATATATATATATATATATAATATATACAAGATTAAAAAAAAAACATACATAAATACATACATACAAACATAGATACATAAAAATATACATAAATAAACATACAAACACAGATACACAAAACTAAGCAGCTAAGGAAAGATAATGCTCTTTAACTCGTTTTTTGAACGTTGAGATAGTTTTAGATTGTCTAAGGCGCGGGCCACACAGAACAGACGCAAGACACGGACCCGTCGCAGTCGCGGCGCCCGTTTAATCTACTTTCATACAAAATGTATGCAGCCGTCGCGACGTAAAACATACAGAAAAGACGGGACGCCGACAGGACGCTTTCTCGTCGGCGCCCTATTGCAAAACATACAGAAAGGACAGGACGCGGGCTTGAATCACTACGTTTTAAGAGACCTGCTCTCCGCGTCCTTTCCGCTCCCCCGCTGGCGCCTACGCAGGCCCGCGTCCTGTCCTTTCTGTATGTTTTCCAATAGGGCGCCGACGAGAAAGCGTCGTGTCGGCGTCCCGTCTTTTCTGTATGTTTTACGTCGCGACGGCTGCATACATTTTGTATGAAAGTAGATTAAACGGGCGCCGCGACTGCGACGGGTCCGTGTCTTGCGTCTTTTCTGTGTGGCCCGCGCCTAATATTAAGCGGAAGCGAGTTCCACAGCCTCACTGCATGCACAGAAAAGGAGTCGGAGTAAAAAGAACTCTTATGCGAAGGAAACTTGAGAAGGGATTTAAGGTGGGTTCTACACGGAGCGACTGACGGACGAGCGAAGCTAAAGCGCTCACGCAAATAGGATGGAGTGGAAGGACAGTGGAGAATATTAAAGAGGAGGGACAAAATCCTAGAGTTTCAGCGAAAACGGATTGGGAGCCACTTGAGATCTTTGCGAAATTGAGAGACATGGTCAAATTTACGAATACCAAAAATAAAACGAATGCAAAGGTTTTGCAAGCGCTCAAGTCTGTTTAATTGCTCCTCTGTGGCATCCAGATAGCAGGCGTCAGCATAATCTATAATGGGCTGAATTAAAGTTTGGGCGAGGGAAATTTTAGTTTTCAAGGGCAGCAAACTCTGCAGGCACTTCAGGGAATGGAAGGAATAGTGAACCTTGCGGCTTACTTCACTGATCTGACTATTCCAAGAGAGATTTGAGTCGATAATAATACCTAGATCTTTGACGGTATCACAGAACGGTATATCGATACCACCCAAGCTTACTGACGGCAATTGCGACAAATTAATTAAGTTGCGATAATGTCTGCTACCAATTATTATTGCTTGCGATTTACTAGCATTAATGTTGAGACCAAAAGATTTAGCCCAATCGTCAATACGACTCAAGTCGTGGTTAATACAGGTGGTGGTCGGTGGTGTTAATTTTTCACATGTCCAACTCCAACCGTTTAGCTGGCAAGGTTTTGAAAGACCTTTTTAACGGTATTCCACACCACAGAACATCTAAATTATTAGATGTTCTGTGTTCCACACTACGGGGAAAACGAGAAAAAAGAATCATCCCAATTTTACCTGTCGGGCAGGTACCCTGAAAAAGAAATTTAAGATTTTATTCTACGACTTTTTTGTTTGAACACATAATGTACATATATCCACGCTCTTATAAGTAGTAGCTTATACTACAGACGTACGTACAGACGGACGGTCATGACGAAACAATAAGGGTTCCAATTTGACTACAGAACTATAATAATGAGTTTCAATGACCATGTAACTTTTCATACCCGTATATGATTAAGTAATTATTTAGCGCACTATACTAGTACGAACTTTCATAATTTCCTAACTCTGACGTCAATACCCATCACTTCCATTAGTCATCACTAGACATCGGATTATATTATACATTTGCATGTTTGCATATGCAAATACATAAAACGCTTTTGCATATTTTAGTACTTTTTCATTGATAGTGATATTGAGTAGTATATTCAATGTTGAATATGGTATAATTTATTATATAAGATTATAAGGATGACCATAATACATCTAATTCCTTTAAAGTACGAGATTACGTCCGGTGATCTTTTTTTAGCTAGAAATAGTAATTATTAAAGACGCCCGATGACCTTTTTTATTGTAAAATATAATAAAGATATAATATAATAGAGATAAAATATAATACAGAAAATAAATGTAAATTCCGATACCGACACCGACGGTAACATTAATTAGTATTGTATTTTGATTGTGCATATTTCGTCCTTTTTTAATGCATATAATCTGATGTCTAGTCATCGCCCACCTTTCAGCTGATTATTATGTAAGCGAACCTACGTATGCTATTTGAGGGTTTTCCATCCTACATAGGTGCGTGGGCTATGCCATGGGTGATTGATGCCATCAGGTGGCTCTTCTACTCGTTTGCCGAAATTTACATAAGAAAAACCAGTTAATAATCTAAAAACTAAATACAGGTTTTCCTAGTGTCAGATTGACATAAATTGAGGTACAAATATAAAATAGATCTAATTAAGCTTGTAAGATTTGACCCACATACCTAAACAGGGTCCAGCTAAATAAAACCGTTTCGTAATTCATGCTTAGATCCCATTATGAACTCTTAATTCCAGCCATGTTCCAGTGTAAACGTCAAATTCGTACTACCAAAGCAGTCACGTGACACTTTTTAGCTAATCCTGTCGTTCAAAGCCCAATAAATGAATTGTCTAGAACATGAATGGTTCTATAAAAGTTCATAATAGGCTCGCTGGGCGTGTTATTATATTTTTTTGGATGTTATCGTGGGTATGTCCGTGCCACCGGCAAGACAGGGAATCCTAGTGAGTACAATTAACTGTGTTCATAGACGCCGAAATATTCTGATGAATCCATAATTATCTGATAACAAAAAAGATATAGGTATCGCCACAGTATCGCCATGTTTTGGTAACGCAATTAGTAAACTCGCTTTTTGTGGTATCGCTATCGTAGCATATCTACAAGTATGACAGTGATGTCATTGTGTTTTCCAAGCTTTGGATCATTAACATAAAGTAAATGTACCGGCTTTTTGTTACGTTTAACTTAAATACTTACTAATAGTTTTATCTTTTTGTGTCTTTTGTGCTTAGTTATATACCCGGATGCTATTGCGACAATTATGAATGCAACAGTTTTGACTTCATAGACCTATCTCACTAGTTAAATTAATAAACAGTAACAAAAATCAGTGTAGCTTTCGATTGTTTCAAACTCTCAATTTTATGCAGTCATGTTGCATTCTAGGTACCTAGGAGAAGACTGTAATCTACTTCTCAATTTTCTATCGGTTTAAATATTGGGTATGAGAAACATATTATTATCTCAAATACAGCAAAAAATAAGCATTAGTATCGAATCAAGTCATAGGTAACTACTGTGGTTTTTTTTATGGAAATAGCCACCAAACGAGCTGACGGTCAGTGGCTATCGTCGCCCATGGACATCAGCAACACCAGAGGTATCACCAATGAGTTGCCGGCCAGTAAAGAGAGAAGAAAAAAAAGAAAGAACCGTGTTCCGTTTTTTGTCAAGTACAAGTCGTTTGGCGGCTGACTTAAGCAAGAGGGTGGTAGCTATCCAGGTGAACCCCGTGGAGAAATAATAATAGTAGATAAATGGTTTCAGAGAAAGCGCAATCCAGCTTCGAACAACTATGCTGCATCCAAATGCTTTGATAACATTCCTGCGCCTACCTGGCGAACCTGCAAAATTTTCTTAGGGTAAATTACTGTTGTGAATTATGTGACTTATTTAATTCGGCGATACTTAGTTTGAGGCCTACGATCGAGCTCTTCGAATGGAATATACCTAAAATAAAATAAGTATAACCTTTTTTTTCGAGGGGGAAAATGCATTACGCTTACCACCCGGGCGCAGGGGGTACCCGAGTGGTTATGTGGACTCCCGTATAGGCTAATGAGACCCACGGTATACCCACTAAAAACCCCCCATCTTCCACCTCGCCGCCTTGTGACGGGGTTACGGGAACGCTTACGCACACATCCGCGTCCCCGCCAGCGGCAGCCGCCCACAAGCGGCTCCATCGCGGAAGCCCGAAGGCCCTCCACGATGGGCGCACCAGATGGTAAGGTGCGCCTCCCTCCTCGGCCTCCACCAGTACTGTAGCAGACTCCCCCGAGTCTGCTACTAGGAAACCATGGATACCAGATAACTGGTACCCGGTGGAAGATTAGGTCTGTGATTCTTCCACCGACCACACCTCGGCCGCAGAGGATAGGGCAAGCGGCGCACCGTAATACCGACATGCCTCTTCCTCTGCGGCCCCACCAATGCCGTTTCGGCGGAACGGCCCCGCCAGCTCGCAGGGGGTAGGGAGAGTGGCGCACCGTAATACCAACACGCCTCTCCCCCTGCAATACCTCCACGGCCGCAGAAGATAGGGAGAACGGCGCACCGTAATACCGGCACTCCTCTTCTTCTGCGGTCACACCTCCAAGCGCGACCGCAGCGGACTTGTTTAGCCCGCTGGGAGCCCCCTCTTCGGGCCAGCCGGCAGCCCAAACAGGCCGGCCCTGGTTGCCTCTTGGCTTCACCGTGGGTGACCAGTCCACGGTTACTAAGCCCCCCGCCACGACAAGGCGGGCAACCTCCGGGGGGGAAATAAGTATAACCTGAGTTAAGCCCAAATTCCTCTGCAAATTTTGCAGTCCACTTCATACAAAAGTAGAATTGATAAGTGAAGAATACAAATAAATAAGAAAATAATTTGAAAGGTTTTATTTTATTTTTAGGGTTCCGTAGCTCTAATAACGTATAATTTCTTTCTTTCTTTCAAATAGGACCCACCTCCCACCTCTACCTCACCCATGACCGAACTCTTCGCTCCTCTAGAATTCTGCGCCTTGCTATTCCT